>CM051235.1:356735121-357237621 GCA_027917425.1 Gastrophryne carolinensis
AACTTGTTAATGCTTTTTGTGTACATGAGACAACAACAGTCTCTAATATCAGTGTCTTTGTCATGCAAACAGATTCACAGCAGCAACCAAGGGAGCAAGAATGGAGCCTCCGCCCCTGACGCAATATGCGCCTAAAACATGGTAAGTGGCGTTTTTGGGTACCAAAGTAAATGAACCAACAATTCCATTGGCCACAAAATGTAAAAACCAAAAAAACAACCAAAGACTTTGTCTAAAAAGCCCTTAAAGCGGACCTTCACTCAGAATAAGTCTATCTTATATGTTTCCCACACCCTGTACATAAAGTTTGCCCACCTTCAAAATCATCCTACCTGCACCTAGTGCATGTTATGAGGCTTTCAACATCCAAGATGGCGGATTATGGAAGCCGCCATCTTATCAGGCAGCCTGCAAACAGGAAGTGCCTTCTAACTGTGCTGCTCTGCATTCTGGGATTGCTGACCTTTTCAAGAGGTCTCTGCTCTGTGTGAGCAAAGCACAGCTATAACCCACCCCCTGTACCTTATCCCACTCTCCTCTCCTCAGTAAGTGTGATGCTTCTGAGTCAAGATGGCGGCGGCCGTATACTAAATTCCTGAACTGAGTTGCAGCCCAGTGGTGGAAAGAATAATTATTGATTGACTAAAAAATTACTATCTATTATTTTGAGATGCTGCGGAATCTTTGGTTAAGAGTTTGGCCTTTTCAGTAAAAAACGCAGAAGGTCTGGTTTAAAAAGGGCCCCAAAAAAACCACGCACAACCAAACCAAATAAACAATGCTAAACTAATGTTGTTTTTCATTCACAGATACAAGAAAATCACAGGCACAAGACACCGAGGCCTAAAGAATTTTAATTTGGCTTAAAATGAAAATAGTTTATTTGTTAAAAACATTTAGATTCAATTATTTGTAAAAAACTTTGTTTAAAAAATTCAATTTCAAACGCTGGAATAAAATAAAAAAAAAATGTGTTTCCTGCAAATGTACAATCACACAACATCATCACACATTTCCATGACACAAAAAGTTTAGATATGGTACAATAAATCCAAAACAATCAGAAAGAATTAAGGTATGCATTAATGGCAAGGAAAAAGGAACACAAAGGAGATTAAGGTATGCATTAATGGCAAGGAAAAAGGAAGAACCCAAATTTATTGTTCCCAAAAAAATATGTGTCAAATTGGCAGTGGTTGCCATATGTATATTCCAATGGAGTTTGAGGGATGTGCGCTTGCGTGTAGCCAGATTGGCAACTGAAGAGCCATGGAGATGTAAGTATACTTGCTAAAACCACCAAAATGGAAGGTCAAATACGACGGAAACCAAGCAGGTACGTTCAAAAAGGCAGGAAAAATCAGGGAAAAACGGGCCGCCCGTGTGAATGGGAACGGGAGCAAAAAAAGCTTTCCGAAATTGACGGATCAGTTAGGGAGCTATTCCGACGGAGGCTCTGCATCACATTTGAGCCACGATTCAAACGGGAGACCCGGACAATCGGAAGGTTTTAAGGGCAGTTCAGAGGAGGCTCTGCATCAGGCCCTAAATGTGCCTAGGGCAGCATGGATCCTGAATACAGCCCTGAGCAGGGGTGTGGATCATACAGCCAAATCTTCAGAGCAGCTGAGAATAAAATTATAGTATAAAGGGGAACTCCTACAATGAGTAAAGCTAAATTAAGCTAGGTCCAAAATCAATTAGGTCCGACATAAGCTTGTGGTAGCTAGCTAAAGGAAATGCTTAATGAAAGTGTCACAGCCCAGAGCAACTGTCCAGATCATGGGGAATAGTACGTGAGGGGTGAAGTTGTCAGGATCCCCTAGGTGATAGTGGAATCTATCTGGAATATTTAGATTATTAAAGTGAAAGTCCACTTTCGATGACATTTTCGAAGATGTATGTTTTGGCCTAAATTCCGGGATAGTGCTCCCTTAAAGACTTAATTGATTCTCTTTAAAGTAGTCTTATAGACAGGTCTGGATAGTGATTGTGAACTTAAAGAAACGCTAAATCCAACAGCACATAGTGGCAGGTGTTTTTCCTGAGCGCCACCAGCAAGTCATATTTATTACACATGCATCAAGATTGTCAGGTCCCGTGGGACACCCGCCTTCTGAGTAAGTCTGCAACCCCCAATCTCCGCTGCTAGCTTCACCTATAGTCAATCCCCCGTCGGCCGGGACGCTTTATACGCCTCACCGGGCACGGTTCCCCCAGGACTTGGTAGCACAAAGGATGCGGACTTACGGGGAGGAAGGCGGATGAACCAGGAATGAGACTGGGCGAGGGCGGGCAAGCAGGGGTCATACACGGGAGATCGGTCCAATCAAGCGCGGCACCAAAGGATGAGACGGAAGAATAGCCAAAGTCGAGCCAAAGGTCATACCGGGAGGTCACGGGTACACAGTACAAGAGAGCAGGCAAAATCGTAGTCAGAAACAGGCAATGGTCGGTCCAGGCGGAAATCACGGGATGGTCATACACAGCAAGATCAATAACGGAAAAGTTCAGATGAAGATAATCACACCCAGCAGCACGCTATCACGGGCAACAAACCACTGCGGGGAACCAAGTTTTATTGGAGGGGAAATGATGGGATTGGACGGGAGGGAGCAAGGTGATTGGTGCGCACACTAACCTTGGGCTGATTGGCCAGTTTAATTTTCAAATGGGCGTTTTCGCCCAGTGAAGGTTGGACCTATTGGTCCACCTTAAATGTAAGGGCTCATTGGCCCACCTTAAACCAGCCTCCGGCGGGCGCGCTGACTGCAGCGCCGCCGGAGGTCATAAGACAGTCGTGCTCGCGCGAGCACGAGCTGTCAGTGCAGAGAGAGGAGGAGAGAGGGCGTGTCTGCTCGTTGTTGCCACAGCCACAGCTACATATATTGTTTGCCACAGCTACATTCAAGAAGATACACGATATAACGTGGTGTATCTTCTTGAATGTAGCTGTGGCAAACAATATATAGGTAGGACCACTAGAGCCTTCAAGATTAGATTGAGGGAACATATATATAACATTAAAAAAGGTCTGATTACACATAATGTGTCCGCTCATTTTAAAGAAATACACAACAGTGATCCGACAGATCTGAAATTTTGTATTATTGATAGTCCCTCAAAAACATTAAAAGGTGGAAATGTGATTAGGAAATTATCTCGTTTAGAATCCAAATGGATATTCAATTTGAAGTCTATGGCCCCAAGAGGCTTAAATATAGAATTCGATTTGAATTGCTTCATAGGAGATCATTAGGAATCTTTCAGGTCTGCTTTAATAGTCCCTTTATGGTCTGCTTTAACATACCTTTTTTGATTAAGTGATGCTAGGTAGTTCATTTTATGTTGACTTTATGTTAATCGTTGGTTTTAATATATATTATAATCTATTAGAAGTATTAGGATCTAAGAGTTGATAATTCAGGTATGCATTAATGCAGTTTTAAAAAATAGCAGTTTCGTTAATCCTTGATCTTAAAGTCAAATAACCAATATAGAAAATATTTTTAATTGTGTATAGGTACTAAACAAATAATATTTTGGGTCCACTTCAGTATTCCTTTTTGTGATTAACATCTCTTTATGATAAATTTAGGTATGGATAAATTTAGGTATGCATGAATGTAGCTTAAAAAATAGCAGTTTCTTTGATCCTTGATCTTAAAGTCAAATAACCAATATAGAAAATGTTTTAATTGTGTTTTAGGTCCACTTTAGTATTCCCTTTTGTGATTAATATCTCTTTATGATAAATGCAATTTTAATACTTTATTAGGAAGTTATTTAACTTATGTGAATTCGGATATAAAAATTATACCATGGTCTTGATGTTTTATGATGAATAGTGTTGTTAATTTGGGTATGCATTAATGTATGTATAAAATATGTGTTTTATTAGATTATAATTTAAAATGGATGGTATACACTAAAAATGTTTAGGTCTGCTAGTTTGTAAGGACCTCCTATGCTTTTATACAACTACATGAGAAATAAATATATATATTTAATTTATGCATAGGTTGACAAAAGACAGGAGTCGCTTTTTTAGTTAAAGGCGGCCTTTTTAGTTAAATATTTGCTCGTATAATAAGTAAATTATAATTCTATATTTTATTAGTGAGATGTGTGTAATTTTAGAAGAATATGCCGGCTTTATAATAAAGGAAAGAAAAATAAGCAAATCAGTGGTAATTAAGCGGTTAAATCCACTGGATCACATGACCGCTAGTTCTATTGAAATTCCAAACTCTTCACAGGGCTTGCAGCTCATGATTACGTTGTCCAGCGACGACGAAACGCGTTGGGCGGGGCTAGCACTGTGAAGAGATACTACGTAGCTACTGAGAGGAGAAGCAGCAAGCGCTCCCGCAGTCCGGCGGCCGAGGAAGCGGTGAGGAGACACGCAGCTGCATTTGATATAGATTACACTGAAGGTAGCGTGTGCAAGAACATAAGAGGTCTTTACAACGCCCCCCTTTTCAGTATTTGAAGTTGGAATCTTGAGTATAAATGCATATCTTTTTTTGAATGCTGGTAAGCCTAATAAATGTGGGCAGGTGCTCTGAATTTTTAAGGATATTATGCTATGTGCTTTTTATTTTCATTTTTATGAGATATAAATCCCTGGAATGGTGGATCTATAGAGAGCCTTGGATAATTAGAAGGATCCAATTTCAATAGCATTGTTCCATTATACCCTAAAGTTGGCTGGAAAACACAAACAAGTTTTAACACTTTAAAGAGGAGCTAAATCATATTGCAAGCTTTTGTTGGCTATCTGGTACGTGATTTAGAATATGGTGATGGAAATGTGCACAAAAGCCTAAATTTGAGTCACATAAGAGGTGGACATTATTTAAGGTGTTGTAAGGAATCTGTTTGAATTTGAAGGAAATTTTGACCTCCCGCGGAGTTGTGTAGTGTTTTGACACTAATACAAAGTAACTATTATTGTGCTTAGATTACCTGCTGCTAACTGCGTTTTCATGACTGCCAATCATGTGTCATGTCATTTGTATGTTCCCAGTGTCATTCCATGTGTTCTTGGTCATTGTGCTGCCATCCCCAGTTAAAGTATTTTTTTCTTGTATTGCACATGGCGCTGTATGTCATGCAAATGATTTCTGGCCCTCCCCACTGGTGCTACCTGTCGCTAGCTCTACTGGAGCAAGACAGAGCACCACGGGTAGCCTACAGTGTCGAACACTAGCAGTGCCCTCTGCCTGTGGCCAGCGTTGCAGCTGAGGCACTAATAGCATCTCTCCGCAGACACTCAAGTGGCGCTATGAGGCGCTAGTGATAAATTGGCCTCCATGTATGATCCACTAATGTATAGACTAAAACCCAGTGCAAGCCCAGAAAAAAGGGACGTGCCTTCAGAAAAGATGTTTCCCAAAGCTGTCAGCTTTAGTGGATATTCATACATGGACCACAAATCTGCACATATATGTGGATAACCACATGCCCTGTTGCTGGGTCTTGAGGTCAATACTGAGAAACACTGCTTTAGGCAACCATAGTGGCATGTGTTAGTGCTTCCAATCAGAATTTCTAGCAGGTGTCCAGCTGTCGGAAAGTTAGCAAAGGTAGTAGACAAAGAAGCAGTTGACCACAGCAGTCCGAGGGTGTCCAGTTTATGTGGATTTTCAGCCCCAAGAAAGAAAGCACACTACTGTAATGTAAGAGTGCATAGCATGTTAGATATGTCATTTGTATGTCTTAGTTTATAAGAGCACTAGGCTTGAAGTTTAGTTTCAAATGATATTGACAAGCAATGAACATGTTGATCTTGAAACAAATCACATTATCACAAAACTGAGATAATGGTGTGAAAATAAATAAATGCTTAGAACTGATTCAATTAAATGAAATGAAAAGAACACCAAGACAGAAATGTTATCACTAGTACAAAGCTAATGCAAGATCTGCTTTATTTGAGATGAATGGATGTTTTTCTTCCTCTGATAGAAACATCAAAGTTGTCCATTTCAATTAACAGAACTAAGATTGCTTTTAATCAAATCTGCTGATTGTCATTGTCTGTAGAATACATTTACTTATTGTAATTCTCTGGAGCTAGTGCTCTGTTTAAAATGAAATGGGATGTACATAATGCGGCTTAGACCAAAAAGGCTAAACAGCAGATCTATTTAAATGATGTGTCTTAATTTGTGAACTATAATCCAGAAGATAAGAATCATTTCTTATGTTAGTTGATTTTTAGTTTGCTGACCTGTACAAAATGATCCCTAAAATATACTCTAAACTGTAATAAATTATAAAAAAATGAATTAGTGACAAACACTTGACTTTCTTTTAGGCCACACAAAAGCCACCAGGTAAAGCGCACAACAAATAATATATTTATATCAAAGAACATCCAGAAACTATGAGATCAATTCGTCCTGTCCTCAGGAGGGCCTTAGTTTGAAGCCTAAGTGATAATGCATGAACTATTAGGTTTGTATTAGAAAACCTTTTCTGACCTTTTCTGCTCCCAAGTGCGAGATAAAGTGGCAAAGATACTTTAAGTTTTTAATCTAGCTTGTTTACTTCTTGGAGCTTGCTTGATAGATAGTGGGAGCACATGCTACGTTAGGGCCTTCTCATCTCTAATAAGGATGCTGCTTTATATATCCTGAAACAGAATTACGATTTAGCATTTTCCATATTACGTTTATCCTCAGCTATGATGTCTCAATATAAATGCAATAAAATAAAAATGAATCGCTCCTTATAAAAATCATTGCTCCTTAGTATTGATTCCCATTGGCTCACTTTTGAGATTGTTGGATGTCAATTTTTGCACAGCGTTCTAAATATTTCTACAGTGAGCATATTTATTCACAATTCATAGAAAACACAGCGTTGACTGTCTGCTTATGGCTCGGTTTACATGACTCTCTGCCCCCAGGAGGGCATGTACAAGAGGTGTGTTCCCAGAATGAATGTGATATATATATAATGAGAATCACAGGCTCTTGAAGACAGGATCCAAACTCAACTTCATCTTGCTCCCATCTTTCTCTGTCCCTTTTGTCCAAAATATTTCTTCCTTTCTCCCTGCATTGTACCTTAGACAAGTTAGTCATTTCATAGCTTTATGTAGATACTTCCCCCAGGCATGTATTGGGGGCGGGGCATGTACCCCAGGTGAAGCAAGTCAGTGGGGGTGCCAAAGGGAGGCCTGAGCACAGGTGAGGGCGTCATTTTGAATCTTTGCCCCGGGTGCCAGAAAGCCTAGGTACACCTTTCCCTGTAAATCAAGCAGGTACAGAGAGTGAGCTGTGTCTCATTTTCTCTCTCTCTCTTTCTCTTTGACTATCTATCTCACACTCTCTTGTGCTATCTCCTCAGTAATGCTGAAAATGAAATTAATGACATCAGTAAATGCGTTGTATAATAATGCTAACATACATTTACATGTACACGTTTAAAACAAAGGCAAATAGTTGTTTAAATGTGCAGAGTGACATGTGTAAAAAAAGCTAAAATGCTCATAATGCGTAGCATGTAACTCTGCATGGCCTTTGGGGTATGCAAGCTGTATGGTTGCACAGCTCGCCATCCCAGCCTCTATTTAAAGCAGACCAAAACCCACAGAATTTAAATTTGGCAAAAACCCATGCCAACACTGCCTTCTTAGGGTGTAGAACTAGAAATGTTAGCTTTTCAAAAAATTCTGGAACACCTTTTTTGTTGTTGTTCCTCTTTGTACGATGACCGGAGATCAGTCATTGCATAGGTGTGGCAATGACATTATTGCCACACACAACAGTGGCAGAGAAGCGGGAGTGTAACAACTCAAACAGGTGAATTATCTGGGATTAGAGTGAAGCAGGAACAGTGAAAATTGGGTCATTAGTATAGTTTTTCGAGTGATTGCAATGCATTGGTTGTGTATATTGAAAGTCAAACATTCACCCGAGTAGGGTTTGGAATATTTAGAGACATTATTTGTGTATTTTAGTTGGCCTGAATATCGGAAGTGTCTGTCCGGAAAGGGCCCTTCACGTTGAGGCTGCCAGAGATGAGGGTAAGTTTGTTTGGCTGGATTATCTATTAGGGATTTTGGAACAAGTTTTTGTCAAATTTAGTAGGCCAACTTGTGTTTAAACATGTATTTTCAAGGGCAAAGCTCGAGTGAGGGCCCAACTCTAGACATCTGGGAGAGTGCGGGTATGTGTAATTTCAGCAATGTGTCTTTAGCTTTTTACCCCAGTTCTTGCCTCATCTTCCTCTTAAATACATGTTAGCAATATGAGTTGACTAGATCCCTTTTGGCTAGTGTGTAATCTTCCACTTTGTGGAGGTATGGCCTCGATAGTCTATCCATCTTACCTTTGATTTTGGCCCACTGACCTACTAACCTGACTTTCCTGTTTAGAATATGCCAACTTGCCCGATCTCTCAGATGTGGATTTGCCCCTCTCTGGCAGCCAGAACCCGGACCTACTTGGGCCGGACGACACGGAGGTAACATGGCTGATTTAGAGGAACAATAACCTCATTGACATGTTTGTGGGTAGTCCATGAACCAACATGTCACATGCTATGTATTTGTTGTTTTTGCAGGAGGCGGGACCAGAACCCCAACCTGGGACCTCTTCTCAAGTGCCATGTGGCCAAGCTACAGAGGCTCAAGCAAGGGTAAGTTGGCTGGTTACACTTTTGGGATCTGATTTTGAGGGGCCTAGCTGCATTGTTTCACCTTAGCTTGAACCCAGAGCAAGAGGAGGTGTTGCACCGACAAGTGCGGACTTTTACGAGCTAGGGGTCCGGATGCTGGAGGACTACAGTCGCCAACAGCCGCGTGATGGAAATACTGACCGCATTGCGGAGTTGGAAAATAAGGTGCTGATGTGTCAGCAACAAATTGAGGGCCTGCAGCGCGAGCTCCAGGACGTCAAACAAGGGCAGCAGCAACAAAACAACAGGGAACTTGAGCGGCTGTCCAATCTGATGGAGCGATCTTTACAGCGCCAGGAGCAAAGTTTGTTGTTGACGCAACAGCTCATACAACAGCAGTCTATTTTTTTTACTGCACTGTTGGCCCCCAACACCACCCCTAGCAATGACTCTGAACCTCCCAGGCCCCCAAGCCAAGAATATTAATTTGTTTTTTGTGATTTTGTTTTAAATACATTTGAGAACACCACCTCTAATTTGTGTTTTTCCTAAGACATAGGTAAGAACACAGTCAGGGATGAGTCTCTAGATCTAGATATGTACCTGTAGCCAAAAATGTATGCCACACATTTGTGACCATATCTTCCTATGGTTTAGACATTAAATGGCTACAAAGGTACACCAACATTTTACAAATAATGGCTTTTAAGACACTTAAACTATGCTAGACAAGGCACAACACAGTGTAAGTACAAAATTACTAAACTTTTAATATAAAATCCGGGCAACAGGCCCAACATTTGGCCACACAGCGGCTATAAACATCCACCCCACCCTAACGACGCCTCTTCAAGGCCAGCAGCATAAGGCGAAGACGCTGGATCGACCGCCACAGTCTGCGATGCTAGTTTACACAAGCTGTGGAGAGTATAAAAAAACAATAATCAAAATCTAGAATGTTACCTCAACAGACACAGATGTAGCAATGTAATGTAAGTGGCTACAATTAGCTGACGCTCACATTCACATTGTTGGCAACTGTGCCCTTAGGTGTTACCATTATATGAGTACTAGTGGCTGCCTTAAAGTGGACCAACACCCAGGATTTTGACTATCCTGGGTTTTGGTCCACTTCAGGGGGGCACCTCGATTAGGGCCGGGCCGATCACCCCTGGGTGTTGGTCCACTTTAAATGTGGCTCCAACATCCCAAGCATACATTTACTCTTAACTCTTGGGAATAAATGAAGGTATAAGTCCCAGTGTGGACATTTATTTGTTTAGTTACAGCCAAACATCAGGGCCTAAGTCCTAACGAGTAAACTGGTTGGGCCAAGCATATTAGAGGTCACCACCTTAGCAGGCCAATTTGGTTGGGTAGAAACCACAATTTGCCTAGATGTGGCAAAATCTTGAATGTGAGCCAACAATCAAGCATGCAGACATGCATGTAGGATTGTTGGCCAAACACATGTAACCTAGATGTGTGTTTAGAAAACACATAGGTACATTGTAAATGTCTCCAGAATTTACTATAAGACATAGGGGTCACAAGTCTTTAGGCATATGAAGTGGGATGTACTCACCATCGCAGCTGTGGCTGGGGCCCATGCTGCTGGCCGTCCCGGGAGGTGTGGTGGTGATGTACACCGGCTCCGTCTGCGTGGCAACATCTGTCAGGAGAAAGCAAAATAGAAAAGCAAAATTAGTGGGCCAATGACACATGACTATTTGTCAGCCATCTGGTTATGGAGTCTGCCAAAACAAATGCTTGCATGGTTACACACATGTTGTCCGACATTAGCATATTTCCTGGTCCATGAGTTCATGTAAATTATTTTTGGTTGCAACATGGACACATAAAGATAATGTGCCTATAACCTTGACAGTGCAATGGTAAGGACTAATTTGCAGGTGATTGTAGAATGTTAATAGTGTGCAACATGTGTTAGCCGGAACAACTTACAAAAATAACACATTTGCTAGCCCCCATCATGGTGTGGGATGAAACATAGGGGTGGTTGGCAGTTGGATTGCACTGTAGTGGGGCTTGTAATGTTAATGTACATTATCAAACCAGCTTGGCCTATGGACCAGGAAACATGTGTATGTTAAAAGTGGCCCAAGACCCAGGATTGATACTATCCTGTGTTTTGGGCCACTTTGGCAGGGCCCAACAATTTGAGTGAGACAACGTCCGCCGCCGCCGCTGCCTTCTGCGCGTCACTCCTCCAGTGCGTGCGCACGCGCAGGCCATTATGAAACGGAGAGCGCAGGCGCACACACATCTAGAGGGGCACGCAGGAGGCTGCGGCGGTGGCTTCTGCCACCCCCAATGAGGTAAGGAGTTTGTGGGCTTTTGGGGGGGGGGCACGCGGTGAGGGAGGTGATTGGGCAGGGAAGCTTAGAGATTCCAAGCACAATCAACAATGGGTGTTGGTCCACTTTAAGGAATGTCATAACATAGGGAATGTGAGGGATAACAACAAACACTTACCATGACTATGCCCGTGGAGAAGGCGTTGCTCCTGGAGGGAGCCGCCTATATGATACCCTGCAAATTAGAGAGGAATGGCTAGGGCTAAGTACAAATGGCCATATGAAACCTGTCACAGACTAACACTGACTAAATGTGCACTCACCAGGGGATGAGCTGCCACTTGAAGCCCAGGGAGGGCTCTGAGGAGGAGGCGGGGAGCCTCGGCTCCTCACACTCTGCTCCGAAGATCCCCCAGCCAAAGGGCCACCCTCCTCCCTCTCACTCCCTGCTCCTTCAGGGAGTGTGGGAGAGTCCATTACTTCCACCCCACTTGGACTCCCCACTTGAGAGTGGCCCCTTGGCTGTTGAGACTCCTCAGAGTCAGAGTGTGAGGAGCTGAGGCTTGATCCTGCCAGCCCCCCAGCAGCACACTCCTCTGGGGCGTCATCCCCTTCCTCCCCTGGGTCCTCTAAATAGGACCCGCGAGAGGGACCCTCCCCCGAGTCCGCCTGTCTGGTTCGGTGGTGGAATCCCTTCTCACGTTTCCCCAGGGGAGGACACTTATCTGTGTTGAGGGGGTGAATGAAAAGAATTAATATTAATACCCAAAATGGACACAGCTTAGAATATTATTTTTTAAAAAGTATAAACAGTATAAACAGCATAAACTTCAACTTACCTGAAGCGTAGGCATCATATAGGCGGTACACGCCTTCAGGGTCACGGCGCTTGAAGTCCGACCATTTTTGCATTATGGATCGGACACTTAGGTTGGTGTGGAAGCGCCGGGACACTGTGGCCTTCACCTCCAGGGCTATTCTCTTCTTGCCCCCACGGGCATAATCATATTGGTGGATGCAGAAATCCTATGAGAAATGAAAAATAAAACAATTATCAATACATGACATCAGACCAATGGCCTAAACATTTATACTGAGAACAGATTAAACATATAATCCAAGATAAACACTCACTTTGACCACCTGGCCGTTTACGCGGCTATCCACCCTCTTGCGTTTTTTTTTCTCATGCCCAGGGGGGGGTGGGGTGGAGGGGGGTTAGGTGGGGGAGGTGAGGTAGGTGGGGGAGGTGGGGGAGGGGTGGGGGGGGCAGATTCAGAGGAGGAGCTGGGGAGACGCATGACTCTTCTCCTGGGCATCATGGTGGAAACGCAAAGGAGGGAAAAAAAAAACGCTCCGCGCACCAGGAACAAGCTAATATCCGCTATGTGCAAGCTAAGTGGCGGTAATAGTAGATTTACGCATTGCAACAAGCTATTGGACAAAGCGCTATTAATTTTTAGCTTTATGTTGCTTTGAAACGCAAAGGAGGAAACCGGAAGTGGATATGACGAAAGCGCCAGACAAAAAAAAAAAAACGCTCCGCGCACCAGGAACTAGCTAATATCCACTATGTGCAAGCTAAGTGGCGGTAATAGTAGATTTACGCATTACAACAAGCTATTGGCCAAAGCGCTATTAATTTTTAGCTTTATGTTGCTTTGAAACGCAAAGGAGGAAACCGGAAGTGGATATGACGAAAGCGCCAGACCAAAAAAAAAAAACGCGCACCAGAACTAGCTAATATCCGCTATGTGCAAGCTAAGTGGCGGAAAGAGGATTTTTACGTATTTCAACAAGCTATTGGCCAAGACGTCATTAATTATTAGCTTGATTTAGCTGGGTGTTCAATATCCTGTAATGCATAGGTCAGAGAAAAAACAAAGCTGGTTGCTTACAAATAACAATCTTAGTCCTTCATAAAATAATAACACAAGAAAACTATCCAACTACATGATAATGTTGCACACAGGAGAATGCATAATGGGTTGTTATGAGCTTGTACGCCTGAACAAATCCAGCAGAATGTGGACATGCACGCTCACAACTACAGTGTATTCATTAAGAACGACTGGGGTCGCTGCAAGTGAATTCAGGGAAAATGGCAGAAAGGCACATGTATGAACAGCACAGCGCAGCACAGCGCAGCACAGCGACGCTAGCGCCGCCACATAGCGAATCAAAACAGCGACTGCACAAACTCTGACCACCACAGATTCATTAAGGACAGGGCTGCCGAATAGCTTGGGCGCTGACAATTTCAATGAGCGAACGTGAGCGCCAAACATGACTGACTAAAAAGTAGCTTTACAAGCCAGGTGTATTGTGAAAGCAAGCTATTTTGAGCCTAATGTGTTTTGTGGGAGGAGATGCATTTTAGATTTCACTCACAACATTCCAGTGTAAAAATTACATCTTTCATCAAAAAAACAATAAAAACAAGACAGATTAATCAAACATATCCAAAACAACATGTGTTGAATTTTTACCAAGAGACAAGAACACAAAAACCACTTAAAAAATCATTGCAGTGTCTGCCATTGAAATGTATGGGAGAGCGCCAGGTAGCGACAGGTCATACCTGGCGCTGTGATGGGATTAGCAGCGGTGCTGTTCGTTGCAGTCGGCTACATGATGAATCCCGCGCTAGCTGACGATCTCGACGGCGCTAGCCTCATTTAGCGTGATAAATGCGTGATTGTGTCTGCCGCCGGGCGTTCTGGAGTCGGTAGCCGCCGATAGCTGGCGCTACCTGGCGCTAGTGAGACACTACCTGGCGCTATCACTTGATGAATAAGGGCCTAAGCCAGGATAAACGGGGAGGCCGATTCATTAATAGCGGCAGGTAGCGACAGTTGAGCGACTGTAGCAGTATTTTCACAGCGCCCGCTAGTAGTCGCTGTGCTTGCCCGTTGTTCGGTTGTTGATAGCGACTCAGTCGGTGTGCAGTAATGTTGAATACAAGGTTACGAGTCGCTATTTGACATGTTCCGCGATGTATGGGTGCGCATGATAGCGACTGGTCAGAGCGACCGGCTTCCACCATAATCATCAAAAAATCACGCTCAAAAAATTCTTGCGCTGTAAAATGCATGTTTAAACCCCAGAGCGCTGGCGGCGATGTGTTAAAAGTAGTTTTTTAACCCCCAAACCACCACCAAAAAAATAAAAAATTTTTTATGAATTTAGTAATATGAATACAATAATATCAGACTTGTAATATCAATTCTGCACAATTTTTTTTTTTTTTTTTTACCTTAAAAAAAATTATCTAACATGGCAGAAGTGGTCACAGAAATTTTCACATTGAAAAAAAAAAAAACATTAATAACAATGAATAATTAATATTTAAAGATTGTTCCATTGAAATGCATTGGAGAGCGCTAGGTAGCGAGAGGTCATACCTGTCGCTGTTCAAGGTTGGACGCTGGCGCTGTGGGCTGAGGCTGGAATAATGATGAATGAGTGGCTATCTGGCACTATCTCAGTCGCTAAGCAGGATTGCCTTGATAAATGTGTGATTGTGGTGGGGAGCCGGCGTTCTCGTGGCGGGGCCCGTCATTACCGGCCGCTCACCAGTCGCTACCTGTCGCTATCCCTTGTTAAATAAGGGCCATACCTACGCTTAAAACTCAGCACAGAGCAGTAAACATAAGTTTTTTTCATTGTGTAAGCGTGACAATGGAAAACATATATAAAACTGTGTGTTCTGTACCTGCTATCTGAGTATTCTGGGCATACCTTGAGTAAATTAAGGACTTTGTTTTTATTTCTACCTGTGTTATTTTAAGTAGACTTTGTAGCAGGAAACATAGCTATTTCCATTCAATACCCTCCATATTAGCAGGTTCTTAGCTGCTATGCTTTAAGGGCACCTGTTTTTAAAAATCCTCAGTTCTCTTAGCGATAGCTGTAGCCCTCCAAATAGGTTGATATTGAGTTAAGCCTTCTTACAAAAAAACATCCACCAAGCACCCTCCAGATATTAGAGCTGAATAGTTGTGTCTTGTTAGGTGCCCTGGAGCTCAGTGCATCTTTCACCTATTCTATATGCGGTGAACATATCTGCCATAGTGTCATTTTTATTGATGAAAATGATGAAGGCACTTTCTTTAACCACTTAACTGATGCATAACAAATGAAGAAGCGGTTTCCAAAATGTCCCCTTTATTATTGCAGATCTGCATACATGACAATAAAGCTGGCGCATATCTACAGTTTTTGAAATTCTTTTAACCCCTCAATGACCCACCTAAATTTAGCCTGTAGGATCAGTACATTTGTGTCCCTCTTTGTGTTCCAGCAGTCAGATAGGTAGGTAGGTGTGAGGGCAGGTAGATAGCCAGGTGTATGGGCAGAAAGGTGGTAGACAAACAAGTAGGTGCATGGAAGAAAAGCAGGCAGGTAGGACAGGTAGGTGGGTAGGCTGGTTGGTTAGGTGGGCAGATGGGTGGGTAGGTAGGTAGGTAGGTGGGTAGACAAATGGGTAGGTTGCTGTCAGTCAGGAAAGTGGGTGGGCAGGCAAAAGGTAGGTGGGTGGGAGGCAGGTAGATGGGTGGGTGACAAGTAGATGGGTGGGTGGCAGGTAGGGGTGGGAGGTAGGTACGTGGGTAAGTGGGCAGGTAGGTAGGTGGCTGGACAGATATGTAGGTGGGTGGGTTGATTGGTAGGTCAGTGGGGAGGTGGTAAGTAAATTGGTGGGTGGGCAGCAGGTGGTTGCTTGGATGGGCAGCAGGTAGGTAGGTGGTTGGGTGTCAGTTAGGTGGGTGGACGGTCAAGCGGCAGGTAGGTGGATAGGCGGGTGGCAGGTAGTTAGGTGGGTAAGTGGGAAGTTAGTTAAATGGGTAAGTGGGTGGGCAGGCAAGTAGGTAGGTAGGTGGTCGACAGATGGGTGGTTGAAGGGTAGGTGGGTGGATGGGGGCAACTAGGTGGCCAATGGGTAGGTGGGTGGTCGACGGGTAGGTGGGCGGTCAGTGGGTAGGTAGGTGGCATGTAGGTGTTTGGGTGGTGGGTGGGTGGTCGTGAAGTGGGTGGGTGAATGGGCTTCGGGTAGCTGGGTTGGTGGCCAATGAGTAAGGGGGTGGATGTGTGGGCGGCAGGTGGGTGGGCGGTAAGTGGGTAATTGGACAGAAGGGTGGTAGGTAGGTGGGTGGGTGGGTGACAGGTAGGTGTCCTTCTCATTGGCGGAAGTAGCGGCTAGCAGAAAGAGCATGGGACATCTGGTGGGCTGTCAGCAGTGGCAACGTGGGACATTGGGCAGTGAGGCGGCTTCCTTCTCAGCGATGGAAGTGGTGTGCCTGTCAGCAGTGGCCAAAGGCCGGGTCTTGGCAGAGGTGGTGTGGGACATCCAGTCCGGCTGTCAGTGGTGGCCGGGGGACTGGTATCTTAGCAGAAGTGGTGTGAGGACATCTCAGCAGCAGAATCGACATGGAACATCTTGCAGCAGGCTTCACTTCAGCGGTGAGGGAGGGGGGACAGGAAACAAGCTCCAGCATAGGAGCAAGAGGGCTAGGTAAGTAACAAAAAGCATACATTGCATTCCTAACTCTTCAGCCTAGCCCCTGGCATGCTCCCCTGCCTCACTGATATCTCCAGGTACCATAGGATAGCCCCTCAGTTAACCTTTTTTACTGCTCCTGCTTCACTCTAAACCCAGATAATGGCGCCTTTTTTGGCTGTGAAGCTCCGCCTCCTCCATTCATTGGCAATGCTGTGTGTGGAAATTATGTCATTGCCATGCCTATACAATGACTGATCGCCTGGACTATTCAGTAAGCGAAAATATCCATTTCTACTTCTACACCCTAAGAAGGAAGTATCAGCAGGGACTTTGGCCAAATGTATTTCACAAGCTCAGTGGGTTTTGGTCCGCTTTAACAGATTAAATTGTTCTAAATTAAATGTGCTTTAAAATATAAAGTTGAGTAAATTACTTCACTAAACACCCCCCTCCCCAATGATTAATGCCATATTCTGTTTGAGAGGGCTTAACTCAGATGTATGCAGATGCTGTGTACAGCTGTGTAGCTAAACATGATAAGGCCCTGGTACGAGCATTAATGGGGCCCTTTCATAGTTCATACAGTAAAGTATTTTATGTCTTTTAACTCAATTGGATGCAGCTAGACAACTAATGACTAAAGATGAGTGACCCAAGCTGCAAAGTTTGGGTTCGTACCAAGCTTGGGCACCTGACTTTAGCGAAAAGTCCATGCTTAGGTTCAGTGCTCGGCCGAACCTGGAAACTGGGAAGCTGGTTGATTGGTTGCTGAGCTTCGATAAACTATTTAATTGTGGGCACACCGAGCATTATAGTCTTTTAAACTTTGATAAACTATTATAATTGTGGCACACATGGCATTAGGCCCTCTTGGGCTTTGATAAACCAGTTACTTGTGGGCATACCTTGCACTGTACTCTTTTGAGTTTTGATAAACTAGTTAATTCGTACACCTTGCATTAGACCCTCTTGTGCTTTGGTAAACTAGTTACTTGTGGGCACACCTTGCGTTAGACCCTCTTGTGCTTTGATAAACTAGTTACTTGTGGGCACACCTTGCATTAGAGCCTCTTGGGCATTGATAAACCAGTTACTTGTGGACACACCTTGCATTATACTCAGTTGAGCTTTGATAAACGAATTACTTGGCACACGTTGCATTAGACCCCCTTGGGCTTTAATAAACCAATTACTTGTGGCCACACTTTGCATTATACTCAGATAAGCTTTGATAAATGAATTACTTGGTATACCTTGCACTAGACGTTCTTGGGTTTTGATAAACCAGTTACTTGTGGACACACTTTGCATTAGACCCTCTTGATATTTGATAAACTACTTGGCACACCTTGCATTAAACCCTCATGGGATTTGATAAACCAGTTACTTGTGGACACACCTTGCATTTATACTCTTTTGCATTTTGATTAAATAGTTATTTGGCACACATTGCATTAGTCTCTCCTAGGCTTTGATACACCAGCTACTCATAGGCACATCTTGCATTATACTCATTTGAACTTGTATAAACTAGTTACTAGGCACAGCTCGCATTAGACCCTCTTGGTCTTAGATAAACAAGTTACTAGGCACACCATACATTATACCCTCTTGGGATTTGATAAACCAGTTACTTGTGGGCACGCTTTGCCTTATACTCTTTGGAGCTTTGATGAACTACTTGGCAAACTTTGCATTGGACCCCCTTGAGCTTTGAGAAGCCAGTTACTTGTGGGCACACCTTCTACTATACTCTTTTGAGCTTTGATGAATTAGTTACTTGGCAAATTTTGCGACCAGCTTGGTCTTTGATAAACCAGTTACTTACCTAACCCGTAAGCCAGATACAATAGAAAACCAGTTACTTGGCACACCTTGCATTAGACCCTCTTGGTCATTGGTAAACTAGTTACTTGGTACACCTTGTATAAGACCTTCCTGGGCTTTGAGAAACCAATTACTAGTTATTTGGTACATCTTGCATTAGACTCTCTTGGGCTTTGATCAACCAGTTACTTTGTTTTTTGCCCTATAAGACAGCACCTATTTTTCCCCAAATGTATATACATATACAGTTGTACACCTAGGGTTCGTATTTGCCCAACAACTTGTGTCAAAGGATGAGGACATGGCCAGGGGACCATTGTTGGGCACCTGCGATGATAATGTAACCCTGGTGCCTACTCCTACGGCTCTCTGAGAGGGATGTAAATGTGGAGGAGGAGGTTGAAGACAATCCCAGGGGTGATGACAATGTCCTGTCCCTACTGGGACCAAAGGCCATCAAAGTACAGGTGGTGGTCACACTGCCCCAGGCAGCCAGCAGCAGAGGGAGAAGGGTACCAGCAGTCAGCCTGTTGCTGCCACTGCCCACCACACCCAGCTACTGAGCACACCAAAGCTGGCTCAAACATTGTCCCCAATGTGGCATTTTTCAAGCAGTGCAGAGAGGACAAGACACAGGTCATTTGCACACTGTGCCAGCAGTCCCTGAAGAGAGGCATAAAGCTTAATCTCTGCACAATGTTCAAGCTATCCAAACACGAGCTGCAGCACCTAAAAAACACACCTGAGGTGCCCTCTGATGATTCGGATGACTCAGCTGCTATTACTGCCTCCCCATTGACAAGGCCACCTGTCTCCCTATAATGGGAGAATGTGAGACCACCAGTAGCAGCATCACCACCATCACCAAGCATGTTCCCACCATCCCAGGGAAGCATTCAGCTTTCCATCCCACTAACTTTAAAGAGAAAACTGTAGTTGGGCCCATCTCACCCACGAGCCCTGGCCCTGAATGCGAACATTTATCCGCTGCCACTGCCTTTCTCCCCAGGCCCTCCCTGTCTGGCACCAACAGGTTGTTGAGAAAATAAGGTGTGCACTGGGCAATGCCATTAGTTCCAGAATCCACATCACGACTGACACGGACAAGTAAACATGGGCAGGGACATTACATCTCTCTAACTGTCCACTGAGTTAACATAGTGGCGGCTGGGACTAAGGTGGGAAGCAATTTAGCGCATATCCTTCCACCACCAAGGATTGCTGGATATTAGTCGTTGCCTACTTTTTCTACTCTTGTTCCTCCCCTGCTTCCTCAAACAGTCAGCACAGCCCATGCACCACCAGTTTGAGCACTGCCATGGGGAAACAGCAGCATGCGGTTCTAAAACTCCTTTGTTTGGGCGAAAGACACCCACATCACCCAGAAACTGTGGACCAGCATCCAGGAATAGACAGATGAGTGCCTGCTGCAGTTATGCCTGAGGTCCTGAGGTCCGGTAACCTTATAGCAGCCTTGGGCCAAGTTTGGTTGACGCACATGCCTTGCCTGGCACATGGGCTCAACTTGGTGGTGCAGAGCTTCCTAGCCCATTATCCAGAGATGCCTAAGCGTGTGCATTTTGCTGCTCGCCTGTCTGGCGTTCCCACCCACCTCTTCATATGTGACTTTTCCAACAGATGGAATTCAACATTGTATATGTTGGAAAGGGTGTGTGAGCAGCATCAGGCAATAGTGGAGTTCCAGCTCCAAAATGCCCTGGTGAGTAGAAGTGCAGACCAACAGCATTTTACAACCAATGAGTAGGCCTCCCTGAGGGACATCAATGCTTCCAGCACACCACCAATGCCATCATCAGCTCTACCATTCCCATCCTTTGCTTGCTGGAAAAAAAAAACCTTCAGGCCAGGATGCAGGATGTGATGGTGCCATGGGAGGAAGAAGAGGAAGGCAGATTTTCCCAGGCATCAGTGCAGTGCACCCGTGGCCAGCAGGGTGGGTTGCTGGGCCAACAGTGGCCAGGTACTCCGCTGCCCAGCCAGCAGACAGTTTTGGAGGAAGTGGGAAAAGAGACTCACAGCAGGGTGGCACCCAGCACAGACATCACTGGAGCATGGCTAGAGGTAGGAGCATGCGGCAGAGGAGACACCTGACACTGAGGACAGTTTCTCCTTCACTCATGGCAGCCTGGCTCACTACATTCCCCAGTGCCTGCACAATGACGGCAGATTTGCCGGAAAGTCACCAGTGCTGATTACTGGGTGGCCGCCCCCCTGGATCCCTGCTATAAGGACAACATCACTACTTGATTCCAGCACTGGAGCGGGATAGAAAGATGATGGAGTACAAACACACTCTGGTGGATGCACTATTGGCCTTATCCCATTGTCCGCTACATCAGTATCGATCGGATACTGCCCATAATACCAGGAGGCAGACTTTGACTTGCATGGTGGATGCCAGCTTCTGGTTCCTGAGGTACACCATTCACTACCGTGACATTTGCCCTTGCAGCCCCAGAGTGGGGTCTCTTAATTGCTCAGACCCCAAATTACCCTGAGCCTAAGGCGTTTTACCACACTGACTTCGTAGGTCAGTGTTCCAGAGTGGGTCTTAAACGTAACCATGGCTACGGGGTAAGCTATGATATCCCCATGACAGGGTAAGCTACGATATCCCCATGGATGCAAAGCACTCCGACATTTTAATTCAGTACATAATCCCCAACCACAAGGCTGGCCCGTACCAAGGTTACCAGACTACCCGAGTCCAAAAGGGCCTTCACTGAGTAGCCATTTATTTCCAACATCAAAATATGTGACTCAGTCTCTGACCACGGAATGGCGGTACAAGCAGGTTCTGCAAACAGGGACCTGTGGCGGCTAGTGTCACACTCCATGGGCTCAGGGGAAAGGGGTCAATCAGTGACTATGTTTCCCCACTCATGGCACTTCCAGCACTGGGGAACACAGAACCTCCTTACCCGGGCGTCCTCCCTAGGATTAGGGGGCCTCTGGGGGTCTTTTTTTTGCCCTCGCTCAAAGTCTAGAGCCCTGCCCCCTCTTACACCCTTCCACACACCTCCAACTCGCTTACCCATTGATGTCACGGGTTTGATGGTCTTGGAGGGTGCTGGTGATGTAGGGGCATCCCGGAGGTAGTCCTCAGTCGCTATGAATCTTTCCACCATGTTGACCAGCTGCTCAGCAGTCTGAGGGTCTCCTTGTCCAACCCACCACTTTAGCTTTGGCGGCAGGGTCCAGAAGTATTGGTCCACCATGACTTTTTCGACCATCTGAGCTGGTGTAGAACGCTCTGGATCCAGCCACTTTTGTACCAGATGAATCGGGTCATACATCTGCGACTGGGCAGGCTTATCAATGGCAAAGCTCCAATTGTGTACTCTCCTTGCCCGAACCGCTGCCGTAACACCCAGGCGAGCAACGATCTCCATTTTTAGTTTTGCATAGTCCCATACATCTTGCTCCCTGAGGTCATAATAGGCTTTTTGCGGCTCTCCTGTCAGGAAGGGTGCAATCACGTCTGCACACTCTGCAACTGGCAGCTGCTCTCTCTCAGCCACTCTCTGGAATACAGTGAGGTAGACCTTGACATCATCGTCAGGGGTCATCTTTTGCAAGACCCGCTGAATGGCTCTTTTCGCACCACCCGTCTCAGCCGTGCTTCTCTCCGGTTCTGAGATTTTAGCCATAACAGTCTCTCTGAGCGCAGCAGTTTGCTCCATTAACAGGCGGTTTGTCTCCTGCTGGTTTGCCATGGCCTGCAGCTGTGCTTGCTGCTGTTGTGCCAGGGCCCGCTCATGCTGGAGATAAGTCTGTATTAACTGCTTTATCACCTCCTACATTGGTGACTGGTGAGACATCTTTGTTGCCGCTTTCACCCAAGCCATCCACTGTTAAATATCACCGCAGAGGTTTTTGTCATTCCGTTGCCTCTAGCAACAGTCAAATGCCCGCATCCTCCACCAATATGTCAGGTTCTGGGGCGAACGGCAATGACTCGGACGACAGTTCTTCTTCAAATCAAAAGCAATTTATTGAAAATAAAATTCAACAGCCAAAAATCTCATAACTACAAAGAAAGTTGCAGCCTACAATGCAGTACAGCAAGCTGTTACCTCACCAGCTCTAGCAATGTCTCGGGTAGGATAATACAGCAAACTGCAAGTCTCTGTTGAAACCTGTCCGCTTTCAGGGCATACAAGTCCAGGCTGTTAATCCACAAGTTCGGGTGACACAAAAGTCCTTCGGCTGCAATTCAGTTCTGTCAGTATTTGTGAGTAGAAAGGCCTGGGCTCCTCATCCCAGGCTGTCCAACAGCAAACTGAAAGCCTCATCAGCTCCTTTTATAAGGCTTCCTTGCAATTAGCCTCATCACCTGTTTGAGAACTGGGATTAGGGGAAAAACCCGTAGAGGACTGGGAATGTGGACTGGGGTCCTATTAACCCGGCATGGATCGTGCCTGATTGAGAAAAGCAAGGGAGAAATAGACACCATCCAGCACTTTCCCATACACTTTACCACAATGTATATATTTATTCATCAGTTTTTTGTTTTCTGGTATAATTTGTAGTATTTTCCTTACTCCATTTTGTGCAGTGCAATTGCCCTGGTCTTAACCTCTGGTTTGTTCTCCCTCACCCATAAAAAAATAATACTTTATTTTTTTACATATTTATGTATTTCTTTAATGTTTTTGTCTTCTGCTATTGTTTTGAGTACTTATTCTAACCCATCTTGTGCAGGGCAATCGCGCTGGTGTCCCCTTCAATTTGCAGCCTTCAAACCCTTGTTACCCCCATTTTACAGCCATTTTCAGATTTTATTACAAGTTCATATACTCATTGACTTCAATGGGGTTCAGGTCGAGTTAGCGGTGAGTTTGTCCGGACTTGTTGAACCCGAATTTCATGGGCTTGCTCATCACTGCTAATGACTGAAACACTAGAGATATATGCTGATTTTGTTTTCTAAATGAAGCCAAGTAAGCACAACTATGATCAATAAGGGGGAGAAGCAACAATGATGGGGTCCCCCTGACCTTCTGCCTTACACATGAGCTTGACACACTGCAGCTGACCTGGCATCTACCTTGCTGGCTGCATTTTTAAAAGGTTCAGAGCTGGGCTGCAGCGTGCCAGTGTGATTCTGTCTCTCCATACAGGGCAGGCTGTTAGCAGCAAGGATTTGAGTTTTGCTATAAGCAGCCCACATCAAACTGAGAGAGATATATGCCACAGAAAAACGAAGCAGCATTACACACACACAAACACACACTCTAAATCAACAGATGGTGAAGCAAAAGAATGCTGTGTGAGGGAAGCTATATAAGTATGTATCTCTATTGGACAGGTGCCACAGAGCTTTTAAAACAGGTGTAACTATGTTTCTAGGAGCTTTTGGCGATGATGAGTCATTACAACTAAAGGCTTTCTACTTCTCACTAGAGATAAGGGGTGATTACACAGAGATTTAAAGTGGACCATCACCCTCCTGTGATCTTATAGATTCCCGGGCCGATCACCTCCCTCCCCGCGGGACATCCGAGATCGGGATGTCCCGCGGTGAGGGACCCCCCCCAAAACCCCCCAAAAAACTCACCTCATCGGCGGCGGCGCGCCCGCGCTGGCCGTTTGTGAGTGGCCGGCGCGGGCGCGTGCCCTGTCAGAGCGACGTGCGGGAGGCGGCGGCGGGCGCACTGTCTTGTCCGCCACTCCGTGAGCGTGGTGAGGTGAGTTTTTCGGGGTTCTGGGGGGTTGCCTAATCGGGGTGCCCCCCTGAAGTGGACCAAAACCCAGGATAGTCAAAATCCTGGGTGTTGGTCCACTTTAAGGCAACTTTGACTGTGGGATGGAGTTTTTCAGAAGCAGGGCTGTCTGGTGTGTAGTAATATGGCTGCTCCCATGCAGTTTGGGAGCACAGCATCTGGAAATATATATTTCCCAACATATGCATGGGGTTAAAGTAAAACAACACCCATTTTGTCCCCCAGCTCATTAGAAATCTTACCTTTCTCCTCAGATCCCCAGCTAATCAGAGCGCTGGATTTATTTGGGGGTCTAAGGATAAAGGTAAGATTTGGATGTTGTTCCAGTTCCAGATAGGGCAGTTATGGCCTAGAGGCAGGGAAACAGGATTGCAACCGGAAGGTTGCAGAAGCTATTCCTAACCAGACTGAATTGCCCTTGAGCAAGGCACCTAACTCCTAATTGGGCAGCCCACCGCTCTCCGGGCACGTGTGCACTTCACTGCCCCTTAGTTTGTAATTCACTTGTGTATAGTCACTCACATGGTGTTTATTCACTGGTGTTTTCACTGTGTGTAATTAACTTGTGTGTAGCCACTAATATAGTGTTTAGCTAGTGATAGCTAGAGACACAAACCTTTTTCCATTCTCAGTGCCCAGTGGTCTTAGCTGTCCACTCTAGTTATTACATACCGAAATATATGTAAAATCATATTCTTTTCCTTTTCTGGGGTTCTTATTGAAACACAATTTTAGATTATACAATCTTTCATCCCTTTTCCGGCAAACATTTGCCCTTCATTTTTGCAAACAGTAATGTCTGAAAAAGTAATTGACATCTTTTTACTTGTGTAAATATTAGCCACTGTTTGAACAAACATAAGTGATACCTTTTCAGCTTGCTCCCACTTTATTTTTTATTTGAATATCTTCTCTTCATTATTTAGTTGTTCAAAAAGCAGCGGCCAGTAGCATAGAGTCTATAGTACTTCAGAGCTGGTGGTCTCCCTCTTTGTGCCCCAATTTAGCTGATTTTGCTTTACTGGACAGAGGGTCAAAACTGTGGAAACTAGAGTTTAATGTCTCTAAATGTAAAATCATGCACTTGGGTAGAAGGAATCCCTGCTCTGAGTACCGTATGGGCAGCACTGTGTTATCCAGGACCTCGGAGGAGAGCGATTTAGGGGTACTGATTACTGATAGCTGCAAGATGAGTGGACAGTGTAGCCAGGCAGTGGGAAAAGCAAGCAGGATGCTCGGCTGCATAGCTCGAGGCATCATCAGTAGGAAGAGGGAGGTTGTGATGCCGCTGTATAGAGCCCTGGTGAGGCCACAGCTAGAATACTGTGTGCAGTTCTGGAGACCTTACCTGCAAATGACATTATTCAAATAGAATGTGTCCAAAGGCGGGCAACGAAAATGGTGGAAGGACTTAAACTTAAAACTTATCAGGAGAGACTTAAAGAACTTAATTTGTACAGTCTGGAGGAAAGAAGGGAGAGGGGGGACATGGTTGAGACCTTTAAATATGTGAAAGGATTAAATAAGGTTCAGGAGGGAAGCGTTTTTAAGAAGAAACGTAATGATAGAACAAGGGGGCACAACCTGAAGCTAGTCGGGGGGAAGATCAGGAGCAATGTTAGAAAATATTATTTTACAGAAAGAGTAGTAGATGTTTGGAACAAACTTCCAGCAGAGGTAGTTGAAAAATTAACACTGAATTTAAACATGCCTTGGATAAGCATACATCTATCCTAAGATAAGAGTACATACAGTTACATAAGGGCAGACTAGATGGACCGTATGGTCTCATTCTGCCGGCAACCTTCTATGTTTCTAGGTTAATTTGGGATGCAATATGTGAATCTCCCAGTACAGCGGTGTTAACTGGTTTTCCTCTTAGTTGTATATATCTGGAAGAGGAACAACACCAGAACAAATGAAAATCTCGTGTTTTGTTCCACTTTAAATTACACAGTTCTGCAGTAGCTTACATATATAGCAGAGTCTTAGTGGGCCCCTAAGTAGTGTGTCACATGATGTCATCTTTTAACTCTGCTTCCTCAAATCTTCTGCTGCTGATCGCCCTCCAGTCCTTGTTGCCTTCCCTATAGCCAATTGACCTGTAGTCCTTGATGCATTCTCTATCGCCACCAAGCACTCTTCAGCTCTTACTGCTTGCTCCGGTGAGACTAAAGACTTCATCATTGCTGTCAGTTGTCACCTGGTTCTTGACACCTTCTGAGCCTTCATCAACTACCCTCCATTGTCTACCAACTTTTTCAATGTTGCTGATTATCCCCTGTTCCTGAGGCCAGCCATGAGCAGCTTTGCACACAACACCTGGGATTTGGTGGTTCGGGTCCAATGTAAAATGGCCAAGTGTGAGCCTGAAGATGCCAGGGGCCCTGGCAATTGGCCAGGTTTACCCTGTGCTGGCACTGACCCTGGTGCTCAGAGACACAGACCAGTTATGCACTAATCCATTAATAAAAATGTATATAAATAAAAATTAAGATTCCGCAGAGTTCTACAAGTTGCTATATCAGCATTTCACTATGCAATGCCAATCTGTTCCCAAAAATGAATGGACATCAGACATCATACTTCCCAATTTATGTTCCTGGGTTTGCAGGAGCCAGAAATGATCCTGAGCGACTTCTGCCAAGCTATATGTAACTTTTATCTATAACTGGTAGAGCCAAGTCTTGCCATAGGTTGTAAAGTTACTCCCTTTTAAAGTGGGAAATCTAGCTTTGGCACATGTGCACAGCTGTGCCATACCCCGTTTTTATTCTTCCATTTGCTAATAATTGCTTCGATTGCCATCTCTAAGAAAAAAAATTAGACTAAAATATACAATATCACCTTCCTTCCTGGAGCAGACTATGCTTCATCTGGACCTTCCTTGCTCTTGTGTCTTGAAAATCTGTGTCTAAGCAAAACATACAGACTCAAACCCCAATACAAATGACTCCAATATTAATTTCATAGAAACATAAATACAAGAAAAGGTACGTCCAAAACCAATGTCCAAATCGGAAACCTAAGTTTTAGGTATGGCTACCTGCAAACAGGAAGTGTCTTCCTGTGACTGTGCTGCTCTGCATTCTGGGATTGCTGTCCTTTTCCTGACCCCCATTCTGCTCTGTCTGTGCAAAGCACAGCTATAACCCTGCCCCACTGTACTTTTGCCCCCTCTCCTCTCCTCAGTATGCGCCCATATCCTGGACAGTGTTGCAGCCCAGTGGGGAGAAGAATAAAAAGTAAGTGACTAAAAATGTAAAATATATTCATTTTAGATGCTGGAGAATAGTTTTTGAGGGTTTGGCCTTTTCTTTAAATGCTTAAGGTCTGGTTTAAATGTCAATATTCCGTGATTTATATGTTGCTATTAGGTATTCACAGGGGAGACAATGGGGGTTATTTAAGAAGGGATAGCGCCAGGTAACGCCTCGTAGTGGCAGGCAGCGCCTGGTGAACGCCGGGTTCTATATGTTAAACCACATTTAAGAAAGCGATTCTGGTGAGCGCCTCTAACAGCGCCATGTAGTGTCACATGTATTAATACAGGCGGCTCAGAGTATAGCACTGGCGCTCTAGGCTCAGGAACGCCATGTAGTACCTGTCGCTCTGTAGTGCTCTCCTATACATTTCAATGGGCTTTCATTAGTAATTTTATTTATTTATTTATTTTTTTTGCGCAAATAATTGTGTGACCTCTCCTGGATGCAAACAAACACTTTTAGAAACTTTTTTAACTTTTAATATTTTTATGCAGAATTGCATTTACAGGTCTGCCACTAAAGTGTTATTGTTCCAGTGTTAAAACAATGTTATTTAATGTTTTTTCGCTTTGTTACTGGTGGATATGTGTTCTAAAACAGGCTTTAATCACACAGCGTCTTGGCGCTCTGTGCTACAGCACTCAGCTTTAGGGCGCTGACGCTCTGTGTGTCTAGTGTTTTGTTAGATATGGTGTGGAGGGTCGAGTGCCGGACGCACTGAGCTGACGCTACCTCTCGCTCGCTGCAGCGCTGTCCTGTTGTTACAGCACCCAACATACATCTCATTCATCAATGCCGGCCAGGTTACTAGAATGACTGAGATGCTCTGTTACAGTGCCTGATACCCGCTTACAGCATCTACTAAGTGGTTGCTCTGAGCGATGATATACTGACGCTCATCTGGCAATACCTGGCGTAGTGAATCAGCCTCCATGTTGAATTCAATGCCTTGAATCAAAACGGCTAGCAATATTGATAAACCAAGGTCTTCAACAATAAATCAATTTATAAAATAAGAAAATAGTTGGCCAGGCGTTTGGAGAGGGAGCCCTGGACAATTGCAGAGTTTGTCTTTCCCGAGTTTATCTTCCCCTAACATAGCTTGGGTGTTTTTCACATGTAGAATTTAGAGACTTGCCATAGAAGACAGCTGATAGATTCAGACTTCCCTTAGACAAGGCAAAGTAATTGGAAGAGAGATGAACAAATCAAGCTAAAGCTTTGAATGCGAAGAGAAAGGAAGACATTCCATAAACTTGATAGCAAACCTAAGGTCTGCACTGAAATAACTTCACATTGTGCTGATAATAACCTCTTAAAGTTTGAAGTGAGAAAGAGTGGACTCAAAAGTGGGAAACAAGATATAAGGCATGCTGGATGCTTTATTACTAGGTTTCACATTACATTATATCAAGTGTCAAGTGGGTGAATAAGCATTCTTACGGGTACAATCAATTGTGAGTAATATTGGGAAAGCAAAAAATGTTATACAGTGTATCAAAGGGGATAAAATGCGGTGATGTGTGTCTTAAAGTCCCCATCCAGGCACACACTAACTTTCTCCCGTCTTATCCTCCTTGGGAACAGTACAAAATGAGCAAAAAGCATCTGCACCTGAAAATCTCTGATTGCTTGAAAATACCATATATATTCTAGACTAAACTGATTTATTGGCTTACATTTCTGGGCCAAGACTGAGCAGGAAACGGTGTTTCATTTTTATGAGTCTTGCTCTGCTGTGTTTGCTCACGTTGAGAGCGCCAAGAGACAGAGTAGCAGTAGGACCACTTTTCTGCATGGTCCTGGCAGAATAAATAAAATAAAACTTTGGTACCCTATTACAGCTTCTACCCTCCACTGCAGGAAATGAAGGAGAGGCACGTGGGACAGGCATCAGGCCAGCTGCTTGCTGGCTAATTATTATTGTTGGGTTTAGAGTTTCTTTATCTCTTTCTTGAGGCCTCTGATGAAGTTGGACTTTTCATGATGAAACATGTAATATGGACATTTATAATCTGCAAAATAAACTTTTCTATTTCTGTGTAATGAGATATATTATACTTAATTTGTACTTACCCAACTCCTGAAATGTTAGAAATTGTATGTTTTGGAATTGTGCAATATATATAATGTGTTGTGTATTCATGAGGAATACAGTATCTCATGTCTTGTGTTTTTATTGTAAGATTTTAAGTGCATGGATGAATAAATAAAACAACACATTTGAATACAATGGATGTGATAGATGGATGGGGTAAAGAGCACACAGAAAGGAAGTAGCATAGCAGAAACCAGGCATACAGTGATCCTATACCCAGATAGGAAGCTTATGTTGGCACCTTCTATCTCCATCCCAGTGCCTCAAAACAGCCTTTGTTTCATTTTTCAACATCAGCATCATACTACTTCTTCACATTTATGAATATTAGGCAAAGGCTTTAGTAAAAAAAGAAACTCTTGGGGGGCACTGAACTGGGGATAGAAGGTGACAACATAAACTTCCTTTCTGGCTATAGGATCGCTTTAACTGGGCCTTGCGTCTCCTCTGGTATGCATGTTGTTTGCAGGCATCGATGTGCTTATTTGTTCTTGTTAAAACTGTTCCTAGATTGTAGAAGAATCTAAAGCCGACTGATTCCCTGCACAAGGGCCATCCCAAAAGGCCTGGTAGTATTCAGCTGGTAGGTGGATATATATATATATATATATATATATATATATATATATATATATACATATATATATATGTACACACGCATATAAGGCTCAATTCAGAGACACATTCGTCTTGACTTCCGTAGCTGTCTGTGAAAGTTTTAGTTGGTGTTTGTCATTTTTTTGCTTTTTTCGTTCATTTTTCATTCGTACGAACGTACGAACGTGTATATGCGCTTTCGATGAACGAAAGCAAATCGGATCATTTCCGTTAGTTCGGATCATTTTCCAAACAAAATCTGATATTTTTTGTTCGTTCAGATAGCTTACGTTGTTGGGATGGGCTTGCGTCTGATTCAGAGAGCTGATTTCCGACGGATCACGACCCTATAAATCCGTTTCATTTCCGATACACTTACAGGACCTTTGAGGGCTCGGATTGCTATTGTTGAACATGTTTTGCGGCTATGTGGAGGCGTCTGCGCGCCTTTAGCACCAAGGCATTGCATGTATCAGCATGGCCGAGGCCATAAATTGTATAGCAATGCATACCTAAATCAATACATTTCATGTATGCCTTATAGAAGCATTTTAATGCTGACCTTAATTAGTCCTTAGCATGTAAACCTTTATTTTCCCACCCATCCATATAATTGCTATATTTTTTTAGACTTATGTCCTTTGTGAATTATATTTGGATTGAACTTCTGTTGAAGTTCTTGTTTTAAGTCGGTTACCTTTGCTTTGTGTAATTATTTTATATTTGGTTGCAGGAACCGCAAGATGTGCCACTCGCACAACATACAAGCAGTGTTTGGTCCAGCATCCAGGGTCGTCCCATGATGCTTATATATTGCAGAGCTTCGGCTTATTTCGTCAGTTTGAGTCAGGAGAATTATCTGGTGGATGGCTCCTGGGTAAGTTTGCTCACATTCCATCAATCCATTTTCACTGTATGACAATGAATATAGTTGACGACTCATGTCTTAACCTATGGCTGTTTTTAGCCCTTGATGACATGTTAAACAATATTGTAGCTTAGAATGTGTATTTTATGTTAGTATTTTTAAATACTTTCAGGGGATTCTGGATATCCACTCCTGCCCTTGCTCCTGATGCCCATACTTTGCCTGCAGAATGCGGGCCAGGGGTTCTCTAATCAGACACTATGCAAAACCCGGGCCGTGGTGGCGAGGGCCCTCTGGCTTTTGAAGTCCAGATTTAGGTGTTTGGACCATACGGGGGGGGGGGGGGGCACTGCAGTATGACCCCAACAAGGTTATACCAATAATTTAATTTACGTTTTTTTAACAGGGACCACACGTGCCAGAGTGGCACAACTGAGTGTCAGGGTCCTTCAGTTGGTGGGCGAGATGCAGGAGCTGCGCAACTCATTGGGGACCACAGATGAAGAATAATGTTCTGTGGCCTGCCATTGCTATGTATTTTGTTTTTTATAGTTGTAAAAATGTGAAATTTTCAACATTTTTAAAATGCTATATTTTATGATGGAATAAAAAAAAATGTTACAGTGTCATTTCATTTACAAAATACATTAACACAAAACTAATGGGCCCAGAAATATTTAAAGATGAATATTCACATGACCCAGAAGCGATTTGGGTAAGTTTTAGGGGGCTAAAATGGAAGAAGAACCTAACCGTGAAGTGCTTTGGGTGAGCTTTAAGGGTCCAAAAAGGAAGATGGAGGATAGTGCTAAGTGGTTGGGGTGAGCTTTATGGGTCCAAAAGGGAAGATGGAGGATAGTGCTAAGTGGTTTGGGTGAGCTTTAAGGGTCCAAAAGAGAAGATGGAGGATAGTGCCAAGTGATTTAGCTAAACATTGTAGTAGAAGTGAGGGTGGCAAATATGTAGGTGAGCACTTTAATGAGTTAAGTTTGTAGTGCGCAGGCGCAAGATCGTAAGGATTTCCGTCTGGACGATTATTTATTGAAAAAGGGAAACAGAAACTAACGAGAAACGTAAAGGATTCGTGGGAGGAGACGATGGGAAAAGGACAAAAACGAAAGCCTATGTTGTAGCATGTGAAAATGAAACGGAAAAGTCACGCGGGAAAATGACATCCTCATATTCGTAATCTGCCGTACGAACTGAAGGAAACTTTACAGAAGGATTGCAATGCATGCATAGAATCGCTCGCACACTCATACGAGAGCGGAAACATTTCCAAAAAAAACAGATCGGCACAAAAACGGAAGTATTTTTTTGTCTCTCTGAATCGAGCCTATAGTTTGTGTACATATATATATATATATATATATATATATATATATATATATATCCCAGTGTATGTGTTTGTGTGTGTATATAATTTGTATTAAAGTGGACCAAGACCAGTTTCACCTGATCCACCTCTGGGGCATCAGGATATGGGATACCCTGTTATGTGAAACACTGGCAATCATCCATAACTCTTACTCAACTCAACAAGCCCAAGCCACATATGAGTCTGGCGGCTGAATCCCTTGCCCTCTGTGGTGCATGTCATTTAGTAAATGGCTCTTACCTCCTGCAATGGGAAGGCAAACCGACTCATCCCCAGCTCACGCTCATGCTCCTGAATAGCTGGAACAGGAGCACAAGCACAGCCTGAAGACAACGCTCCCATTGCAGAAGATTAGAGCCATTTGCCGCATGACATAGGCATGGCAAAATGTTCTGATTGGACGATAGCCTGCCCATGTGCCATTGGTTTCACAAATCGGGATGCCCCCAGGGCACAGAACTAAACCATGATAGTAAGAAGATTAGATAGTAAGAAGATAGTAAGAATACTTAAGAAGAATCCCTTCTGAGGAGGAATTGAAACAAATACATATGGTAACTGTTCTTATTCAGTGCTGTATATTCCCGTAGGCACATGCCTAGGGCAGGCAGATGCAGGGGGTGGCCCTCTGCGACACTAAAATAAGCTGAAAAATGGTTGTTGTCTGCGCTGTGCCCCAATGTGCCCCACCAAGTCAGCCTAACCGGACATGGCCACCCGCCGGCCCGCGCGCATATGAAAGAATGTCTCAGCAGTATAAAGCAGGTTCGGACTGGGACACAGGACCGCCGGGCCCCTGGAGGTGAAGAGAAACACAGTCATGATTTGTGACAGCCGAGACTTTTTTCTCTGCTTTGGGCACATTGATATGGCCTCATCAGCGGCCTCACTCTTGTCCCCTGTCTGTAAAGTTAGATCACAGAAGGGAGGGGTGGGGAGCGCGGCATAGCAAAGAAGTGCCGACAGACAAAACAAGACAAGACAGGCAAGTGGTTCTTTTTTCTGCATCCAGCCCATGTGGAGAAGATTTAGGGAGGCAGAGGTGAGACACGGCCCTTGTGTCAGTTGTGCCTTGTGTCTGATTAACTCCATTAATGAGTGGGGGGGGGGGGGGTTCCTGCTAATGTCTGAATGGTTGTTTAGTGTCTCTGAATTGTGGTCCATGAATTGTCTGTTTGTTATATTGTTTATCTGTTGCTCTACAACTGATACATTGCTAATTGCAGTGTATATATATATGTACTATTTACTAATGCTTTGTTTACATGTGAAGAAAAATCCCTTGTATGTAATGTACTGTACTTGGCAATAAATAGTGATTCTTTTAGGTCTCTTTTTGGGGGTCAGTTTTCCCAACTTTCCAAAGGGGATCTAAATTACTTATTAGTCATATTGTAGGCAAAAATGTCCCGCAGGCGATCGCTGCTATTCTGGCATGCTATCACTTGCTGGAACACCCAATCTAAGTCCCGCAGTCACAGTCCACGACACACTTCCATTCAGGGGACCCTGGACTGCCCCGGGCCATTATCACAGGTACTATGGCACAGCCCTCTCCATTGCTGTGAATGGAGAGGGCATGTCCTAGTTCCTGTGACAATGGCGTAGGGTGGTCAATGAGTTATTGATGGATGTGAACTGAAGATGGTGGCGGCAGCTGTGTGAGTAGCGGAGGACTTGAATAAGACGTTCCAGTAAGTGACAGCACACCGGAATAGCTGTGATTGCATGCTGGGGATTAAAGGTGAGTGTAGCATTTGTTTTTTTGCCAACAATATGACTTTAATCTCCTTTAAAGCAGAACAAAACAAAACCCACCCACCGAATCAGAAAACCCCGCCCCCAGGTGCTTGTAAATACTCCAATGCTACATGTGCGGCCTCTCGGCAAATGGTTCTGATTGTTTACAATGGAGAACGCACCCTGCCGCATCCCCTGCAACCCCTACAACTGATACATTGCTTATTGCAGTTTATACAAATGTACTATTTACTAATGCTATGTCTACATGTAAAGAAAAATCTCTTGTATGTAATGTACTGTACTTGGCAATAAATAAAGTGATGCTTTTTGGTCCTTTTTTTGGGGTCAGTTTTCCCAACTTACCAGAGGGGATCTAAATGACCAAAACAAACCAGCTATCTGTGTACAACTTGTGATGATTTATGCCCAACCAGCAAAATTAATCACAGTTCCGTAACTGACTCCACTGCAGCTGGCAGCAATTGTCTCTTGCATTTCATCACAGCAAAGCTTTTTAGAAAAGAAGAAAACAATTGGTGGAACCATGTGCAAGATGGATGTGCAGATCAGTGGCGTTGTCACGGACCGGGTGGAGCGGACTCGGGTGTGGATCCGCTTTAACTGTGGAACCGATGGCGGGTACCGTGTCAGGGGAGCGGAGTCTAAGGAGCCACCGGTATTCACCAGAGCCCACCGCAAGGCAGGTTGGTCTTGTGCGGCGAGTGACTCCCAGGTCGCTACCCCCTAACAGCCGCCCAGTCCCACAGTCAGCCGAGGTTCAGTGAGGTACACAAGTGGCAGGCAAAAAGGCGTATTAATTACAGGCAGAGATTGGGGCTGGCAGCACAGGTTTGCGGTAAAGGTGAGTAGCCGAGGTCGGGGCAGGCAGCAAAGGTTCAGAGTCGCGGACAGGCAGAGGTCGGTACACGGTGAGCAATCCAAGAATGTCTGACTTTCAACAGGCATGGAAAGACCAAGATCCGGCACTGAAGGAAGGAAGTGCCTCTTTAAATAGGGGAAGAGGATGCAGTATTGGATGACCAAACACCAATCAGTGCTGTAAAGGCCCTTTAAATCTCAGGAATCCAGTGCGCTCGCCCTCTAGTGGACGGAGACGTGCGCGCACCTGAGCATGTGAGGAGGAAGCATTGGGGGAAGGGCGGCAGCTGGATGCAGCCATGAGAGGAGTGCTGCAAGATGGATGATGGCTGCATGCAGCCGTGGAGGTAAGTGACTTGCTGTGAGACGAGCGTGCAGCGCTTGCCCTAACAGTACCCCCCCCCTTGGGTCTCCCCTTCTTCTTGGGGCCAAGAAAATGATGAGACTACGGTCTAGAATATTCTCTTCGGGCTCCCAAGATCTTTCTTCAGGTCCACAGCCTTCCCAGTCGACTAAAAAATATCTTTTACTCCTGGAGATCTTAGAGGCCAGGATCTCTTTCACCGTAAAGGCATCCTCAGTACCAGAGATAAGGGCAGGCACCAAGGTTTTAGGAGAGAATCGATTGACAATAACTGGTTTCAACAGGGAAACGTGGAAAGAATTGGGAATTCGCAGTGATGTTGGTAGGTGTAGCTTATAACAAACTGGATTGATCTGTTGTTTGATCTTATAAGGATCCAGGTAACGGGGGCCCAATTTGTAGCTAGGAATTTTGAAGCGGATATATTTCGCCGACAGCCACACCTTATCTCCTGGAGAATAGACAGGCGGAGCTCTTCTCCTCTTATCAGCGCTAACTTTCATACGGGCGGAAGCTTGACAAAGGGCACGTTGGGTCTCTTGCCAGATGGTAGAGAAATCCTGTGTGATGTCATCCACGGCGGGTACTCCAGAGGACGTGGACAAGGGCAGAGGCGGAAGAAGATGCCGACCGTATACTACCAAGAACGGGGACTTCCTCGTAGACTCAGAATCCTTGAAATTATACGAGAATTCCGCCCAGGGCAGAAGATCGACCCAATCGTCTTGACGGGCAGAAACAAAATGGCGAAGATAATGCCCAAGAATCTGATTAACTCTTTCCACCTGGCCGTTTGACTGGGGGTGATAAGCAGAGGAAAAGTCCAGTTTAATTTTCATTTGTTTACAAAGGGCTCTCCAGAACTTGGAAACAAACTGCACACCTCTGTCGGACACAATGTGTGTAGGAAGCCCATGAAGCCGAAAGATATGCATCAGGAAGTATTTCGCCAACTGAGGAGCCGATGGGAGGCCAGGCAAAGGAACAAAGTGCGCCATCTTAGAAAACCTATCCACTACCACCCAAATAACAGTATTGCCATGCGAAGAAGGGAGGTCAGTAATAAAATCCATAGCAATGTGTGTCCATGGGGTATCTGGAATAGGCAGAGGGAGGAGTAGGCCAGCAGGTCTTTGTCGAGGAGTCTTGTCACGTGCACAGATGGTACAGGCCAGAATGAATTCCGTCACATCCTTTTCTAAGGAAGGCCACCAATAGTATCTAGAAATGATAGCTCAGGCTTTTCTGACGCCGGCATGGCCGGCTACATGTGAAGAATGGCCCCATCTTAGTATTTTGCGACGTTGGCGAGCTGGCACGAAAGTCTTTCCCAGCGGAGCCTGTACAAAGGCCGCGGGTGCGGAGTGGACAAGGTATTCAGGCGAGATAATATGTTGTGGAGTGGATTCAACACCAGAGATGTCTGAGGAGCGAGAAAGGGCGTCCGCCCTGATGTTCTTGGCGGCTGGCCGGAAGTGGATTTGAAAGTTGAAACGGGCGAAAAACAACGACCAACGAGCTTGTCGTGGGTTCAGTCGCTGGGCAGTTTCTAAATAAGACAGATTTTTATGGTCAGTATAGATGGACACCTGATGTGCGGAACCTTCTAAGAGATGTCTCCACTCCTCCAATGCCAACTTGATGGCGAGTAACTCCCGATCTCCAATAGAGTAATTTCTTTCAGCCGGAGAAAAGGTCTTCGAAAAGAACCCGCAGGTGAGAATTCTGCCAGTAGAAGATTTTTGAGTGAGCACAGCTCCGGCTCCAATGGATGAGGCATCTACTTCAAGGGCAAAAGGCCTAGATGGATCTGGCCTAGACAGCACCGGAGCAGAGGAGAAGGCTTTTTTTAAGGCAATGAAGGCCTCTTCCGCCTGAGGAGGCCAAGACTTAGAATTGGCGTTCTTCTTCGTGATAGCCACAATGGGTGCCACTACAGTAGAAAAGTGGGGAATAAACTGTCGATAGTAATTGGCAAAGCCCAGGAAGCGTTGAATAGCCCGTAGGCCAATAGGACGTGGCCAGTTCAAAACTGCTTTCAATTTGCTGGGGTCCATCTGGAGACCACGAGCAGAGACAATATATCCAAGAAAGGGTAAGGTGGTTTGATCAAAAAGACACTTCTCCAACTTGGCGTAAAGGTGGTGTTGACGGAGGCGAGACAGAACTTGCCGGACGTGACGGTGATGTTCTTCCTGATTAGATGAAAAGATGAGTATATCATCCAAATATACAACTACACAGGAGTAAAGTAAGTCCCGAAAAATGTCATTTACGTATTCCTGAAATACAGCGGGTGCATTGCAAAGACCAAAGGGCATCACTAAATACTCGAAGTGGCCATCGCGGGTATTGAAGGCTGTCTTCCATTCATCGCCCTCACATATACGTATCAAATTATAGGCCCCTCGCAGATCAAGTTTGGTGAAAACCTTGGCCCCACGCAGACGGTCAAATAATTCAGCAATCAAAGGCAAAGGGTAACGATTTTTTATGGTAATCTTATTGAGGCCACAGTAATTAATACAGGGGCGTAGAGAGCCATCTTTTTTGCCACGAAGAAGAAACCCGCACCTGCTGGAGAGGAAGACTTCCGTATAAACCCTCTTTGCAGATTTTCTTGAATATACTCTGACATAGCTTGTGTCTCCGGAGCCGAGAGGGGGTAAATACGACCACGAGGTGGAGTGGTACCCGGCAAGAGGTCTATAGGGCAATCGTAAGGGCGATGAGGCGGAAGTACCTCCGCTTGTTTTTTGCAGAATACATTGGAAAAGGACCAGTAGACCACAGGCAGGCCAAGTAATGGGGCTGAAGCAGGAATAGGTCGAACAGGAACGGATCTCAAACACCTCTTAAAGCATGCCGCACCCCAAGTCTTGATGACGCTGGTGTTCCAATCAAGCGTGGGATCATGACGTGGAAGCCAAGGTAAGCCGAGAAGAATCTGAGATGTACAATTAGGGAGGACGTAGAACTCAATACTCTCTTGATGGAAAAGTCCAACCTTTAGAAGAAGGGGAACGGTGCGATAACGCACGGTACAGTCCAGTCTGTCACCATTGACTGAGGCGATAAATAAGGGCTTTGCGAGGCGGTTCACAGAGATATTATATTTATTAATCAAGGAGGCCTATAAAGTTTCCTGCAGAGCCCGAATCCAAAAACGCGGACAAATTCAAAGAGGTGGTAGGTGCGATGATAAGTTGCACAGAAACCGCAAGACGTGGAGAGGAAGCACATACACCCAGGGACGCCTCTCCCACATCCACTAGGTGCGCCCGTTTCCCTGACGAGGAGGGCGAATAGGACAGTCTTTCAAAAAATGCTCAGAGCCAGCACAGTACAAACAAAGATTCTCGTTCCTTCTACGAGTTCTCTCCAACTGGGTCAGGCGGGATCGGTCGACCTGCATGGCCTCCTCACTGGGAGGTACATGCGCAGACAAAGGGTGTTGAAACACAGGGGCCCGACGGGATGCCCTCCGAGGGTGCTGAGTATCTCTTTCTTGGCGGAATTCCCCACGCCTTTCAATAAAACGCACATCAATGCATGTGGCCAGATGGATGAGCTCAGTGAGAGACGAAGGCAAGTCACGCGCAGCTAGAGCATCTTTAATTTTACTAGAAAGTCCTTTCTTGAAGCAGGCACACAAGGCCTCATGGCGTACGGAACCGGATGGTGTATTCACCGATGGACAATTCACCCTGGACCAAGTTCAATAGAGCCGATTCAGCAGATGAAGCCCGGGCAGGCTCCTCAAAGACCTGGCGAAATTCTGAAACAAAGGTGTGAATACTAGAAGTGACAGGGTCGTTGCGATCCCACAAAGGAGTGGCCCAGGCCAAGGCCTTTCCAGAAAGCAAACTAATGACAAAGGCCACCTTAGCTCGTTCAGTGGGGAATTGATCCACCAACAACTCTAAATGTAGAGAGCACTGGGCAAGGAAGCCTCGGCATAACTTGGCATCCCGTTATATTTAGCCGGCAAGGAGAGACGGATTCTAGCAGTAGATGCTACAGGAGTCTGTGGCGGCAAAGCTGGGGCCGGTGGTGGCACTTGCTGTTGCTGAATCGATAGTAACTGCTGCATCATAACCAAGAGCTGATTAATTTGGCGGGACTGCATAGCCACAATAGCAGGCAATTCAGTGGCATCAGGCAGCGGTACCTCAGCGGGATCCATGGCCGGATCTTACTGTCACGGACCAGGTGGAGCGGACTCGGGTGTGGATCCGCTTTAACTGTGGAACCGATGGCGGGTACCGTGTCAGGGGAGCGGAGTCTAAGGAGCCACCGGTATTCACCAGAGCCCACCGCAAGGCAGGTTGGTCTTGTGCGGCGAGTGACTCCCAGGTCGCTACCCCCTAACAGCGGCCCAGTCCCACAGTCAGCCGAGGTTCAGTGAGGTACACAAGTGGCAGGCAAAAAGGCGTAGTAAGTACAGGCAGAGATCGGGGCTGGCAGCACAGGTTCGCGGTAAAGGTGAGTAGCCGAGGTCGGGGCAGGCAGCAAAGGTTCAGAGTCGGGGACAGGCAGAGGTCGGTACACGGGTGAGCAATCCAAGAATGTCTGACTTTCAACAGGCATGGAGAGACCAAGATCCGGCACTGAAGGAAGGAAGTGCCTCTTTAAATAGGGGAAGAGGATGCAGGATTGGATGACCAAACACCAATCAGTGCTGTAAAGGCCCTTTAAATCTCAGGAATCCAGTGCGCTCGCCCTCTAGTGGACGGAGACGTGCGCGCACCTGAGCATGTGAGGAGGAAGCATTGGGGGAAGGGCGGCAGCTGGATGCAGCCATGAGAGGAGTGCTGCAAGATGGATGATGGCTGCATGCAGCCGTAGAGGTAAGTGACTTGCTGTGAGACGAGCGTGCAGCGCTTGCCCTAACAGTACCCCCCCCCCCTTGGGTCTCCCCTTCTTCTTGGGGCCAAGAAAATCTGAGATGAGACTACGGTCTAGAATATTCTCTTCGGGCTCCCAAGATCTTTCTTCAGGTCCACAGCCTTCCCAGTCGACTAAAAAATATCTTTTACCCCTGGAGATGTTAGAGGCCAGTATCTCTTTCACCGTAAAGGCATCCTCAGTACCAGAGATTGGGGCAGGCACCAAGGTTTTAGGAGAGAATCGATTGACAATAACTGGTTTCAACAGGGAAACGTGGAAAGAATTGGGAATTCGCAGTGATGTTGGTAGGTGTAGCTTATAACAAACTGGATTGATCTGTTGTTTGATCTTATAAGGATCCAGGTAATGGGGGCCCAATTTGTAGCTAGGAATTTTGAAGCGGATATATTTCGCCGACAGCCACACCTTATCTCCTGGAGAATAGACAGGCGGAGCTCTTCTCCTCTTATCAGCGCTAACTTTCATACGGGCGGAAGCTTGACAAAGGGCACGTTGGGTCTCTTGCCAGATGGTAGAGAAATCCTGTGTGATGTCATCCACGGCGGGTACTCCAGAGGACGTGGACAAGGGCAGAGGCGGAAGAAGATGCCGACCGTATACTACCAAGAACGGGGACTTCCTCGTAGACTCAGAATCCTTGAAATTATACGAGAATTCCGCCCAGGGCAGAAGATCGACCCAATCGTCTTGACGGGCAGAAACAAAATGGCGAAGATAATGCCCAAGAATCTGATTAACTCTTTCCACCTGGCCGTTTGACTGGGGGTAATAAGCAGAGGAAAAGTCCAGTTTAATTTTCATTTGTTTACAAAGGGCTCTCCAGAACTTGGAAACAAACTGCACACCTCTGTCGGACACAATGTGTGTAGGAAGCCCATGAAGCCGAAAGATATGCATCAGGAAGTATTTCGCCAACTGAGGAGCCGATGGGAGGCCAGGCAAAGGAACAAAGTGCGCCATCTTAGAAAACCTATCCACTACCACCCAAATACCAGTATTGCCATGCGAAGAAGGGAGGTCAGTAATAAAATCCATAGCAATGTGTGTCCATGGGGTATCTGGAATAGGCAGAGGGAGGAGTAGGCCAGCAGGTCTTTGTCGAGGAGTCTTGTCACGTGCACAGATGGTACAGGCCAGAATGAATTCCGTCACATCCTTTTCTAAGGAAGGCCACCAATAGTATCTAGAAATGATAGCTCAGGCTTTTCTGACGCCGGCATGGCCGGCTACATGGGAAGAATGGCCCCATCTTAGTATTTTGCGACGTTGGCGAGCTGGCACGAAAGTCTTTCCCAGCGGAGCCTGTACAAAGGCCGCGGGTGCGGAGTGGACAAGGCATTCAGGCGAGATAATATGTTGTGGAGTGGATTCAACACCAGAGATGTCTGAGGAGCGAGAAAGGGCGTCCGCCCTGATGTTCTTGGCGGCTGGCCGGAAGTGGATTTGAAAGTTGAAACGGGCGAAAAACAACGACCAACGAGCTTGTAGTGGGTTCAGTCGCTGGGCAGTTTCTAAATAAGACAGATTTTTATGGTCAGTATAGATGGACACCTGATGTGCGGAACCTTCTAAGAGATGTCTCCACTCCTCCAATGCCAACTTGATGGCGAGTAACTCCCGATCTCCAATAGAGTAATTTCTTTCAGCCGGAGAAAAGGTCTTCGAAAAGAACCCGCAGGTGAGAATTCTGCCAGTAGAAGATTTTTGAGTGAGCACAGCTCCGGCTCCAATGGATGAGGCATCTACTTCAAGGGCAAAAGGCCTAGATGGATCTGGCCTAGACAGCACCGGAGCAGAGGAGAAGGCTTTTTTTAAGGCAATGAAGGCCTCTTCCGCCTGAGGAGGCCAAGACTTAGAATTGGCGTTCTTCTTCGTGATAGCCACAATGGGCGCCACTACAGTAGAAAAGTGGGGAATAAACTGTCGATAGTAATTGGCAAAGCCCAGGAAGCGTTGAATAGCCCGTAGGCCAATAGGACGTGGCCAGTTCAAAACTGCTTTCAATTTGCTGGGGTCCATCTGGAGACCACGAGCAGAGACAATATATCCAAGAAAGGGTAAGGTGGTTTGATCAAAAAGACACTTCTCCAACTTGGCGTAAAGGTGGTGTTGACGGAGGCGAGACAGAACTTGCCAGACGTGACGGTGATGTTCTTCCAGATTAGATGAAAAGGTGAGTATATCATCCAAATATACAACTACACAGGAGTAAAGTAAGTCCCGAAAAATGTCATTTACGTATTCCTGAAATACAGCGGGTGCATTGCAAAGACCAAAGGGCATCACTAAATACTCGAAGTGGCCATCGCGGGTATTGAAGGCTGTCTTCCATTCATCGCCCTCACGTATACGTATCAAATTATAGGCCCCTCGCAGATCAAGTTTGGTGAAAACCTTGGCCCCACGCAGACGGTCAAATAATTCAGCAATCAAAGGCAAAGGGTAACGATTTTTTATGGTAATCTTATTGAGGCCACAGTAATCAATACAGGGGCGTAGAGAGCCATCTTTTTTTGCCACGAAGAAGAAACCCGCGCCTGCTGGAGAGGAAGACTTCCGTATAAACCCTCTTTGCAGATTTTCTTGAATATACTCTGACATAGCTTGTGTCTCCGGAGCCGAGAGGGGGTAAATACGACCACGAGGTGGAGTGGTACCCGGCAAGAGGTCTATAGGGCAATCGTAAGGGCGATGAGGCGGAAGTACCTCCGCTTGTTTTTTGCAGAATACATTGGAAAAGGACCAGTAGACCACAGGCAGGCCAAGTAATGGGGCTGAAGCAGGAATAGGTCGAACAGGAACGGATCTCAAACACCTCTTAAAGCATGCCGCACCCCAAGTCTTGATGACGCCGGTGTTCCAATCAAGCGTGGGATCATGACGTGGAAGCCAAGGTAAGCCGAGAAGAATCTGAGATGTACAATTAGGGAGGACGTAGAACTCAATACTCTCTTGATGGAAAAGTCCAACCTTTAGAAGAAGGGGAACGGTGCGATAACGCACGGTACAGTCCAGTCTGTCACCATTGACTGAGGCGATAAATAAGGGCTTTGCGAGGTGGTTCACAGAGATATTATATTTATTAATCAAGGAGGCCTATAAAGTTTCCTGCAGAGCCCGAATCCAAAAACGCGGACAAATTCAAAGAGGTGGTAGGTGCGATGATAAGTTGCACAGAAACCGCAAGACGTGGAGAGGAAGCACATACACCCAGGGACGCCTCTCCCACATCCACTAGGTGCGCCCGTTTCCCTGACGAGGAGGGCGAATAGGACAGTCTTTCAAAAAATGCTCAGAGCCAGCACAGTACAAACAAAGATTCTCGTTCCTTCTACGAGTTCTCTCCAACTGGGTCAGGCGGGATCGGTCGACCTGCATGGCCTCCTCACTGGGAGGTACATGCGCAGACAAAGGGTGTTGAAACACAGGGGCCCGACGGGATGCCCTCCTAGGGTGCTGAGTATCTCTTTCTTGGCGGAATTCCCCACGCCTTTCAATAAAACGCACATCAATGCATGTGGCCAGATGGATGAGCTCAGTGAGAGACGAAGGCAAGTCACGCGCAGCTAGAGCATCTTTAATTTACGTATTCCTGAAATACAGCGGGTGCATTGCAAAGACCAAAGGGCATCACTAAATACTCGAAGTGGCCATCGCGGGTATTGAAGGCTGTCTTCCATTCATCGCCCTCACGTATACGTATCAAATTATAGGCCCCTCGCAGATCAAGTTTGGTGAAAACCTTGGCCCCACGCAGACGGTCAAATAATTCAGCAATCAAAGGCAAAGGGTAACGATTTTTTATGGTAATCTTATTGAGGCCACAGTAATCAATACAGGGGCGTAGAGAGCCATCTTTTTTTGCCACGAAGAAGAAACCCGCGCCTGCTGGAGAGGAAGACTTCCGTATAAACCCTCTTTGCAGATTTTCTTGAATATACTCTGACATAGCTTGTGTCTCCGGAGCCGAGAGGGGGTAAATACGACCACGAGGTGGAGTGGTACCCGGCAAGAGGTCTATAGGGCAATCGTAAGGGCGATGAGGCAGAAGTACCTCCGCTTGTTTTTTGCAGAATACATTGGAAAAGGACCAGTAGACCACAGGCAGGCCAAGTAATGGGGCTGAAGCAGGAATAGGTCGAACAGGAACGGATCTCAAACACCTCTTAAAGCATGCCGCACCCCAAGTCTTGATGACGCCGGTGTTCCAATCAAGCGTGGGATCATGACGTGGAAGCCAAGGTAAGCCGAGAAGAATCTGAGATGTACAATTAGGGAGGACGTAGAACTCAATACTCTCTTGATGGAAAAGTCCAACCTTTAGAAGAAGGGGAACGGTGCGATAACGCACGGTACAGTCCAGTCTGTCACCATTGACTGAGGCGATAAATAAGGGCTTTGCGAGGCGGTTCACAGAGATATTATATTTATTAATCAAGGAGGCCTATAAAGTTTCCTGCAGAGCCCGAATCCAAAAACGCGGACAAATTCAAAGAGGTGGTAGGTGCGATGATAAGTTGCACAGAAACCGCAAGACGTGGAGAGGAAGCACATACACCCAGGGACGCCTCTCCCACATCCACTAGGTGCGCCCGTTTCCCTGACGAGGAGGGCGAATAGGACAGTCTTTCAAAAAATGCTCAGAGCCAGCACAGTACAAACAAAGATTCTCGTTCCTTCTACGAGTTCTCTCCAACTGGGTCAGGCGGGATCGGTCGACCTGCATGGCCTCCTCACTGGGAGGTACATGCGCAGACAAAGGGTGTTGAAACACAGGGGCCCGACGGGATGCCCTCCTAGGGTGCTGAGTATCTCTTTCTTGGCGGAATTCCCCACGCCTTTCAATAAAACGCACATCAATGCATGTGGCCAGATGGATGAGCTCAGTGAGAGACGAAGGCAAGTCACGCGCAGCTAGAGCATCTTTAATTTTACTAGAAAGTCCTTTCTTGAAGCAGGCACACATGGCCTCATGGCGTACGGAACCGGATGGCGTATTCACCGATGGACAATTCACCCTGGACCAAGTTCAATAGAGCCGATTCAGCAGATGAAGCCCGGGCAGGCTCCTCAAAGACCTGGCGAAATTCTGAAACAAAGGTGTGAATACTAGAAGTGACAGGGTCGTTGCGATCCCACAAAGGAGTGGCCCAGGCCAAGGCCTTTCCAGAAAGCAAACTAATGACAAAGGCCACCTTAGCTCGTTCAGTGGGGAATTGATCCACCAACAACTCTAAATGTAGAGAGCACTGGGCAAGGAAGCCTCGGCATAACTTGGCATCCCCGTCATATTTAGCCGGCAAGGAGAGACGGATTCTAGCAGTAGATGCTACAGGAGTCTGTGGCGGCAAAGCTGGGGCCGGTGGTGGCACTTGCTGTTGCTGAATCGATAGTAACTGCTGCATCATAACCAAGAGCTGATTAATTTGGCGGGACTGCATAGCCACAATAGCAGGCAATTCAGTGGCATCAGGCAGCGGTACCTCAGCGGGATCCATGGCCGGATCTTACTGTCACGGACCAGGTGGAGCGGACTCGGGTGTGGATCCGCTTTAACTGTGGAACCGATGGCGGGTACCGTGTCAGGGGAGCGGAGTCTAAGGAGCCACCGGTATTCACCAGAGCCCACCGCAAGGCAGGTTGGTCTTGTGCGGCGAGTGACTCCCAGGTCGCTACCCCCTAACAGCGGCCCAGTCCCACAGTCAGCCGAGGTTCAGTGAGGTACACAAGTGGCAGGCAAAAAGGCGTAGTAAGTACAGGCAGAGATCGGGGCTGGCAGCACAGGTTCGCGGTAAAGGTGAGTAGCCGAGGTCGGGGCAGGCAGCAAAGGTTCAGAGTCGGGGACAGGCAGAGGTCGGTACACGGGTGAGCAATCCAAGAATGTCTGACTTTCAACAGGCATGGAGAGACCAAGATCCGGCACTGAAGGAAGGAAGTGCCTCTTTAAATAGGGGAAGAGGATGCAGGATTGGATGACCAAACACCAATCAGTGCTGTAAAGGTCCTTTAAATCTCAGGAATCCAGTGCGCTCGCCCTCTAGTGGACGGAGACGTGCGCGCACCTGAGCATGTGAGGAGGAAGCATTGGGGAAGGGCGGCAGCTGGATGCAGCCATGAGAGGAGTGGATGATGGCTGCATGCAGCCGTGGAGGTAAGTGACTTGCTGTGAGACGAGCGTGCAGCGCTCGCCCTAACAGGCGTGCTTTGCCATCACGCAACCAATGCAATGGCATGGGGCCCCCACTTCTTACGGGCCCCCCAGAACCCTGCTTTGTGAACACTGGAAGTGGCTGGCAATGCTTTCAGTTCCTGAGGCTATATAAGAAAAAAAAAAGCTGCTTCTCTCTATCATTTGTTCCTTTTTATTATTGTATATTGTACTATAAAATGCCTCTGATTAGGGCCCGCATACACAACTTTTCATGGGGCCCCAGAAATGGGGTCCCTGTGTGCAGTCCTCAGGTTTTTCTTCAGGGGCTAGCAGTGGAAAGAGGTTTCAGTTTTGGAAGGTTTTGGAGTATCTGGATAGTGCAGTCGCATAAAGCATAACAGCCTCCCTGGATTATTAGCTTGACTGCATTGTTGTGTAGCACGTAGGTACGTTTTGTTCAGCCTTCAGTGTGCTGTCGGGGAAAGCACACATAAGCACACATAATGTTTCCAAAGTAAAATCCTATTGATCAAAAACACGAATAATAAAGCTTTTGCAGGAAGATGATTTCACATTTATTCCAAAGAGCAGAGTTAATGCTCACCCAGCTCTTGTCATATGTGTCCCTGTTACAGAAATATATTATGTAGTGTTATAAGGCTTTTGAACCAGTAAAACTCAAGAGACAAAAACAATGCAATTAACTGATGACCTTGATAACCTTTAGGAACATTATTCATTCAGCTCTTCTTGCCCTTTGTTATAGCTTTCCGGACGTCATCTTTCCAAACCTTGGTTGAATTAAATAATGTGTTTGTCACGTAGTGCCCACCTGCTACCTCACCAACTACTACCATTACAACTGTTAGCCAAATGACTCATTATTTTCAATATTACATCTCAGACTCTAAAAATAGAGCCTATTGCTGGTTGACCTGCTATCTCTGGACTTACTGATCAAAACCGATGCAGGTAACAGTTCACGGTAAGGAGGGATGGGGCAAAAGCAGTGGTGTAGTCTTGTGTAGCAGTATTAAATAACAAGGGCTGTTACGTAGATGTGGCCTAACAGGGCTTGGCACAAGGATGTGGTCAGATTTAGCAGTGGACAGCAACGAGGCTTGGTAGGTAGAGAATCAGAAGGTGGTTTTCACCACCCGAAGGATAACAGGAAGTAACATACACGGGAAGAAGTGCTTTCCATGTTAGATTCTGTCAGTGGTTGCACGACACTGCACTGCACAAGCTGAGGAGCACTGATGGGAAAGATGAGGAGGAAAGTTCCAACCTCTGACAATGATCACATGCCTTATAAAACACTTTTCAAACTGACAAGTTAAACGTTTGGAGTGTCAATAGAGAAGTCCTGATATATTGAACAGATTAGTATAGTACATGTCAGTCCCACCAGATTGGTGAATACGTTAAAGCAATCTGGCCATTTCTCCAACAGATGCTGGTCACATACAGCTTCACAAGTCACTGTCTCCTACAGGTAGGCCGTAGGCTATATTATATTTCTTTCCTCTGGTCCTCTTCTTATCCCAGTTGCAGAATTACCCTGCCTTCCTTTTCTCATGATCAGAATTTCAGTTGCACAATTTATTGGGCTCAATCCTAAAAATAAATAACAACCAAAGGGAGCATAGGTTCCCTGGTCACTTGATAGTGGTCAAAGATAACCTCCTCCCTAGTGCATTACTCTTATTCACCTATTATTTATTTTCCCAAAAATTGATTACTCAGTGTTTTTTAAATCCTTGAAATGTCATATTTATTAAAGTCATATTGTAGGCAAAAAAGCAGATCCCACAGGCGATCACTGCTATTTTGGGGTGCTATCACTTGCTAGAACACCCAATCCAAGTCCCGCAGCCACAGTCCACGACATGCTTCCATTCAGGGGACCCCGGACCACCCCATGCCATCGTCACAGGTTCTATGACATGCTCCCCTACATTGCCGTGGATGGAGGGGGCATGCCTTAGTTCCTGTGACAATGGCGTAAAGTGGTCCATGAGTTATTGATGGACGTGAACTGAAGATGGTGGCGGCAGCTGTGCGAGTGGTGCAGGACATCAGGCCTTCCAGTAACTGACAGCACACCGGAATAGCTGCGATTGCATGCAGCGGATTAAAGGTGAGTGTAGCATTTGTTTTTTTGTCTACAATATGACTTTAATCTCTTTTAAAGCAGAACAAAAAAAAACCCACCCACCGAATGAGGATGCCTGGCCATCCAGGGTGCTTGTAAAAACTCCAACGGCACATGTGAGTGCTCTCATCCAATCAGAGCTGTTTGCCTCTTGGCAAAGGGCTCTGGTTGCTTACAATGGGGAGTGCACACTGCCGCATCCCCTGCATCCAATGGCAACATGTCTGCATTCCCACCCTAGCCATTCAGATTTGTTTGCTAAATGTGGTAGTCAAGGCAAAGGGTTCTGAATAATCAAGAACCTACACATGCGACGCTTTAGCAGGGGAAAGGAGAGTGGTGGTTTAGTGGTTGAACTGGGGGGTTTCACATAGAGGGTCATCCCAATTCAGAATGGGCATGGAACTATACCTGTGAAAATCAAATTGAGTTCTGGTCTGAGGCAACAATAGATACTGTACACTAGTCAACGTTCAACTTATAATGCATAGTGATAAAACAAATAATTTCACAAATGTACAAATAGGGACTTCCCACTCCCCACTGGCCTGGGATCTCCGGTCCAAAAGTGGTCAGGTTTTGTAATCCTTCCTCCCATATCCTGTCACTCCTATCAAGCTTGGGGATGGGAGGATGGTACACCCACCCTGACCACATGGACATCTCTGCAAATTCTGCACATCCCTTGCCATCTTTGGATGGCTATGTGCACGTTTTGTGAGATGTGAGTGTTGTCTTTCCTAAGACCATGAAATTACATGCAAATGTTATGCTGTTTTTCATGAAGGTGGACTAGAAACAAACTAATAAATGTTGGTTATTTATGTGTTGTAGATATATTTTCAATGATTAAGCGGAAATAATTGCCCATAAAATGTATTTGCTCAGCATAACATAAGAAAATTATGTTGGAACAAAGTGGAATCAAATGCAAAAATTTTTCATTTGTAACATTTTAATGGAATTATATGCATTATCACTATACATTTTGATAAGTTGAATTTTGACTACTGTACAGTATCCATTGTTGTCTCTGAGATTTTAAAGATCAATAAATATGACATTTTATTGATTTAGAAACAGTCGGTAGGAGGTTATTTTTGACCACTATCAAGTGACCCAAGAGCCTATGCTCCCTTTGGTTTTATGTTGAGATTAGCCCATTATTCTATTATCGCACCACACAAGTATTTTGCAGTCCATGTATTCCCCTCCAGTATGAGACAATCTTAAAAAATAAACATAGGTTGCTGGGGTTGTCAGCTTCCCAACTGCAAAGTATTTAAGAAGACCACCTGGCAAATTACCCACATTTTCCCTCATTGCAATATTTAAAAAGACCACCTGGCAAATTACCCACATTTGCCCTTATTGCATCACAGTCCCCTGGGCATCCTCTGATTTTCCATGCCTGCTTGCTAAATAACCCCTGGAAATGTCTAAATGGCATTCAATACATACCTCTCCATGCTCTGCTGTGACCTATTGCACAGTTAGCAGCTAATGGGCTTTGACTGGTGAGTGTAAAAGGCACCATGCATGGTTGGTGAACACTATAATCCACCAGCAGTGATGTGAGACTCATAGTACTGGATTTTCAGCCATTTCAAGGGGTTACTAAGCAGACGAAGGATTGGGATACCCATGACATGGGCCCTGAAGACATTTTGCCTTTGGTACATGTTTTCCAAAATATATTACACCACAAGAAACAGCTTAGCACCAATAAACGTTGTCTTGCTCCAGGATATTTTTTCCATGCTGAATCCAAGCAGGCAGTATTCTTTTTTCCAACAATAAAGTCTGTTTGCATTTCCTGCTTAAGAGATATTCCTTATCCTGTGGAAAAATTGAGTTTCTGACCTTTGCTTTAATATTCAATACCAAGCACCAAGAATTGTATTAGTAGATATAGATACCGTACCGTACCAACTGTGGTGTGAAAGATGTCTTGGTTAAAAAAAGTAATGTGAAGAAGGTTTTTTTACTCTACTTGTTATATGTATATAACAGTAGTATATACCGTAGAGTGAATGTATCAGACATCGATAAACATCGGGGAGTAGTGCTCCTAATGTAATCCTGGTAGAAATGTCATGCAGTTATTCCAGAGAGATTTACAGTGACAGGGATGTGAACCTTTCATTCCATATGCAAATGATAACTATTCCTGAAAGTCAATATTTTCCAATTTAGCAGTAGTTGGATAAAGTAGATGAGGTCAGTGGCCTTTTTGCTTTAGAAAAGCTTAAAAGAAACATATTTGGTAGTAGATTCAGGATTAAACTTATAAGGACTAAAACAAAAAAAAAACTATACTCAACTTATCTCCCTTGCAGCAGCTTCCTTGGACTCTTTGCTCAGAGATCCAGTCCCGTCATATGCAAGGTAGCCTTATGAAGTGGGGTCTTTATCCGATGTAACACATGGTGTGAATAGAAAAGTGAGGTGTTCATTTGTGATTATTTGGTTTGTGGAATGCTGAAGTAGAATATTTGAAAATGTTTTCATTTACTGATATATTTACACAAATGCATCTGGGCGTTTGGTGGTGCAGCTTCAAAATACCTCTGCGTATGTGTGCCAACTGAGACCTCTGTTTAGAGACAGATTATAGGGCACTGTACCTTGGAGGTCAACAAAGAGCCAGAACACTGGGAATTGAGGAAATTGAGGTTCAAATGCAGAGTGTTAATGGAAAGTATTATACATTTATGGCATCTGCACTAACATTGTGTGAGAAAGTTGACACTACAGAAGCCTGGTAAGTACCACCATACACATTTTGAAGCCAGCAGACTGCACTTCAACTTTGAACATGGGACCAGCTCCACATATTGCATATATACTTTCATGCTCTGTATAAATGTTGGAGTTGGGCAGTTGGATCTGCTCTTGCTCAGCATATATATTTATGACCAAAGGTGGTTACCATTATTCCACAGCTCTCTGCCAAACACTCTATCACCCAAGGGGTGCACCTGTACTGGCCATTTCCCTGTGCCTGCATTTTGTGGCGCATAGCTTGCTACTCCCATAGGATATAATGGGCAGATTATTCTACATGTTATCTATTATGTCTGTCACATCTGTTGCATTTTCTGCTCAGTTTTTTTTGTACAAACAAGCAACCTTTTGTATGTATTTTGTGTGTGCCATTCTGAGTTACTCTGCACCAGTTCAAAAACATCCAATAAATATGGATGGACAGTATAGAAACACAATGGCACATTGGTACTTCCTATATAGAGTCTCATTGTCTCTGGAGCCAGTCCTCAGGGCCAGCTTCAGGTTTATGTGGGCCCCCTGGGCAAGAGCATCTCAGTGGGCCCCTTGTGGTGTGGTGTGACACTCCATAAATGGGTGTAATGTTGGATGTATGGTGAATATTGGCAAAGAATAAAAAGAAAAAACAATAGAAGGAATGACAGAAAGCATCGAAGAAATAGGATATAGCGGGAATGACAGAAAGAGAAAGAATGGATATAAGAAGAGTAGATTACAGAAAGGAATAGAAACAAAAAAAAAACAAAAGAAAAGAACAGAAGACATTTTAAAAAAGTAAAAACACAAAAGCTTGGAATGAATGTCAGAGAGAAAATAAATGAATGTCAGAAACAAAGAAAGAATAAAGGGAATGATGGAAAAAAGAAAGCAGGGATTTTAGATGGAAGGGCAAAAAAAAGAAAGAAAGAATAAAAAATGGGGGAAAAAAGAAAAAAGGGAATGGCAGAACAAACAGATGAAAGAAAAAGAAACAAATAAAAGATGGAAGGAAAGAAACAAAGAATAGACGGACTGACAGAAATAATAGAAGGAAAGAAGAAAAGAGAGAGATAAAAAAGGAATGGCAGCAAGAACAGATGAAAGATTGAAAGAATAGATGGAAAGAAATAAACAAATAGAAAGAAATAAAATAGAAAGAAAGGCTCACTACAATGGGCAATCTGCCCCTGTCTGACAGCCCTTAGTAGTTACTACACAGCCCTGCGTCCTGTAGAGGGAATGAGATGGGCCCTCCCAAGGTGCAAGGGGCCCGGAACCTGCCCAGGTATGCCCAGTGCTGATGCCTGCCCTGCCAGTCCTGCTTATTAATTTTCTAAGGAATATTTACATGCAGTAAAGAAAATACCCCCAAATCTGTAGTTAAACTTGCTCTTAATTATTTAAAATGTTCTCCCTTAAGCCTGAGGTATATTCTTACTTTACTTCTACTTTTCTCGGTCTGCCTCCACTTTGCCTTTGCGATAATAGCAAATTGACACTTTTCAGGCTGCTAAAATGTTCCGATTTTAATTATCACAAATTGTCTATTTATGGTCAACAGTGTTTTTACTTGACAAAAAAATAAAGGCAATAAAGTGCTTAGAGGCTCACTTCTTATAGATGTTATCTTTTTAATTAAATCAGAAGTTTAGTATATCATTCTGAAACATCAACTCATTCAAAAGTAAAGAAGAGGATTTCTCCTGAATAAACCTGATTTAGGATTAGAACCCACATCAAGGTAAATCTTAGGGGAGCTTCTGCTCAGAATATCCCCTACAGATAAAATCAGTATGGTGACAGAAAGGCACATAAATTGTTATAGGAAGGCATAGGTAATAGGATCTGACCATGCGTGCTAATGACATCATTTTCCCATAGTAAAAAAAAATGCTAACGTGTATTTAAACCAGACCCTCAGCGTAATTTATGAAATGCCCAAACCCTTAAAAAAATATTTCCCAGCATCTAAAATGAATATATTTTATGTTTTTAGTCGCGTACTAATTATTCTTTTGCCCACTGGGCTGCAACTCTGTTCAGGACTTTAGGATACGGGTGCCACAATCTTCAGAAGAGAAGAGGAGGAAAACTGTAGGGGGTTGGTTATAGCTTTGCTTTGCACAGACAGATCAGAGCTGGGGTCAGGAAAAGGACAGCAATCCCAGAATGCAGAGCCGCACAGTCAGAAGACACTTCCTGTCTACAGGCAACCTGAGACTCCATGTGCAGGTAGAATGATTTTTAATGTGGGCAATCTGTATGTACAGTATCACAAAAAGCCAAAAGTGATCTTTCGAAGGAAGTCCACAAGGCCATCAGGACTTTACACAATACAAGCAGTGAAAACTTTGAGACGCCATTAGATAAACACGATCACTACAAATTCTTGAAATTTATTCTAGCACACAACACCTTTCTCTTTAATGGTGACCTCTACCTCCAGGTACAGGGGACGGTGATGGGAACAACTTGTGCCCCAACGTACGAGAACAGGTATCTGGGGGTATGGAAGAGGGATGTCTGGGGCAGGGAGTACTTGTTGATGTACCTGTGTCAGCGGTCCGCTAAAGTATAATGCACTTTAGAGGGGAAGAAACAGCCTTTTGGTTCAGTACATTACATTTACTTTTTGTTACCTTTACTGTTACAAAAAAGTAGTTTTGAGTGAAAAATTTACTAAGGTGTTTTACTCCCTTTCTTAAACCGACCTTAACCATGATTTATTAAAAAGCCAAAAGCATCTAAAATTAATATATTTTAAGTTTTTAATCACTTACTTATTATTCTTTCCCCCACTCGGCTACAACTCTGTTAAGGACTTTAGGATTCGGGCGCCGCCATCTTGACTCAGAAGCATCACACTTACTGAAGAAAGGAGAGCAGGATAAAGTATAGGGGGGCGGGTTATAGCTGTGCTTTGCTCAGACAGAGCAGAGCTGGGGTCAGGAAAAGCTCAGCAGTCCCAGAATGCAGAGCAGCACAGTCAGAAGGCACTTGTTTGCAGGCTGCCTGATGGGCCATGAGCCGCCATCTTGGATGTTTAAATGCTCATAACATGCAGTAGATGCAGGTAGGATGATTTTTAATGTGAGCAATCTGTATGTACAGGGTGGGGGAAACATATAAGATAGACTCTTATTCAGGGTGAAGATCCGGATTAATGTGAGCAATCTGTATGTACAGGGTGGGGGAAACATATAAGATAGACTTTATTCAGAGTGAAGGTCCGCTTTAATTAAATATACCTGACTAAAGGAATCCTCTGCCGTTACATACCAATGAACTTTACACATTATAGGCAAGGATTCTAAAATAATGAAAGTTGAGTCCCCTCAGTTTTACCATAAAATGCATTTATTGTGAATTCTTAGCATAACATACAGAAATTTTAGGGTGGATAAATATGATTCTTTCTTTCACTCCAAATATAATGTATTTGGCTACAGGGAGCTGTATTTAGCACAATGTTCTTCAGCCATGTGGTAGTGTTCCTATTTTAAAGAGGAACAACACACAAGAATTTTACTTTCCCATATGTTGTTCCTCTCAGACGGGCATTTTGAATTGGAATCCCCCCCCCCTCAGTCACCTGATTCACTAACCTTCCTGTCGTTCCCACAGCGTAGGCTCAGCTGAAACCAAGCATGCCGATTGGCTGAGCGGTCCTCTCAGCAAATTAGCAAGCCTGATTTCACTCACTTCATTTCGGTGTGGAGTCCTCTTGCCACTTATTCAGAAAGGTCTGGCACTGGTGTGTGCATAGCTAGAGGTAAGCGAGAATGCGGCTGCGTTGCTGAGATGCAGCAAGGGCTCCTAGAGAAGGTGAGTGGAATGGGGGAGCCGGGGAGTTTACATAGCGGGGCATCTTTAGTAAAGCTCCCCTCTGATAATCACTGGTATATGCTGTTTTAGAGAGCTTACCTAAACCTTCACCCTAAATTACAGCATATCTTATATGTTTCCCCCCACCCCGTACATACAGATTGCCCACATAAAAAATCATTCTACCTGCATCTACTCAATTTTCTGAGCCTTTAAACATCCAAGAAGGCGGCACATAGAGTCTCAGGCTGCCTGCAAACTGGAAGTGTCTTCTGACTATGCTGCTATTCATTCTTGGATTGCTGTCCTTTTCCTGACCCCAGCTCTGCTCTGTCTGGACAGAACACTGCAATTTTGCCCCCTCACCTCTCCTCAGTATGTGATGCTTTTGAGGCAAGATGGCAGCGCCCGTATAGTCCTGAACAGAGTTGCAACCCAGTTGGGGAAGGAATAAAATGTAAGTGACTATTAATTTTAGATGTTGAGGAATAGTTTTATAGTTTTTTGAGGGTTTGGGCTTTTCATTAAATAATGCTGAAGGTTCGGTTTAACCCAGTGTGGCTGTTGTGGAAAAGCATAAAGATTCTATGCACCTAAACTGCATGGGAGCAGCCATTTTGACACACACCTGCTAACACGAGAGCATGAGTGGTGGATGGGGGAAAGCCTAGCTCACAGACACACTGCAGTTGAGCTGGGAGCTTCCTTATGATCAGCCGGACTGGCCACAGAGAAATTTTATCTCTTACACAGAATGTTAAAGGGAGAGCTGGCAGCATTGATGTAAAGATCAGCTAGACTGTAGTGTACCTGTGTGAGTTTGCTATAAGCCCCCCACACCATGCTGAAAGAGATATTTACCTCAGAAAAAGGGAGCATCACACACATGCGCTGAATCAGCAGCTTCATCAGCAGAAGAGCCAGTTGATAGCACCCGGGATGGATTAAGGGGGTTAGTTAAGAATGGATAGCGCCTGGTAGTGCCTCTTAGCAGCAGGCAGCGTCTGGTGAACGCCGGGCGCTGTAGGCAAAACCACATTTATTAAAGCGAATCTGGTGAGCGCTTCTAACAGCGCCATGTAGCGTCACATGTATTTTTACAGGTGGCTCAGTGTATAGCGCCGGCGCTCTAGCTTCTAGTCGTCAGGTTGCTCTCCCATACATTTCAATGGCCGTTCATTTGCTTGTGCTTGATCAGCGTGTTTGACATTTTTTTTTTTTTTTTTGCTCATTGTGTGACCTCTCCTGGCTGCAAACACTTTTAGAAACTTTTTTGACCTTTTATATTTTTATGCAGAATTGCCATTACAGGTCTGGCACTAAAATGTCATTGTCACAGTGTTAAAACAATGTCATTCCATGTGTTTTCGCTTTGTTACTGGTGGATATGTGTTCAAAAACAGACTTTAATCACACAGCGTCTGGTGCTCTATGCTACAGCGACCAGATTTAGAGCGCCGACGCTGTGTGTGGGTCCTTTTTTGATAAGTATGATGTGGAGCGCTGAGAGTTGGTCTCACTGAGCTGGCGCTATCTTTCGCTTGCTGCAGCGCTGTACTGGTGTTAAAGCACCCAACACACATCACATTCATCAATGCCAGCCAGGTTAATACAGCAACTGAGGCGCTATGTTACAGCCGCTCTAAGCACAGCTATACAGACGCTCATCTGCCAGATACCTGGTGTTAGTAGTGAATCAGCCTCCATGTGTGGTGGAGGCCCCTGGGCACAAAATCTGGTGGAGGCCCCAGATACAGTATTTTTTTCCTTTAAAATAATAGTCCAGCCAAGTAACTGATTGGTGGTTGTCTGGCACCCACCTACTTACTGGAAAATCAGATTGAGACCCTTGTGCCACCGTTGTGCGTGTGTGTGCTTCTCCGGAGCTCTTTGCCATTCTGGGTGGAGGGGGAGGGGTGTAGTCGCTCTGTGCCAACCCATCACTGTAGCGTTCACTGCTCTAGACTCACTGTTCTGCCCTGTGGTGGCTTTGGCTGCCCAGACATGTGGGAGGCCTCCACTGCCGCCCATAGCTTTGTTGCTGGCCTCACAGACCAAAGACTGAAAAACCTCCTGGACCAGACCATAACCCAAAGATTGGTGGAGGCCCCCTTGCAGGGCAAGTGGTGGAGGCCCTGGGTTGCATGCTCCTTGTGCCCCCCTCATAATCCAGCCCTGAATAACACTGAAACTGTGAGCCATTGCGTATTTATTTTGTTAGGCCCCCCTGTTTCAGCAATGGGAGGGATCCTGATCCTGAAATAGACTCTAGGGTCACTTTAAAAGGGGGGGGCAGATTAGGACTCTCATCCCAGGGCCTCCACCGCCTGTTAACAATCTATTGATCTACAGTTGCTTACAGTGGGGCCTCCGACACACTTAATCCAGTTCTGCATGTGTGCAATGACATATGTATTTGGACATATCATACTTTCCTAGTATTCAGTTATGCCCTTTATGAATGTGTACAACATACTGTATGCATATTAGTCGATATTTATTATCTAGGGATGGTATCTGATCTTTGTTTAAAGTACAATGGGATTAATTGTCACTGGAAAATATGAAGGAATGCTGTGAGTGTAATATGTCACAATGCGGCATGCGTGGCAGACACACCAGCCTCCCGTATGTAAGCCACACACTGCAATGAAAGGATAATTGTACGCTAGTTTAATGCTAACTTAACTGAAATGAAGTCTGAATGGAATACACATTATTGTTTTCATGCATCAACTGTTTATAAAATTATAGGCCTGGAGTAATGGCGAATAGGGCAGACTCTATCTCCCTCCTACAGAGCTCACGCTGCCATGTGTAGAGAAGCCATACGGACTCCATCTGGCAGGACAATGCGCATTATAATCGGATTGTCTGAGGGCTGTTCACACAATAAAGAGGCCTAGAATACGAAGGAGAATAGAAACATTCGTAATAATAATAGGAAATGTTTAGAAGAAGCCTTGGGCAGTTATAGATTGGGTAATTAAAGATCATCAGGGAATTTCCCATTTTTATTTGATGGAGGCTAATGACACCCATGGATTTAATAAAGAGGCATAGCAATACAAACAGCCTCTTTGAGATTTCCTGGACACATACTAGGGATGTTACGTGCAATTTATACGCGGTTCTTTCTTACTTTACATATCATTTTTCAGTCTTGCATTACTTAAAAAAAACCTTTGTTAGCTTTTTATGGAATTGTATGAAGGCAAAATGGATCAGAGAGACTTAGCCGACATTATGCATAAGGTTTGACTGCCTATTAATGCTGAGAATTCTCTGGTGGGCTTCAAGACAGAGGTCATTCATCCGAAACGGGATTTGACCTGGACCAGGCAAGTTTTCCAGAGGAGATAGTACAGAGCTCTCATAGAGAGAGGGCATTTGCTAATTGCTCTGTTCACAGCAGGAAGCTGTCACGATGTGTCAGTAATTTCCCTTGCTGAAGGTTTGCTGGGCTTGTTAGTGCCACATGCTGAAGCCGAGGGAGATTTAGGGCGTCTTAGGTTAAGAGTAAATGAAAACTGAATATAGCCATGGGGAATTGAGAAAATTTACAAAAGTTAACTGCTTAACTACTGTGTGCTTCAGTAACTGAGCTATAAACCATTAGTTGGGCAATATATTTTTATTACTGTTGCTTGCCACCACGCAGGCTACATATATTCTTTATATTGTATGCTCAAAATGTGAAAATACACCGCAATTAAAAAGAAATAATTGTCTAGGATAGGGGTTCCCAACCAGTGGTATGAAAACTTGAGAGCCTTTCAATTGATACTCAGAGAGGTTGCACACTGACCTGAATCCCAACCTCATCTGCAGTTCTCAATACTTTAACATAATTAGGGCAGCCAACCACTCTGGGCATATGTACGGATGGGTTAAATGTAGAAGAAGAATTCCTATGTTTAGGTAAGCACACAATGGTCATCTATGTCCACCCCCACTTTTTCAAAGTGTGATGCAAGCTATTTTATGCATTTCATGCACTTTAAAGTGGATCACCCACCCACTTTTCCAGCCCTGGAGTCTAAACGGGACTCGATCTGACGTTCCAGTGCGTAGGCGGGCGCCAGACAACCACCAATCAGTTACTTGGCTGGACTATTATTTTAATGAAAAAAAAATACTGTATCTGGGGCATCCACCAGAATTTGTGCCCAGGGGCCTCCCCCACACTTACTCCGGCACAAATTAGTATGTGGAGGTGAGTTTTTGTGGGGAACTTGAGGCGTTTCACACTGCAGAGTATCCCAAATTGGGACACCCCTGGGACAAGGACTAAAACATGGGATAGTGCAGATCTCCAGTTTCAGTCCATTTTAAATGGCTGATTTATGCATTTATAAGATGTTACTTGATGTGATTAGAATATAGAAAGTGGTGCGTGATCATACAAGCAAAGCTTAGCAATACCTAGAAATCCAAGTGTGCTCTGTTCACATCATTATATACCACTTTCTGATCTTGTTTCTGATCATGTGAGCTCTTTCTTCCAATAGAATAATTTAAATATTTTACAAGGCTGTTTGTTTATTTATTTTACATGATGCAAACAACATTTTGCAATTTACAAAAAACAACACCGCACCATTTGTTACAGCCCCCCCCCCCCCCCCAGTTTGGACAACCTAGCCCACTTTTAAATTACTAGTCAACTAGTTATTTTTCCAAAAGTAATCTCCAATAGTTTCTCCAGAATATGACTCCATTTCCTATTGATGTGGTTCTGCCACTTTTTTTACATATTAAAGTCAGGGAAAGGGACCAGGAACTTAGTGGGGGGCCTCCTAATCAGGACACCCAGGTGCTCACAGTTTTAACAGCGCCAGTGTCAGCTGAGCACCATGATAAATAATTTCTCAGTATAGGCCCTTGTACAGCACTCAAGGCCCAGGGGCTGGATGCGGCCCTCCAAGCCAATTTATGTGGCTCCCTGATAGAGGTGCCCCTTCTGGCCAGCCCGGTCATGCCAAGGCAGCTGATGCCCACAGCACATCTTTGCTCCTTTGTAGGGCACTGCCAAATGATGCGTTAGCATACTGCATTCCAATGTGGAGCACAGAATTTGCCTCTAAACCTACCCGCAGATCCAGTGCCTATTAAAAACAGCTAGTGTGGGCCTTTTTAATGTTCTGTGGGAGAAGAGAGTAGTGTCTACAAGTCTTCTGTGACACCAGCTCTCACCACACAAGGTTGGTCTGCCTAAGTCTTCTGTGCCAACAGCTCTCACCACACAAGGGGTGTTTGCCTAATGCACCCAGCTTACTTTAGCTGAGGGTGCTACAGCTGCTGCAGGGGTTCCAGTTATTGCCAGTTGGGTTCCTTTTTTATTTCATCTCATAAAAATAATTCAGTGTCTAGGTCTGTCCTTGCCAAAATAATTCAGTGTATGCATCTGTTCTGGGAAAAATTTGTATCTGTAACCATACATTTGAATGGTTGTGTTTGCATTTTGTTTTGTGACATCTTTCTTGGTCCTTTAAAGGTGACCACAATGCTGACGTGGCCCTCAGTGAAAGTGAGTTTGACATCTCTGAGTTAACAGGTACGTCTTTTATTTTCACTTGGGTCAGTGTAAAAGTATCACAAAGCCATTTTCTGCCTTGAGCTGCTAAGCCTTGCTCATCCACCATGACACTATAGCACTATCCACTGTGACACTATAGCACCCTGGACCAATCACTGAAAAAGGCTGTGTGTGATCACCACATCTTACCAACAAATACCCCCCAAGATCAATAATCAATGTTTCTATCTGTGCCCCTAGACCTTAAAAACAATAGGCGAAGTTTAAGGAGGACCAAACACCTTAATCTTAACCCCCATTTTATGTATGCCAAATTTGGGTTCCCCGCACAGTGTGAAACTCCCATGGCCCCCTGTATACTCAACTAAGGCCCTTATTTATGAAGTAATAGCGACAGGTAGCGACTGGTGAGCGGCCGGTAATGACGGGCCCCGCCACGAGAACGCCGGCTCCCCACCACAATCACACATTTATCAAGCCGATCCTGCTTAGCGACTGAGATAGCGCCAAATACCCACTCATTCATCATTATTCCAGCCTCAGCCCACAGCGCCAGCGTCCGACCTTGAACAGCGACAGGTATGACCTCTCGCTACCTGGCGCTCTCCAATGCATTTCAATGGAACAATCTTTAAATATTCATAATTAATTGTTATGAATTTTTTTTTTTTTTTTTAAATGTGAAAAATTCTGTGACCACTTCTGCCATTTTAGATTTTTTAAGATTTAAGATTTTTTTAAGGTAAAAAAAAAAAAAAATGTACAGAATTGATATTACAGGTCTGATATTAATGTATTCATATTACTAAATTATTTAAAAAACTTGTTTTTTTTGGTTTCCAAAAATATGGTTGTTTGGGGGTTAAAAAACTACTTTTAACCCATCGCCGCCAGCGCTCTGGGGTTTAAACATTTACAGCGCGAGAATTTTTGGAGCGTGATTTTTTAATGAATATGGTGGGAGCTATCATGCGCTCCCATACAGCGCGGAACCTGTCAAATAGCGACTCCTCACCCAATATTCAACATTATGGCAAACCGACTGACTCGCTATCAACAACCAAACAACGGCCAAGCACAGCGACTACTAGCAGGCGCTCTGAAAATACCGCTACAGTCGCTCAACTGTCGCTACCTGCCGCTATTAATGAATCGGCCTCTAAATCTTTAATACCATGATAAATGTGCATTCCTTAGGCAGGATCCCCATTCTCTGTTTTCACAATAACAGTGGACTTTAACCCTTTAACCGCCAGCCTACCTTGAGATTTTGTCACCCTTTGTTGCCAGACCATTTTGCACTATTTTGCGCTCCCCTTGTTCAACTGTGATTTTTGAGGGGATTTCCAGGGATTTCCCAGGAAAATGATATATTGTTTTTTTCAGCAGAGTCTGGGCTTTAACATGAAATGTCTTGTTTGTCATTTGTTAGGTGTATTCTTAATATTTTTGGGTGAAATATGTGCAAAAAAAAAAAAAAAAAAAAAAATTTTTACATATTGTAGTTTTTTTTGGAATAAAAAATGTAAGTTTGTCAATAAAATCTTATTGCGTGTGAAATCCCAATTTCTCCCGGTTACAGCGGTACCACATATGTATAGGTAGACACCCTTTCCTGCCCAGGAGACTCCCCCAAACTGAAACAGCGCTTTAGGAGATTTTCAGATAAAATACAACTATGCTATGCAATATGCGCACCTTGCGGTTTTTCCAGAAAAACAACCCTTTACATTTAAAATACCCCCAACAAACTATATATTCTCTGGAAGTACACACCTCAGGCTTTCTAGGCGTACCAGGCTTGTGGATGTGGCCATAGTTTTCTGGAAGTAATCCCTCAACGTAATCTTTGGTTGCAAAGAGTTTCCCTAAAAAAAGGATAAAAAAGCAGAATCAAAGCCACATTTTCCTAAAAAAACTATATACAAACAAGAAAGATCAAGTTTAATCTGAAAAAGCAACATCTCCCGAACAGAACGATACCCAACATGCATAGGTTCTGTCAAGGGAAGAGTTGCCAAACACCCCAAAGTAAAGCATGTGCGTAACGGTAATTTTACTTGAAAATTTCAGCTCTGCAGACAAAGTGCGCACCTTGCGATTTTTCAACCAAAACAACCCTTTACATTTGGAATATCCCCCATAAACCATATATTCCCTGAAAGTACACACGTTAAGCTTTCTAAGGGTACCCAGCTTGCTGTAGTGGGCTCATCTTTCTGGAATTAATTCCTCAAAGAATTCTTTGGTTGCGCAGGGTTTCCCTAAAAAATTTATAAAAAAGCTGAATAAAAAACACCTTTTCCTAAAATATAAATATGCAAACCAGAAAAAACAAGCTAAGTCTGAAAGCGCAAGGTCCCCCGAACAGAACAATACCCAACATGCATAGGTACTATTAACCCTTTTAATTGCCAGCCTACTTGAGATTTTGTCACCCTCTGTTGACAGGCCATTTTTCCCCATTTTGCGTCATGTTTTGCGACATGTTTTGCGCCATTTTTGCTGGAACTTTCAGAAAAATTATATATTTTTTTTTTTGCAGCAGAGTTTAGACTTTAACATGAAATGTCTTGTTTGTAATTTTTTTTTTTTTTTTACAATATTATTAAGTGAAAAAAAAAAAAAATAAATAAAATTTTTTTTTTAGAAAATTGACTCCTTTATTTTAAATAAAAAATGTATTTTATTAAGGAAAATCATATTGCATGTGAAAGCCCCATTTCTACCGATTAGAACGGTACCACATATTTATCGGTAGCCCCCCGTTCCTGCCCAGGAGACCCCCCCTAACTGAAACAAGTATTTTATAACATTCACAAAAAAAAACACAAAAACCATCCACACTACAAAGGGTTAAATCGAGAAAAAAAATGACATAGGGTCCCCCCTCCCAGGGGAGGGAGACCCCATTTTTTTTTTTTATTTTTAAGGGTTAAAAACCCTTAAAAATCAAAAAAAAAATGACGTGGGGTCCCCCTTACCCACAGTAACCAGCCCGGGACCAGCTATGGGGGCTTGTAGGCACAGAGTGGGGGGGCCAGCTTTTGTGGCCCCCCCACCCTGCAGCCTACGAGCCCACATAGCCCATGTGGGCCCGGGCTCTTCTGCCCCCCCCTGGCCTGGCCTTTGGGGAGGCAGGTAATGGGGGTGCCGGGGGTTAATGGCAAGCCACCCGCTAGCGCAGGTGGCTTGCCATCCCCCCAGCCTTATGAACTGGTATAGGGGTCATGGACCCCTTACCAGTTCACAAGAGGTTAAAAGTAAAAAATGACACAGACACACAAAAGAGAAAAAATATTTTATTAATTTTTTTTTTTTTTTTTTACACTGTACTCACCTCCCATCCATCCTGGAGCACTCTGTCCCTCGGCGATCACTGGCTTCTGCTCACTTGCTAGAAGCCTTTTATAGCTGCTGGATGACAGAACACAAAGGGTTAATCAAAAAAAAAAAATGACATAGGGTCCCCCCTCCCAGGGGGGGTGGACCCCATTTTTTTTTTGATTTTTAAGGGTTAAAAACCCTTAAAAATCAAAAAAAAAATTGACGTGGGGTCCCCCTTACCCACAGTAACCAGCCCGGGACCAGCTATGGGGGCTTGTAGGCACAGAGTGGGGGGGCCAGCTTTTGTGGCCCCCCCACCCTGCAGCCTACGAGCCCACATAGCCCATGTGGGCCCGGGCTCTTCTGCCCCCCCCTGGCCTTTGGGGAGGCAGGTAATGGGGGTGCCGGGGGTTAATGGCAAGCCACCCGCTAGCGCAGGTGACTTGCCAGACCCCCGAGCCCTGTGAACTGGTATAAGGGGTCACATGGACCCCTTACCAGTTCACAAAGGGTTAAAAGGTAAAAAAAAGACAAGACACGTTTTTTTAATAAAGTTTATTAAAAAAAAAAAAAAAACTTTTACTGTACTCACCTCCGATCTTCATCTTCTGTGTCCCGCGGCGATCTGCTGTCAGTGACGGCTGGGCAGAGAAGGGGGGAGGCAGGCGATCGGAGGATCGCCTACCTCCCTCCTTCCCCGCCCAGCCGTCACCGGCATCTGAGAGACGAACTGCCGGGTGCCCCGATGACACCCGGCGGTGACGTCATCTGGCCCCGCCCCGTGACGTCACCAAAGATGGCGGCCGCCATCGGAAGACGGCAAGGGAGGAGGGCTGTTATGCCCCCTCCAGAAGACAGAAGAGCGGGGGGGGGATCGGAGCCCCCCCCGGGAAGAGGAGAGCCTGCGGGAGCCGGCGGGGACAAAGGTAGGTGACTGTTTTTTTTTTTTTTGTTTTTTTTTTACAGTAAACCGGGCGGCTGCTGAAACGGGGGGGGGGCACCCTGTTCCGGGCCCTCCCCTGCAGCCGGAGGAGCCCCGATGGGCGATCGGAGCCCCTCTGGCTGAAGAGGAGACCCGACCGGATCGAACGAGGGGTCAGGTAAGTGTCTTTTATTTTTACTTTTTTTTTTTTTACTGGGGAAAGTCAGGCACGTAAATTTTACGTGGCTGGCGTTTAACTGTTGGAGAGGCAGCCACGTAAAATTTACGTGGCTGGCGTTTAAAGGGTTAATGGCTGCAGATGGGTGCACACAGGGCAAAGGGGGACAGGATGACAACAGGTGCTGAGTATACAGGGGGCTCTGGGGGTTTCACATTGCAGGGGAATTAGTGTAAGCTATGGCCCATTTCTTTGACCATTTGAAGCACATTCTCTTGGACCCAAAAATTAATATTCTTGTGCAAGTGGATATGGGGGTCACATCAACTCCTTAAATTCTGGTAGACATACATTTTAGAAGAAAAGAGGGACGATACCAGGTGCTTTAGTGAGGCTAGAGAGGAGGGGATTCTGGACTGCATTGTCTTCTGTACACTTGTCAAACTAAAAAAACTGAGTGATTAAAACTTATTTCAAGAAGACGATCCAACATATCTAGCTTGTCTGTGCTCTGTTTAACAGAGACATGACTTGACTTGAGGGAGTCCATTCCTGATTAGGCTCTACAGATCCCAGATTTCAGTATCTTTTTAGGCTGACCATGATCCCAAGGCCACAGAGAAACAGAAAGGTGGAGATATATGTTTCTATATCAACAACAGGTGGTGCAACAGGTGGAAGTCTCATTGTATATCCTAGTAGGCGTTTATATCCCCCCACAAGCCCAGGTGAAGGAAGCTCTGGATATTCTAGTGGACAAGATCCCTGATTGGGAAAGGAAGTTCCCGGAGTCACTTCTAATAATCTTGCAATATAGACAACATATCACCTGCCCAACCTACTTTTATTGTAGGTTTGAAAAATATATCTCCAGCCAGATATTGCCAACTCCAGTGTCTCTTTAAAGCTATGTTTGGGCTGCTGCTGCTTGCAACTCCAGGGTGTGATTCATCCAATTTTTGGGCTCCTGCTGCCAACTCCAGTGTCTCTTTAAAGCAATGTTTGGGCTGCTGCTGCTGCTGCCAACTCCAGGGTGTGATTCATCCAATTTTTGGGCTCCTGTAGCCAATTCCAGTGTCTCTTTCAAGCTATGTTTGGGCCCCTGCTGCTGCTGCTTGCAACTCCAGGGTGTGATTCATCCAATTTTGGGCTCCTGCAGCCAACTCCGGTGTCTCTTTCAAGCTATGTTTGGGCTCCTGCTGCTGCTTGCAACTCCAGGGTGTGATTCATCCAATTTTTGGCCTCCTGCTGCCAACTCCAGTGTCTCTTTAAAGCAATGTTTGGGCTCCTGTTGCTGCTTGCAACTCCAGGGTGTGATTCATCCAATTTTTGGGCTCCTGCAGCCAACTCCAGTGTCTCTTTCAAGCTATGTTTGGGCTCCTGCTGCTGCTGCTTCCAGCTCCAGGGTGTGATTCATCCAATTTTTGGGTTCCTGCAGCCAACTCCAGTGTCTCTTTCAAGCTATGTTGGGCTCCTGCTGCTGCTGCTGCTTGTAACTCCAGGGTGTGATTCATCCAATTTTTGGGCTCCTGCAGCCAACTCCAGTGTCTCTTTCAAGCTATGTTTGGGCTCCTGCTGCTGCTTGCAACTCCAGGGTGTGATTCATCCAATTTTTGGGCTCCTGCAGCAAACTCCAGTGTCTCTTTAAAGAAATGTTTGAGCTCCTGCTGCTGCTTTCAATTCCAGGGTGTGATTCATCCAATTTTTGGGCTCCTGCAGCCAACTCCAGTGTCTCTTTTAAGCTATGTTTGGGCTCCTGCTGCTACTGCTGCTTGCAACTCCAGGGTGTGATTCAGCCAGTTTTTGGGCTCCTGCAGCCAGCTCCAGTGTCTCTTTCAAGCTATGCTTGGGCTCCTGCTGCTGCTGCTGCTTGCAACTCCAGGGTGTGATTCATCGAATTTTTGGGCTCCTGCAGCCAACTCCAGTGTCTCTTTCAAGCTATGTTTGAGCTCCTGCTGCTGCTGCTGCTTGCAACTCCAGGGTGTGATTCATCCAATTTTTGGGCTCCTGCAGCCAACTCCAGTGTCTCTTTCAAGCTATGTTTGGGCTCCTGCTGCTGCTGGTTGAAACTCCAGGGTGTGATTCATCCAAATTTTGGGCTCCTGCAGCCAACTCCAGTGTCTCTTTAAAGCAATGTTTGGGCTCCTGCTGCTGCTTGCAACTCCAGGGTGTGATTCATCCAATTTTTGGGCTCCTGCAGCCATCTCCAGTGTCTCTTTCAAACTATGTTTGGGCTCCTGCTGCTGCTGCTTGCAACTCCAGGGTGTGATTCATCCAATTTTTGGGCTCCTGCAGCCAACTCCAGTGTCTCTTTCAAGCTATGTTTGGGCTCCTGCTGCTGCTGCTGCTGCTTGCAACTCCAGAGTGTGATTCATCCAATGTTTGGGCTCTTGCAGCCAACTTCAGTGTCTCTTTCAAGCTATGTTTGGGCTCCTGCTGCTGTTGCTTGCAACTTCAGGGTGTGATTCATCCAATTTTTGGGCTCCTGAAGCCAACTCCAGTGTCTCTTTAAAGAAATGTTTGTGCTTCTGCTGCTGCTTGCAACTCCAGGGTTTGATTCATCCAATTTTTGGGCTCCTGAAGCCAACTTCAGTGTCTCTTTAAAGCTATGTTTGGGCTCCTGCTGCTGCTTGCATCTCCAAGGTGTTATTCATCCAATTTTTGGCCTCCTGCAGCCAACTCCAGTGTGTCTTTAAAGCTATGTTTGGGCTCCTGCTGCTGCTGCTTGCAACTCCAGGGTGTGATTCATCCAATTTTGGCCTGCAGCCAACTCCAGTGTCTCTTTCAAGCTATGTTTGGGCTGCTGCTGCTTGCAACTCCAGGGTGTGAGTCATCCAATTTTTGGCCTCCTGCTGCCAACTCCAGTGTCTCTTTCAAGCTATGTTTGGGCTCCTGCTGCTGCTGCTTGCAACTCCAGGGTGTGATTCATCCAATTTTTGGCCTCCTGCAGCCAACTCCAGTGTCTCTTTCAAGCTATGTTTGGGCTCCTGCTGCTGCTTGCAACTCCAGGGTGTGATTCATCCAATTTTTGGCCTCCTGCAGCCAACTTCAGTGTCTCTTTAAAGTAATGTTTGGGCTCCTGCTTCTGCTTGCAACTCCAGGGTGTGATTCATCCAATTTTTGGCCTCCTGCAGCCAACCCCAGTGTCTCTTTCAAGCTATGTTTGTGCTTCTGCTGCTGCTTGCAACTCCAGGGTGTGATTCAGCTAATTTTTGGGCTCCTGCTGCTGCCAGCTCCAGGGTGTGTTTTTCAGACACTATAGGGGCCCCTCATAGTGATGCCACTTCAACTCTCTGCGATTCTATTAGCGATGCCTCTGATCTGCATGTGATAATTATTTACAGTATTATTTCACTAACCCAGCACGCATCCTATGGGTGTTACAGCAAGGCAGAGTGGTTTACAACCCTATTGAGGCTCTAGGAGGCTCAGAAATAGCCGTTTTTAATAGCGATTCGTCGCAAATAAATTTGGGTCGAATCGATTTTTGTCGAATCAGTCGAATCAAATTTTTCAAAAGGTCACTCATCTCTACTTCAGACATGTGGCCCTAGCTGCTGTCACTATGAAAGTTTTTGAGAAACTGGTAATGTCTATGGAACACGACCAAGAGAAACTGGGATCCTCTCCAGTTTGCGTACAAGACCAACAGGTATTGGAACATTTGGTGAACCTGACTCTCAATTACACCCTGGATTATTTAGAACAACCGGGGTCGTATGTCAGAGTATTGTTTGTCGAATTTTGCTCAGCATTCATTACTATTGATCCAAACATCCTGTATGACAAACTGAGTCAGCTGGGATATGGGAATGGGTTAGGAATTTTCTTGTTGGCAGAACACAGTGCAACAGGTTAGGTACCTTCAAGTTCAGCAAAAGAACCATCAGTGTTGAAGCACCACAAGGATGTGTATTGTCCCCTTTACTCTTCAACCTCTACACCAACGACTGCACCGCAAGGGAAGTTATTTACAGTAATTATTTTAATTAAATTTGCAGATGATCAGAAATGGGTCTGATCAGAAATGATAATGGTCAAGCATACTGCACTGAACCTGTGGTGCAAAACCAACAACTTAAAGGAGCGCTATCGCAAAATTGTGTGATATTAAAAAGCCACATAAACACATCGGCAAATGAGAGAAGGAGTCACACCCGAACTGAATAAAACTGTCACCAAGCTATTATCTTATGGTAAACTTGCAGGGGCTTTATCTAAATATAACAGCTCACCTGCAAGCAAACATTTATAGACTTTATTGGTGCCTCTGCAAACCCACAGCAGCCACGGGGGGGGGGGGTGGAGTGAGGGCTCTGCTGCAGCCATTGAGGTGGGGGGGTTTCAATAGCGGGGCACGCAACCCTTCAGCAGGGGAAGGGGGGCATCCACACCCTACCTGCAGCAGCCATTGAGATGGGAGTGACCTTTCTTGTGGCCCATGGACCTTGGCGCCCAAGCAACGGCTCTGGATTCAGAAAGCTCACTTATGTGATGTAAAAAAAAATGATTTATTAACTGTTTAAAGCTAATATCAAGTGTTTCAGTAACTTAATATTTTTACCATCTCGAAGTAAGAGATTATAATAATAATAGCACACAGCATGAGAACTTTAACATTTAGAACTAATATTCTCTGTTACGTATTTGTAAGCCTTAACGTAATGAATAAAATTGTGTTTAAAGGTGGTCGTTTATCATCATAAAATAATTTAGGATTATTTGTGCATCAAGACTACTGTCCTGTATCACGGCCATATTGTATTCACAAATCTGTGAGTCCTAGCAACCACAACCCTGTATTAACAACTTATTCTGTAAATAGGCTTTCAATGCATGCATGCGTGACATTGTAAATTGAGAGATTCATAACTGTAATAGCAAAAAACAGTACATGGTAACTTGGTTTAAAATATCTCATTAAAAAATAAGGATAAGGATTCATTAATAGGAGAACGTTAAAGCATACTTCGTAACTGTTTTCAGTGTTTTCTTAATTTGCTTTTAAAATATTTTTAAAGTAAATTTTACATTTTACATGCAGTGAAATGTTCACTCTTTTTTTGTGAATCATGCCTTAAGTTAACTCTTGACTGTTTTCGAAATACAGAGTGAAATGGTCCTTATATTTGTGAGTAGTTGACCAAGCCAAAATCCAGGCCAGGATGTTGGAAGGGGTTGCCATAGAAAATCCCGACTGGGAAGAAACAGATTACCATAAAGTGTTGTAATTACTAGAAGAAATAGCACATGCAAGCCTAGACTTGTCTAATAATTCCATAACGGGCAAGAACCCAGAACCTGTCAATAAAATGACCCCTGTAAAGTAATTTATTAGCTCTAGGATATTTAAGTTAAATAATTTAATGTAATGGTCTATACTCTCAGATGCTTTCATTTATGCTTCATTTACAATATATACATTGTATTTTTCGCCCTATAAGATGCACCAATTGTTTCTCAAAAGTGGGGGGAAATGTCAGTGCGTCTTATTGGGTGAATGTAAAAAAAAAACAACAAAAAAGAAAAAAGATATACATTAGCCTCACGCTGTGGACCCTGGATCTAAGCCGATCAAAGAGCAGTGGGCAGGGAGAGGGCAGGGTAACCGCCGCTCACTGCACCGCCGCTGCTTCTTGGGCCGGAGCCTGCACACACCCGGACCATGCAGCCAGTGGGCGTCTGGCCTGAGAAGTAGCGGCAGTGCCGGGAGCGGCCAGAGTGCACGGCACACTGCCTATGGGAATGGTATGGGGGTATGCCACACTGCCTATGGGGTGGGGGGAATGTCACACGGCATATGGGAAATGGGATGGGGGAATGCCACACGGCATATGGGAAATGGGATGGGGGAATGCCACACTGCGTATGGGAATGAGATAGGGGAAATGCCACACTGCATATGGGAATGAGATAGGGGAATGCCACACTGCCTATGGGGAATGGAATGGGAGGAATGCCACACTGCCTATGGGAATGGAGGGGGAATGCCACACTGCCTATGGGGAATGGGAGGGGGGAATGCCACACTGCGTATGAGAATGAGATAGGGGGAATGCCACACTGCATATGGGAATGGGATTGGGGGAATGCCACACTGCCTATGGGAATGGGATGGGGGAATGCTACACTGCCTATGGGAATGGGATGGGGGAATGCCACACTGTCTATCGAAATGGGATGGGGGAATGCTACACTGCCTATGGGAATGGGATGGGGGAATGCCACACTGTCTATCGAAATGGGATGGGGGAATGCCACACTGCCTATGGGGTGGGGGGAATGTCACACGGCATATGGGAAATGGGATGGGGGAATGCCACACGGCATATGGGAAATGGGATGGGGGAATGCCACACTGCGTATGGGAATGAGATAGGGGGAATGCCACACTGCATATGGGAATGGGATGGGGGGAATGCCACACTGCATATGGGAATGGGATGGGGGGAATGCCACACTGCCTATGGTGATGGGATGGGAGAATGCCACACTGTCTATGGGAATGGGATGAGGGAATTCCACACTGCCTATGGGGAATGGGAGGAGGGGAATGCCACACTGCGTATGGGAATGAGATAGGGGGAATGCCACACTGCCTATGGGAATGGGATGGGGGAATGCCACACTGTCTATGGGAATGGGATGGGGGAATGCCACACTGCCTATGGGAATGGGATGGAGGAATGCCACACTGCCTATGGGAATGGGATGGGGGAATGCCACACTGCATATGGGGAATGGGAGGGGGGAATGCCACACTGCATATGGGAATGAGATGGGGGAATGCCACACTGCATATGGGGAATGGGAGGGGGGAATGCCACACTGCGTATGGGAATGAGATAGGGGGAATGCCACACTGCATATGGGAATGGGATGGGGGAATGCCACACTGCCTATGGGAATGGGATGGGAGGAATGCCACACTACCTATGGGGAATGGGATGGGAGGAATGCCACACTGCCTATGGGGAATGGGATGGGAGGAATGCCACACTGTCTATGGGGAATGGGATGGAGGAATGCCACACTGCCTATGGGAATGGGATGGGGGAATGCCACACTGTCTATGGGGAATGGGATGGGAGGAATGCCACACTGCCTATGGGGAATGGGATGGAGGAATGCCACACTGCCTATGGGGAATGGGATTGGGGAATGCCACACTGCCTATGGGAATGGGATGGGGGGAATGCCACACTGCCTATGGGAATGGGATGGAGGAATGCCACACTGTATGTGGGAATGGGATGGGGGGAATGCCACACTGCCTATGGGAATGGGATGGAGGAATGCCACACTGTATGTGGCAATGGGATGGGGGAATGCCACACTGCATATGGGAATGAGATGGGGGAATGTCACACTGCCTATGGGGAATGGGATGGAGGAATGCCACACTGCCTACGGGGAATGGGGGGGGGGGAATTCCACACTGCCTATGGGAATGGGAGGGGAGAATGCCACACTGCCTATGGGGAATGGGAGGGGGGAATTCCACACTGCCTATGGGAATTGGAGGGGAGAATGCCACACTGCCTATGGGGAATGGGAGGGGAGAATGTCACACTACCTATGGGGAATGGGAGGGGGGAATTCCACACTGCCTATGGGAATGGGATGGGGGAATGCCACACTGCCTATGGGGAATGGGATTGGGGAATGCCACACTGCCTATGGGAATGGGATGGGGGGAATGCCACACTGCCTATGGGAATGGGATGGAGGAATGCCACACTGTATGTGGGAATGGGATGGGGGGAATGCCACACTGCCTATGGGAATGGGATGGAGGAATGCCACACTGTATGTGGCAATGGGATGGGGGAATGCCACACTGCATATGGGAATGAGATGGGGGAATGTCACACTGCCTATGGGGAATGGGATGGAGGAATGCCACACTGCCTACGGGGAATGGGGGGGGGGGATTCCACACTGCCTATGGGAATGGGAGGGGAGAATGCCACACTGCCTATGGGGAATGGGAGGGGGGAATTCCACACTGCCTATGGGAATTGGAGGGGAGAATGCCACACTGCCTATGGGGAATGGGAGGGGAGAATGTCACACTACCTATGGGGAATGGGAGGGGGGAATTCCACACTGCCTATGGGAATGGGAGGGGAGAATGCCACACTGCCTATGGGGAATGGGAGGGAGGAATGCCACACTACCAATGGGGAATGGGATGGGGGAATGCCACACTGCCTATGGGGAATGGGATGGGGGAATGCCACACTGCCTATGGGAATGGAAGAAGAATGCCACACTGCCTATGGGAATGGGATGGGGGGAATGCCACACTGCCTATGGGAATGGGATGAGGGAATGCCACACTGCCTATGGGAATGGGATGGGGGAATGCCACACTGCCTATTGGGGAATGGGAGGGGGGAATGCCACACTGCCTATGGGAATGGGATGGGGGAATGCCACACTGCCTATGGGGAATGGGATGGAGGAATGCCACACTGCCTATGGGGAATGGGAGGTGGGAATGCCACACTGCCAATGGGAATGGGATGAGAGGAATGCCACACTGCCTATGGGGAATGGGAGGGGGGAATGCCACACTGCCTATGGGAATGGGATGAGAGGAATGCCACACTGCCTATAGAGAATGGGAGGGGGGAATGCCACACTGGCTATGGGAATGGAGGAAGAATGCCACACTGCCTATGGGAAATGGGGGCGGGGGAATGCCACACTGCCTTTGGGAATGGGATGAGGGAAAGCGACTATGCCTATGGGGATGGGATGGAGGAATGCCACACTGCCTATGGGGAATGGGAGGCGGGAATGCCACACTGCCTATGGGAATGGGATGAGAGGAATGCCACACTGCCTATGGGGAATGGGAGGGGGGAATGCCACACTGCCTATGGGAATGGGATGAGAGGAATGCCACACTGCCTATGGGAATGGGATGAAAGGAATGCCACACTGCCTATGGAGAATGGGAGGGGGGAATGCCACACTGGCTATGGGAATGGAGGAAGAATGCCACACTGCCTATGGGAAATGGGGGGGGAATGCCACACTGCCTTTGGGAATGGGATGAGGGAATGCCACACTGCCTATGGGAATGGGATGAGAGGAATGCCACACTGCCTATGGAGAATGGGAGGGGGGAATGCCACACTGGCTATGGGAATGGAGGAAGAATGCCACACTGCCTATGGGAAATGGGGGGGGGGGGAATGCCACACTGCCTTTGGGAATGGGATGAGGGAAAGCGACTATGCCTATGGGGATGGGATGGAGGAATGCCACACTGCCTATGGGGAATGGGAGGCGGGAATGCCACACTGCCTATGGGAATGGGATGAGAGGAATGCCACACTGCCTATGGGGAATGGGAGGGGGGAATGCCACACTGCCTATGGGAATGGGATGAGAGGAATGCCACACTGCCTATGGAGAATGGGAGGGGGGAATGCCACACTGGCTATGGGAATGGAGGAAGAATGCCACACTGCCTATGGGAAATGGGGGGGGGGGGAATGCCACACTGCCTTTGGGAATGGGATGAGGGAATGCGACTATGGCTATGGGGATGGAGAGGGGAATGCCACTGTTAGGCACTTACCTCGTCGCCGTCCCGGGTCCCGCGGCGCGCTGTCGGGCGGTCCCCGGCTGGTTGCTGCCCGGCGCTCCCCGGGCGTCCTGGCTCCCCAGCGTGGTGGCGACGGTCAGGGGTCGGCGGCGCGAGGTGGTGTCGGCGGCCGCGCCGCAGCCCGCCCTGCGCGGCTGCGCGGGCCCGGCGGGCTCCCTCGCTGTTCGGCGCTTCCGCCTCCCGGCGGGGGCGCGCTCGATCATCTACGTGCTCGCGCGCGCGCGCGAGCACGTCACCTTTATGCCTCCCGGCGGCGCTTTCCCCAGCGCGCCCGCCGGGGGCGAGTTTGTTCCATCCAACCCTGGCCCTGCTCATAGAGGGAGCCCAGGGACTGGTCGGCCTGTCTGGCCTGGGCCGTCCAGTTCCTGGGACCACTCCCGTTTTACTGTTGCACCAAGCACCTTCCTTCCCTCCTTTTTCCCTGTTCCCCATTGGCCAGACTTTCCTATAAATTTGCACTACTCCAGTTTCCCAGTGCCCGTTATAGCTTCTGGGTTCTGGATGTGCGTTGCTGTACCTTAGTGAAGAATTTGGATTTGGATTTGGACTTCGACTATTCTTGCTAGCTGCCTGCCCTGACCTCCTGCTTTGCCTGACCACTCTCTTGCCTGACCCTCCTGTACCTCGCCTGTGACCTCCTGGACTTGACCTCGGCTACCCTTGACCATTCTTTGTTATCTCCCTTGGATACCTCGCCTGTGACCTCCCGGTTTGACCTCGGCCTGATTTACGGACTTTCGCACCCGGCATCCTCATTCGGGATTCCCTGCCAAACACCAAGCTGCACCTTAAGCTGTTATCCTTTGCGCCTGTTAAGTCCTGGGGGCAACCGACTGGGAGAGGCATTACCCGTGTCTCCTACAAGCGGGGGCTTGTCTATAGGCGGAAGTGGCGGTGGAGATTGGGGGATATCGGCTTAAGACAGACGGGTGTTTGGTATAGTCCTGACATTATAACGGGCCAGAAGAAGAATGGACCAAATCCTGGAGCAGGTGCAAGCCTTGACAGCGGCGGTGGAGCACCTGGCTCATCGAGTTGCGGCCCAGGAGAACCGTCCTACTCCCATCGTCCCCACTTCTCAGGGGACTCCGGCCGCAATGACTGTGGAACCCAAGATCCCACTCCCTGAAAAGTTTTTTGGTGACAGGGCAAAATTTGCCAATTTCCGGGACTCTTGTAAACTGTACTTCCAGCTTCGCCCGGTTTCCTCAGGGTCACAGGAGCAAAAGATGGGCTTGATTATTTCCCTGTTGCATGGAGACCCTCAGTCCTGGGCCTTTAGCTTGTCAGCTCAGGACCCAATCCGTCAATCGGTGGATAGTTTCTTCGCTGCAATGGAGGTCCTTTATGATGATCCTGACAAAGGGGCCTCAGCTGACGCTAAGTTACGTACCCTCCGCCAGGGACGCCGTCCAGCCGAAGACTACTGTTCCGAATTCCGGCGTTGGGCAGTTGACTCACGTTGGAACAATCCTGCCCTCTGCGGCCAATTCCGACTGGGTCTGGCTGACTCTATCAAGGACACCCTGGTGAACTACCCGGAACCCCAAACTCTGGATGAATTGATGCATTTGGCCATCCGCATTGATCGTCGACTCCGGGAAAGGCGCCTAGAGAAAGGATCACATCCTGAATCAGCTTCAAAATCTGAGGCTCTAGTCGCTCAACCTTCAGAAGAGCCCATGCAGCTAGGTGCCACCAGGCTCACCGAAGGCGAGAGACGACGACGCCTATCCGAGGGGCTCTGTCTTTACTGTGGTGGAACCGGCCACATGGTTAAACTTTGCCCAAAGAAACCGTCGGGAAACTTCAGAGCCTAGGGGGTTTCGAGGGGGCCCTCCTAGGCTGTAAGGTATCTCCTCAAGTATCGTCTCCAGTTTTCGTCCCAGTCCAGTTTATGAATGGTGCTAAATGTGTTAATCTAAAGGCTCTTCTAGATTCTGGAGCAGCTGGGAATTTCCTAGACTCTGAACTAGCACAGACTTTAGGAATTATGGTACAGACCTTGCCAACTCCTATCCGGGTTTCAGCCATTGATGGCACTCCAGTGGCCGGGGGGTTAGTTCGGTTCCAATCCCCTCCTATGCAAATCAAAGTGGGAGCCAGTCATTCTGAGGTTATCAGGTTCCTGATTTTGAGCATGCCTGGTACTCCTTTGATTTTGGGGTTGCCATGGCTGCAGGAGCATAATCCTCAAATTGATTGGGTTTCGGGGCAAATTACCAAGTGGGGACACCAGTGTTTTCGGAACTGCCTAGAATTTCCCCTCAGGGTCACGCGCCTAGTCCCTATTGGGGTTCCAACTCCATATTTGGAGTTTGCTGATGTTTTTTCAGAAAAGGCAGCAGACAAACTTCCTCCCCACAGACCTTGGGACTGCCCAATAGAACTGCTCCCTGGTACGATGCCTCCCAGAGGGAGAATATTTAATTTGACCCGAGCTGAAACCCTTGCCATGCGGGAATATATCGCCGAGAACTTAGAAAAAGGGTTCATTCGGCCTTCATCTTCCCCAGCAGGGGCAGGGTTTTTTTTTGTGGAGAAAAAGGATGGGGGACTTCGCCCCTGTATCGATTACCGGGGCTTAAATAACATCACGGTAAAAAATAAGTATCCCCTACCGCTTATTGAGGGACTCTTTACTCAGGTGGTTGGGGCGCAGGTCTTCTCTAAACTGGATCTCCGAGGGGCCTATAACCTCATAAGAATTAGGCAGGGGGACGAGTGGAAAACGGCCTTCAATACCCTTGAAGGGCATTATGAATATTTGGTAATGCCTTTCGGCCTGTGTAATGCCCCTGCGGTCTTTCAAAGTTTTGTCAATGAAATTTTCAGGGATTATCTTGGCCGGTTTATGGTTGTTTACCTAGATGACATTTTAATTTTTTCTTCATCCATTGACGAGCATCGTAAACACGTGTGCCTAGTTTTGCAGAAACTTAGGGAGAATTGTTTATATGCCAAGTTAAAGAAATGTCAATTTGAGGTATCTGAGGTTCCGTTCCTCGGTTACATTATCTCCAAATCTGGTCTGTCTATGGACCAATCTAAGGTGAGGGCTGTTTTAGAATGGGAGCAGCCCAGAGATCTGAAGGGCCTGCAAAGGTTTTTGGGTTTTGCCAATTTTTATAGAAGGTTCATTAAGAATTTCTCTGCCCTGGTTACACCACTAACTAACCTAACTAAGAAAAGCGGGTACCCCCCGGTTTGGCCGGCTCAAGCTGTCCAGGCCTTCGGGAATCTTAAGAGGGTGTTTAGTGCTGCTCCCGTCCTAGTCCATCCTGATGAGCAACGACCTTTCCTTGTGGAGGTGGATGCTTCAGAAATAGCGGTCGGAGCGGTCTTGTCTCAATACTACGGCTCACCTGCACGCCTCCACCCATGTGCCTTCTTTTCCAAGAAGTTCTCAGCGGCCGAAAGGAATTATGATATCGGCAACAGAGAATTACTGGCCATCAAGCTTGCCTTCCAGGAATGGAGACACTGGCTGGAGGGGGCTCAGTATCCAGTTACGGTCTTTACGGACCATAAAAATCTAGAATACATCCAGTCCGCCAAGAGGTTAACTCCTAGACAGGCTCGCTGGTCCTTATTCTTTTCTCGGTTTAATTTTTCTATAACGTATAAGCCCGGGTCTAAAAATATAAAGGCGGACGCCCTGTCTCGGAGTTTCTCTCCCCCTGACTTACCGGAAAGGGTGGTGTCTCCCATCGTGCCTCGCTCCCTAGTGGTGGCCGCCATCCAACCCCAACTTCCTGATCTTACTCAGTTCCAGGCCCAAGCTCCTCCTGGGAAACCCGCTTCAGCCCTGTTTGTGCCCTCTACTTACCGGTCTGAGTTCTTGTCCCATTTTCACGATACCAAAACAACCGGTCATCCAGGGATTAAGAAAACCATAGCTTTATTATTACGCCAAGTTTGGTGGCCTTCTCTTAGGAAGGACGTTCAAAGGTTTGTCTCCGCTTGCAAAGTCTGTGCCCAAAGTAAGTCCTTGAGGAGCTCGCCGGAAGGCCCACTCCTTCCATTATCCATTCCTGCCTCCCCGTGGACACATCTGGCCATGGATTTTGTTACTGACCTTCCCCCGTCTCAGGGACATACGGTTATTTGGGTAATTGTGGACCGCTTTAGCAAGATGGCCCATTTCGTCCCTTTAAAGAAACTCCCCTCAGCTCAAACTCTAGCTCAACTCTTCATTACTCATGTCTTTAGGATTCATGGTATTCCCATGGATATTGTTTCGGATAGGGGGGTCCAGTTTGTCTCTCGGTTCTGGAGGGCTTTCTGTGCCAAGTTGGGTTTCACCGTCTCCCTTTCCTCGGCCTTCCATCCGCAGTCGAATGGTCAAACCGAGAGAACGAACCAGTCCCTGGAACAATATTTGCGCTGTTTTACGGCGGGTTCTCAAACTGATTGGGCCTTCTTCTTACCATTTGCGGAATTTGCTCTTAACAACGCCACACATTCATCCACAGGGGTTTCTCCTTTCCACTGTGTTTATGGCAAGGATCTGAAGTTTTCTGCTCTTTCGGACCAACCCTCTAGAGTTCCCTCCGTGGATGAATGGGTTTCCAAATGGCCAGGGGAATGGAATAAAATCCAGCAACATCTAACTAGGGCCGCTCTTCAGCAGAAAAAATTTTCTGATCGCAAGCGATCGTCTAATTCTAACTTTAAAGTGGGTGACTGGGTTTGGCTTTCAACCAAGAATTTGGCGCTACGCCAGCCCTCCGCTAAGTTAGGACCTAAGTTTATTGGCCCCTTCCCCATAACACAAAAAGTTAATCAGGTTACATACCAGTTGGCCCTCCCTTCATCCATGAAAATCTGTAAATCCTTTCATGTTTCACTTCTTAAGTCTGCAAGAAACCATGAACCTAATAGTCCTCCTAGTCCTGTGGTAGTTGATGGGCATCAGGAGTTTGAGGTGGCCCGGGTTCTTGATTCTCGTTTCTTTCGGAACTCTCTTCAATATCTTATTGACTGGAAGGGATACGGTCCGGAAGAAAGATCTTGGGTTCCTGCCAGAGAAGTTCATGCGCAGAATTTGGTAAAAAGGTTTCACAGGGAGAATCCTTTAAAACCTAGTTTGGAGGGTCCAGTGTCCCCTCCTCAGGGGGGGGGTAATGTTAGGCACTTACCTCGTCGCCGTCCCGGGTCCCGCGGCGCGCTGTCAGGCGGTCCCCGGCTGGTTGCTGCCCGGCGCTCCCCGGGCGTCCTGGCTCCCCAGCGTGGTGGCGGCGGTCAGGGGTCGGCGGCGCGAGGTGGTGTCGGCGGCCGCGCCGCAGCCCGCTCTGCGCGGCTGCGCGGGCCCGGCGGGCTCCCTCGCTGTTCGGCGCTTCCGCCTCCCGGCGGGGGCGCGCTCGATCATCTACGTGCTCGCGCGCGCGCGCGAGCACGTCACCTTTATGCCTCCCGGCGGCGCTTTCCCCAGCGCGCTCGCCGGGGGCGAGTTTGTTCCATCCAACCCTGGCCCTGCTCATAGAGGGAGCCCAGGGACTGGTCGGCCTGTCTGGCCTGGGCCGTCCAGTTCCTGGGACCACTCCCGTTTTACTGTTGCACCAAGCACCTTCCTTCCCTCCTTTTTCCCTGTTCCCCATTGGCCAGACTTTCCTATAAATTTGCACTACTCCAGTTTCCCAGTGCCCGTTATAGCTTCTGGGTTCTGGATGTGCGTTGCTGTACCTTAGTGAAGAATTTGGATTTGGATTTGGACTTCGACTATTCTTGCTAGCTGCCTGCCCTGACCTCCTGCTTTGCCTGACCACTCTCTTGCCTGACCCTCCTGTACCTCGCCTGTGACCTCCTGGACTTGACCTCGGCTACCCTTGACCATTCTTTGTTATCTCCCTTGGATACCTCGCCTGTGACCTCCCGGTTTGACCTCGGCCTGATTTACGGACTTTCGCACCCGGCATCCTCATTCGGGATTCCCTGCCAAACACCAAGCTGCACCTTAAGCTGTTATCCTTTGCGCCTGTTAAGTCCTGGGGGCAACCGACTGGGAGAGGCATTACCCGTGTCTCCTACAAGCGGGGGCTTGTCTATAGGCGGAAGTGGCGGTGGAGATTGGGGGATATCGGCTTAAGACAGACGGGTGTTTGGTATAGTCCTGACAGCCACACTGTCTGAAATGGGGTGTTTTAGCACAACATTTGGTTTAGAATATTTTTTCTTATTTTACTCCTCCAAATCCTGGGTGCGTCTTAGACGGCGAAAAATATGGTGTGTATATATATATATATATATATATATATATATATATATATATATGATGTGATAATTAAATGGTTTTAACTGTATGTGTTAGATGTTTGTTATGTCCATCTGCATGCTCATTTATAATAAAATGAAAACCTTTATTAATGTAATACTTGTTGTGCAGCATAATCTTTAAGCAGGGAATTTTGGTGGGCATATCTGGTAGCCCACACGAGTCTTAGTAGCAAAAATGTTTGTTAGCTACATAAACTATAAAATAAACAAACTTTAAAGTGTAGGCCCCCTAAAAATTAAGGAGTGTATATATGGGTGGGGAAGGGGGAATGAGGAGAAGGCCAATTTATACTGCCTTAAAGTTTTACTAAAGGCAAGCTCGATTGTTGTCCCTTTCTCTCTGGCTACACGTTGCACTGTCCTAAACTACAATCCGTTCTCAGACCCTGTAGTTCCTAAATTATCTCTAAAAGTATTAGAGCATTGGAGATTCATAGAAAAAATAAAGAGAAGCAGTGGGTGTGGCAATAGCGATGTGATGTAAGCACAGTGTGATGAGTGTGAGAGGAGAGAGGAGGGCAGGGCTTCAGAGCTGCAGAGAGAGACAGCCAATAAGAATGTCTGGGGAGGAAGTGGGAGTTCTTTTCATTCTTGAAAGGTTGATTGATGGACCAGGTCAGCAGGATGGGGACTGAAAGCTGAATGAGGAAGTCCGTTGCTGCCATGCAGAGAGCCCCTTACCCCCACTCTGCCCAGCATGCATCAGGGGAGGATTTCAGTGATCTGAGGAGTTAGCACTTAGCACAGGGGGGAGAAGTGGTAGCTGGGGGGGTTACAAAAAGCTTGGTTTTTTAACTGTGCATTCAAACATTCATAGATGTGGTCAGATTTGCTGACAGGGTCTAACCTTTTTATCTATCTATCTATCTATCTATCTATCTATCTATCTATCATTACATCTTTCAAGATCTATGTACTTGTCTGATCCTAATAAATGCCTGGCTTCATCTCTGTAATGTACGGAATCTGGATGGAATTGATTAGAGTTGTCTTATTCATCCTGTGTTGGTGACATAGCATGTGCTGGTTGACAGGTCTCATCCTCTTCTTGGCAGTATTTCTGTCTAAAGTGCATGAATCTGTTTCTCTGACAGCTTATATATATTTCATCACTCACCTCTCATGAATCATGTTGGTTCCTAAATCCAAATTCTCTATCCCTTTTGAAAGAAATGGTGAAGTGAAAAGAAAAAAATGTAAAATGCCAGTGTCAAGTAAAATGAAGGTTTTTAAGGGAAAGACAGAAACATAGCTCATCTTGCCTATGTATAGTTGTGTGATCATTATTATTGGGTTATTTGTTTGCTTGTAATCATTTTGGTTGTGATTCAGTTGAGTTATTCATCTCTGCAACAGGAGAGAAAAGGACAAAAACTTAGGCTCTGATTTATCTACAGCATTTTGCAGGAAATAAGGGTTTTCCTGTGTGAAAATTGTACCCTTTGAAACAAGAATACGGACACTTGCAGATGCATGTATATATAGAATTTCTCTGGCCAGAGGTTTTATTCATGTGTTCTACTTACTAATCACTTTATATTTTTATACCATTGTGTGTGATGACATGTTTCACTATTTGCATCAATGCCCATCACCTATTTAGCCCTGAGTGCTCATTTACTTCAGCTGGCATGCATTTACTGTGTTTAGTACAGAAAATTGCTGTAGCTAATTATGTTTTTGTTTTCTGTCGATTGAATTTTGACTATACTGGATTTTGTTCCTTGGCCCATGTGCAGACTCTCATCCAATCAGAGCCGTTTGCCATGCATATGGAATGTTCGGAAGAAGGATGGCGATCCAGGACTGGCCCAATTGAGTTTTGTTCAACTTGGGAACAAACCATTCATTAACCCCCAGCTGCAATCCAGTAGACTTCTAGGCTTGAGTGAGCCTGCAACTTACATTGGTGTCAGTGAAAGCCATGCCATTATAAATGTCTTAAGTACAATTAGAAATACATCACAATATAGCAAAAAAGTTATTGTATACTCCTGGTTCCTATCTCTAATAATAAAGTGCCCATGTACTGCGCAAATTTGTATGGGCTGGAAGTCTGTTAAATGCAAAAAACATATAAAAGTAATAAAAAAGTGCTATCAGTGCTATCACAAGTATAATGCCCTATCCTAAAGTCTATGAAAGATGTAATCATTTAAACATTATTACACCCCCTCCAAAAAAGGGCACGTAAGAAGGATACTTAAGGAAATACTCATCTAGCTATTAGTATGCAGCAGACCCCCCAGGTATTCTAAACCACTGCCTTGGGAGATGAAAGTGGTCATTGCGAGCTGGGCTGGGATATCATGAGTGTTAATGCGCTCCCCTGGCCGCTAGCGCGGCTGCTGTCAGCTCATAGCGCATCACCACCAAAGTAAAGTCACCCCCAGCCAGCCCACAACCATCCTTGACAGCCCTGCCCAAGTTCATAAGAATGAGGTGGGAAGGTCGCTCCCACATGCGGGGCACTACTGTGAATAAAAACAGACATAGACCAGCAATATGGAGAAATGAATCAAACCATAGGTGGGCAACCACAATTCAATGAAAACTACTATATTCAATTACTTTTTACATGATTTGAAATTTATGTACAATAAATCTAGAGCAACATGTAAGTAAAGGAGTTGTATGCACACTATACTGATAATACATTCTATATATAAAATCAGTATTCATCCAATTACAGGTATATCATGTTAAAGTTATATAGAGAACATGAAATAGAGCAAAGATAAAGGTATGTGCGATATATATATATATATATATATATATATATATATATATATATGTTGCGACTGAAAATGTTTGAGCCTGCTGCCATGATATTTTGAGGCATCTCAGTGTCTAAACAATGTCTAAACATGAGCCTATTGATCTGCTAAAACGGGATCTGACTATTTTTAGGACAGTAGCGCCAGTTCACTTATGGCTTTTCATTAAATTACATGCAAAGTGTAGAATATAAAATGCATAATTTGCACTTCCCCAATTTTGGTTATTCCAAAATTTAATGCAACGATAGTGATGTACTTATGTGTGTAGTGCATGTGCATAAAAGGCAAATATGTGACTTGGTATAGGACCAGGGTAGTTGCAGAGCTAGATCCTATCTTTAGATCTGTAATCTTGCCAATGTAACTGCGACAAGTAATCTGCAGTAATCCACAGGGATGCACACATCAGCGCACACTGTATTGTGATGAATTGCCAGAGAGGAACAATGAAAATTATGGGTGCCTTTAAATTAAGAGGCTGATTCATTGCTAACGCCAGGTATCGGCAGATGAGCGCCTATATAGCGGCGCTTAGCGTAACTACTAGTAGACGCTGTAAGCGGGTATCAGGCGCTGTAACATAGCACCTCAGTGGCTCTAGTAACCTGGCCGCATTGATGAATGGTAGTAAGTCCACAAATCAATAAGCTCCATAAGATAGCCAATAGTAAAATCCGGTGACAATCAGGCAGACCAGCATATAGTCCACTCCCGCATGGGCCTGTGACGCGTTTCGGGCTAGGCACAGCCCTTACTCATAATTCTTTTAAACATATTGGATTAAAGGTTACGTTTTATCCTACACACAAGCTGGCCATTCTACTGTTTGAACTGAGCTAAAGATCATACCAAGAGATCTTCAAGTCCATGCTCTCGTGTGGTGCTGGGTGAGCTGGTTTCTCTTTGTTTTGCAGCATTGATGAATGTGATGTATGTTGGACGCTGTAACCCCAGTACAGCTCTGCAGCGAGCAATAGGTAGCACCAGCTCAGTGCGACCGACTCTCCGCACTCCACACCATACTTATCAAAAATGGACACACACAGAGCGTCGGCAGTCTAAATCTGGTCGCTATACCATAGAGCGCCAGACGCTGTGTGATTAAAGTCGGTTTTTGAACACATATACACCAGTAACAAAGCAAAAACACTTTTAACACTGTGATATTTACACTTTAGACCTGTAATGACAATTCTGCATAAAAATATAAAAAAGTCAAAAAAGTTTCTAAAAGTGTGTGTTTGCAGCCAGGAGAGGTCGCACAATGATTTGAGCAAAAGAAAAAAAGAAAATTGTCAAACACGCTGTTTAACCCTTTCGCTGCCAGCCTACCTGCAGCATTTGCCACTCCCTGTTGCCAGACGATGTTTCACTATTTTGCGCTGCACATATTCAACTGTCATTTTTGAAAGGATTTCCAGGGATTTCCCAGGAAAATTATATATTGTTTTTTTCAACAGAGTCTGGGCTTTAACATGAAATGTCTTGTTTGTATTTTTTAGGTGTATTCTCAATTTTTTTGGGTGAAATGTGTGAAAAAAAATAAAAAAAAAATATTTTTTTACAATTTGTAGAGTTTTTTTGTAATAAAAAATGTAAGTTTGTCAATAAAATCTTATTGCGTGAGAAACCCCAATTTCTCCCGGTTACAGCGATACCACATATGTATAGGTAGACACCCTTTCCTGCCCAGAAGCCTTTTATAGCTGCTGGATGACAAATGGTTAATTAAAAAAAAAAATGACATAGGGTCCCCCTTCCCGGGGAGGGGGACCCCATTTTTTTTTGGATTTTGAAGGGTTAAAAACCCTTCAAAATCCAAAAAAAAAAATGACGTGGGGTCCCCCTTACCCAAAGTAACCAGCCCGGGACCAGCTATGGGGGCTTGTAGGCACAGAGTGGGGGGGCCAGTTTTTGTGGGCCCCCCACCCTGCAGCCTACGAGCCCACATAGCCTATGTGGGCCCGGGCTCTTCTGCCCCCCCCTGGCCTTTGGGGAGGCAGGTAATGGGGGTGTGGGGGTTAATGGCAAGCCACCCGCTAGGGCAGGTGACTTGCCACCCCCCCAGCCTTGTGAACTGGTATAAGGGGTCTCATGGACCCCTTACCAGCTCACAAAGGGTTAACTGTAAAAAAAAAAACACGACACAATAATAAAACGTATTTTATTAGAAAAAAAAAAATTTTTTTTTACTGTACTTACCTTCGATTGCAAGCTCTTGTCCCTCGATGCTGTGCTGACAGATGCCGGTGATCGGTACAGGAGAAGGAGGAGGCAGGAGATCAGAGGATCTCCTGTCACCTCCTTCCCCTGTGCCGATCACCGGCATCTGAGAAGCTGAGAAGACTGAAGCCTGAGATCGGGGCCGGGATGACTTCATAAGCCCCGCCCCCAAGGGGGCGGGGCTTAGAGGCATGATGGCGGCCGCCATCAAGAAGAACAGAGGAGAGAGCCTCCCAGGCTCTCTCCTGAAGATCGGTAAGTCCTGGGGGGGGATCGGAGGCCCCCCAGGTGAAGAGGAGGGACAGCGGGAGCCAGCGCACACACAGGTAAGTGAATGTCATTTTTATTTTTATTTTTTTTTACAGTTAGAAGCTGCTGCTGCAGAAGCGGGGGGGGGCGGCCTATTCCGGGGGCTCTCCTGGAGCCATCCGACCCCCCACGGGGGATCGGATGGCACCAAATTAAAGAGGAGACCCGGCCGGATCCAACAAGGGGTCAGGTGAGTATTTTTTATTTTTACTTTTTACACTACAAGCCAGGAAAGTCAAGCCCGTAACACCTACGGGCTTGGCACTTAAGGCCCAGCCAAGCCAGCACGTAGGTGTTACGTGCTTGGCAACAAAAGGGTTAAACACAAGCAAATGACCGGCCATTGAAATGTATGGAAGAGCTACACTGAGCGAAAGGTAATACCTGGCGCTCTGGAAGCTAGAGCGCTGGCACTCTACGCTGAGCCACCTGCAATAATACATCAGACGCTACATGCCGCTGTTAGGGTCACTCACTAAATTTGCTTTCATAAATGTGGTTTTGCGTATAGCGCCCGACTTTCACCAGGTGTTGCCTGCCGCTACGAGGCACTACCTGACGCTATCCCTTCCTAAATAACCCACTAAATGTCTACAACTGAGCTTACACCTTATAAATAACCATTGACAACACTGCTTAACTAACACAATCAGCAATGATAACCCCAACTTTTCCTAATCTAAAAAGACATCACATGACTACATTTACTCATGATAAGCTGCAAATAGCCCATACCATACCAACAAAATATCAGTCCTTGCAAAAAAGAAATACCACGCTGTAGAGTAGAAAAATTTCAAACCATATAGATATTAACCATGAAGCGTATTAAGCCCTGCTCACGCTGTACAGTTGCAGTAGTGATGTGCGAGTGGTCAGATCTTCCTGCTAGATTCCAGGGTCAGCTGCTAGTCTGACCCCAGGGCATCGGCTGTGCAGGGATTGGATTGACAAGATTCCAGGGCCAGCTACTAGCCTGCCCCCAGGGCATCCTATGCCGAATGCCATGCTATGTAAAACCCCTCAGGGAGTTATCTTTGCTCCAGGGGCGTCATCTTTGCCAGTGGCAGCATCCCCTATAGCTGCATGCGCTCCCCACGCCCGGCTTGTCTGAATGGGAGAGTGTGCTTTCCACAGGGGAGCCAGGGATGCGGCCACCGGTGTGCCTATGCCAAACGCAGGTTTTTAAGGGAAAGACAGAAACATAGCTCATCTTGCCTATGTATAGTTGTGTGATCATTATTATTGGGTTATTTGTTTGCTTGTAATCATTTTGGTTGTGATTCAGTTGAGTTATTCATCTCTGCAACAGGAGAGAAAAGGACAAAAACTTAGGCTCTGATTTATCTACAGCATTTTGCAGGAAATAAGGGTTTTCCTGTGTGAAAATTGGACCCTTTGAAACAAGAATACAGACACTTGCAGATGCATGTATATATAGAATGTCTCTGGCCAGAGGTTTTATTCATGTGTTCTACTTATTAATCACTTTATATTTTTATACCATTGTGTGTGATGACATGTTTCACTATTTGCATCAATGCCCATCACCTATTTAGTCCTGAGTGCTCATTTACTTCAGCTGGCATGCATTTACTGTGTTTGCATTTACAGGAGAGGTAAGCAGGAAGATCTGACCACTCGCACATCACTACTGCAAACGGCTCTGATTGGATGAGAGTCTGCACATGGGCCAAGGAACAAAATCCAGTATAGTCAAAATTCAATCGACAGAAAACAAAAACATAATTAGCTACAGCAATTTGTCTGTTTCTAAAAGTGTGTGTTTGCAGCCAGGAGAGGTCGCACAATGATTTGAGCAAAAAAAAAAGAAAATTGTCAAACACGCTGTTTAAACACAAGCAAATGACCGGCCATTGAAATGTATGGAAGAGCTACACTGAGCGAAAGGTAATACCTGGCGCTCTGGAAGCTAGAGCGCTGGCACTCTACGCTGAGCCACCTGCAATAATACATCAGACGCTACATGCCGCTGTTAGGGTCACTCACTAAATTCGCTTTCATAAATGTGGTTTTGCTTATAGCGCCCGACTTTCACCAGGTGTTGCCTGCCGCTACGAGGCACTACCTGACGCTATCCCTTCCTAAATAACCCACTAAATGTCTACAACTGAGCTTACACCTTATAAATAACCATTGACAACACTGCTTAACTAACACAATCAGCAATGATAACCCCAACTTTTCCTAATCTAAAAAGACATCACATGACTACATTTACTCATGATAAGCTGCAAATAGCCCATACCATACCAACAAAATATCAGTCCTTGCAAAAAAGAAATACCACGCTGTAGAGTAGAAAAATTTCAAACCATATAGATATTAACCATGAAGCATATTAAACTAGTTTTAGATTGCTCAATGTGCTAAAACTCAGATTCCCAAAGAGTTTGAAAGCCCTGCTCACGCTGTACAGTTGCAGTAGTGATGTGCGAGTGGTCAGATCTTCCTGCTTACCTCTCCTGATTGGCAGTGCAGGGATTGGATTGACTAGATTCCAGGGTCAGCTGCTAGTCTGCCCCCAGGGCATCGGCTGTGCAGGGATTGGATTGACAAGATTCCAGGGCCAGCTACTAGCCTGCCCCCAGGGCATCCTATGCCGAATGCCATGCTATGTAAAACCCCTCAGGGAGTTATCTTTGCTCCAGGGGCGTCATCTTTGCCAGTGGCAGCATCCCCTATAGCTGCATGCGCTCCCCACGCCCGGCTTGTCTGAATGGGAGAGTGTGCTTTCCACAGGGGAGCCAGGGATGCGGCCACCGGTGTGCCTATGCCAAACGCAAAGTTTAAATTGGCGGCTTTATGCCGCACCTTAGTATGCGCCTCATAAAACACCCGCACATGTGCCGTTGGTGGAACTGGGCGATCTGAGGGGTTTCACACAGGGGAGCATCCTGTATTGGGATGATCCCATGGCAAGGACCAATCATCAAGACCAGTCAAAATCCTGTTGATTGGTCCATTTTGATGCACGATTTATGTCCGCCAGCCTGTGCTTAACCCTTTAAATGCCAAGCACGTAGTTTCGACGTGGTTGCTTCTCCTACCGTTAAGTGCCAAGTACGTAGAAACTACATGCCTGGCATTTCCCCCTGCTAGTTGTTGGCAGAGGCAATAAGCCTCATAGATCCTGCTAACAAAATGGCTGAAGTGAACAAAATGGCTGCCAGATATAGTTATATGCAAGGCTTCACAGAAATGGAAAATATTTGCAAGCTTCATAGGAAAATGTTATTGCAGAAATGTATGCTAGCGAAATTTAACTGTCAAACCGCAATAATAGCTAAATGGGGCAACTTCTCGGTAACTGCTACGTGCTGACCTTTTTCTCTGTGGAAAACTGTGAGCTTGCACTTCTCTGTGGTTTTGACATATATGTCGCAAATGTGGAACAAGTACATACTGTGTCTGTGGTTTCTTGCTTTATAAGTCCACCCTAAAGCGGAAGTAAAGCAGAGTTTGTAACGAGGCCCCTTGTGTGTGTTGTTATTATCTAGCCTCGGTACAAGCCTCTCAGATATCTGAAATCACACATAGGAGTTATCGCAATTGCGAGACAGCCTGCCTAAAGAGGATCCAGAGAGATCGCTCTAGACCAAATAGGCTCATTCTTTCACTAGTTTAAAAATAGAAATAAAAAAACACTTACCTCTGGTATCCATGTGAAGCTGCAGGTCTCCTCTTCCTGGGGGGCGTCCGATCCCCCTCCCGTCGTCAGGAGGGGGACCGAAACCGTCAGCCCCCCCGTTTCCAACGCTGACAGTAATCTGTAAAAGAAAAAGAAAAAAAACAATGTCATTAACTCACCTGCCTGCCCGATCCCTCCGCCACGTCTTCTCTTCACCGGGGGGGAGGGGGGGTCCGATCCCTCTCCTGGGCTCTGCAGGCTTTAGGTGAGGACCCTCTTCCGGGTCCTCACCTCTTCTAATGGCGCAGCCCCTAGCCCCACCCTTTGTGGGAGGAGCGGGATGATGTTTTTGTACAGCGCTCCGTGGAAGGCGGCGTCATTCTCCTCAGAGCTGCCGGGCCGCGATTGGCCACCAGGATCACGTGGGATCACTGGCCTGTTGTGCCACGTTAATCACCATATGGAGGCTTCTGGGGATGATGTGCTTGGGGTTCCTTCGGGACAAGCCCGGCCATGTGTTGCATGTGGGGTATCCCCTATAAGTGATGATGTCAGGGTGTGTGTACCCTGCGCCCAGCAGGTGCTTGCGTTGCAGTCTGGGTTGCCTGCTACTGGGCCTAGTGCTGCGCCCCCTCTGGCTTCGCCTACCCCCCCACGCCTACATCTGATCCCCAGTGGGGGGCATGCCAGCGGGGAGTTGCACCCTGATTTGGCTGCACGGGTGGCCAGCATTGAAAAACATATTGCTGGGTCTGCCCCGCTTAAGGCTTCTGCTAAGAAGCAGCATTTATCACCCGTGGTTTCCCTCTTCCCTGTAGAAGATGAGGGCCCTTACTTACTCTCAGGTCCCTACCCCCTTGAGGAGGGGGAGTTATTTTCTGATTCTGAATCCTCTGAGGAACAACCTCAAATTTACGGGGGTGCTGGGACTCCCTTTGGGGAAGACTCGTGGTCCCCTGATGACACTGACAGATTGCTGAGTCACATTTTTGAAGTGCTTTGTATTTCTCCCCCGGCAGTCGCTCCGCAGCAGCAGGGTGAGCTTTTTCATACGGTTAAACACGCTGGGAGTTCCCTGAGCAGTCTCATTTTAATAATCTAGTGCTCAAGGAATGGGAACAGCCTAGCATGCTGCCGGGGGTGCCTAAAGGTTGGGACAAGAGGTATCCCTTTCCTGCTGACGTTGTTAAGCGATGATCATGTCCTCCTGAGGTGGATGCGCCCGTTCTCGGGTTGTCCAATACATCTGTCATGCATTCTTCTGATACTACTACCCTGCGGGATGGTGAGGACCAGCGCTTGGACCAACTGGCCTGTCACGCCTTTGCCTGTGTGGGGACGGCGCTGCACCCGGTTTGTGCCTCTGCTATCATGGCTATTGCCCTTAAAGGGGTGCTTAAGTGTCTCTTGGACGGAGCATCTGAGGATGCGGGTAGGGATGAGTATAGATCTCTCCTGCTTTGTGAGGAATTTATTGCATATATTCTTTCTGCTATGGATGATGCCATTAGAATGTGTGGTAAAACTTCTGCCTTTTTGGTGGCTATACGCCGCTCTGTCTGGCTACGTCAGTGGGTAGCTGATAATGCTGCTTAGAAGGCTCTCACTGGTTTCCATTTCAAGGGCCTGCGCCTATTTGGTGAAAGCTTGGATTTGTTTGCCAGGGGCGGTAGGTTACCTCAACGTAGGAGGTCCTCCCGGTCCTTTAGGGGGATGGGTGCCTTTCTCCCATCCTTCCGTGGTTCCAGAACTGGTCGAGGAGTCTCCTTTACTGGGGCCCGCGGAGATCACTGGGGAAGGGGCAGAGGACGGTGCCGTCCTGGCCTCTCCTGGGGTCCCAAGCCAAAATCCTCACCCAAGCCCCCTCAGGCATGAAGGGGCGCCTTCACCCATCCGGGTGGGGGGGCGGCTCCGGTTCTTTGCTCACATCTGGAGGCTTCACGTCTCAGACCGGTGGATTCAGGAGGTAGTGTCCTCCGGTTACAAGATAGAGTTTGCAGCCTGGCCACCCCCAAGATTCATCAAATCCTGGATGGCTCAAAACCCCCTGTCAGCCCAGGGTTTGTGCCTTGCTGTCCAAAACCTTCTATAGTTGGGGGTCATCTGCCAGGTGCCTTTGAGGGAAAGGGGCAGAGGCTACTATTCCAATCTTTTCACTGTTCCCAAAAAAGACGGGTCCATCAGACCCATCCTGGATTTAAAGCGCCTCAACAAATTTGTCAGATTCAAACACTTTCGCATGGAGACTCTGCACTCAGCTTTCAATTCACTACGCCCGGGCGACTTCATGACCTCTGTAGACATCAAGGACGCTTACCTTCATGTACCAATCTTTCCAAGTCATCAGAGATTCCTCAGGTTCGCTCTGGAGGATCAGCACTACCAATTTGTGGCCTTGCCTTTTGGTATCACCTCGGCTCCCAGGGTATTCACCAAGGTGCTGGCGGGCGTAATGGCTCTGCTGAGATCTCAGGGCATTCGCATCCTTCCTTACCTGGACAACATCCTCATCATGTCTCAGTCCCTCCAGCAGGCCGAGCTGGATACCCAGCTGGTGGTGTCCACACTGGAGTCCTTCGGCTGGGTGATCAACCACCCCAAGTCTTTCCTGTCACCGTCAATGGTGAGGTCCTTTCTGGGTATGACTCTGGATACATCTCAGGTCAAGATTTTTCTCCCTCAGCAGAAGGTGGAGAGTCTTCAGGCCCAAGCCAGGCTCCTTATGTCTTGCCCTCATCCCTCCATTAGGCAGGGGATGCAGCTGGTGGGCCTGATAGTGTCTTGCTTCGAGGCGGTTCCATACGCTCAGTTTCACATGAGACCTCTTCAACTTCACCTCTTGTCAGTATGGGATCGGGACCCTCGGTCCCTGGATCAGGTGTTAGTTCTGTCCCCCCTGGCCAGACGGTCTCTCTCGTGGTGGCTGGACTCAAGAAACCTGTTGGTGGGCAGATCCTTTCTGGCCCCGTGCTGGGAGACAGTCACCACAGAGGCCAGTCTGACAGGTTGGGGGGGCTTCTGGAAATCCCTGAAATTCCAGGGTCAGTGGGGCCCTCAGGAGGCCCACACCTCTATCAACATTCTGAAATTGAGGGCGATAAGGTTGGTTCTCGCCCAATTGACTCCACACCTTCGGGGTCAGGCGATTCAGGTCCACTCGGACAACCAGACGGCAATTGCCTACATCAATCATCAGGGAGGGACCCGGAGCAAGAGGGCCCTCAAGTGAGTGTCCCTGATACTGTCTTGGGCGGAGGAGAATGTTTCCTGCATCTCAGCTGTGTACATCCCGGGGGTGGAGAATCTGGAGGCAGACTCCCTCAGCAGGGGGACTTCTCGTCTGGGAAAATGGTCCCTCAGCAGCAGGGTGTTTCACTCCCTGTGCCACTGCTGGGGTCAGCCAGATGTGGATCTGTTTGCGTCCCGTCACAATCACAAGCTTCCAGTCTTTGTCTCTCTGTCCCAGGACCATCTGGCCTTGGCCATCGATGCACTAGCAATGTCTTGGAAGAGCTTTCAGCTTCTCTATGTGTTCCCTCCTTTTCCTCTGCTGGGCAGGGTGCTGCGCAAGATTGCACAGGAAGGAACCATTCTGGTGGCCCCCTGTTGGCCAAGAAGGGTGTGGTTCGCAGACATTGTGCAGTTGGCAGAAGATCAGTATGCCCTGCCCAAGGATCCAGACCTGCTCACTCAGGGGCAGCTACGCCATCCCAATTTACAAATGCTGGCTTTAACAGCCTGGCTGCTGAAACCTCCATCTTGATGGAAAAGGGGCTGCCTGCCTCTGTTGTTAATACCATGATTCGGGCTAGAAAGAAGTCCTCGTCACCCATCTACTATAGGGTATGGCATGCTAACATTGACTGGTGTGAGTCTAAGTCGCTTCCATGTTGGGTGTTTTCCATCCCTAGGATTCTGGAATTCCTGCAGCATGGTTTGGATTTGGGCCTTCAACTTAGTACCCTCAAAGGTCATGTTTCTGCTTTGGCCATTTTCTTCCAAAGATCCTTTGCTCACCATCGTCTGGTCAAGACCTTCTTCCAGGGGGTTACTCACGTGCATCCTCCACGTAAACCTGTGTTACCAGTCTGGGATTTGAACTTGGTCTTATCTGCCTTGCAGGGGTCTCCCTTGGAGCCTTTGCGTGAGGCCACTTTGTCCATTTTGACTCTTAAAGTAGCCTTTTTGGTGGCTATCACTTCTATTGCCGTGTTTCTGAGTTGGCGTCGCTTTCCATCAAACCCCCTTACTTTGAGAGACACCAGGACAAGGTGATGTTTGGTTTTAAGCCAGATTTTCTGCCTAAGGTTGTGTCTGCTTTTCATCTAAATCAGGACATTGTGTTGCCTTCTCTATGCCCTAATCTTAGTGACCCTAAGGAGCGGGTTTTGCACTCTCTGGATGTGGTCAGGACTCTGAAGTTCTATTTGGTGGCTACTGAATCCTTCAGGAAGACTGATGCTCTTTTTGTGCTCCCGTCTGGACCTAAGAAGGGTTTGGCTTTAGCTAAGTTCACTATCAGCAAGTGGATCCATCAGGCTGTGGTACAGGCCTATTCTGCTAAGGGGAAGGAGCCTCCCTTCTGCATTACTGCTCATTCTACTCATGCTATTGGTGCCTCTTGGGCTTTTCAGCACCAAGCTTCTGTTGATCAAGTTTGCAAGGCCGCCACTTGGTCTTCTGTTCATACTTTTTCTATGTTTTACAAGGTTGATGTTAGGGCTTCAGCTGATGCTGCTTTTGGTCGCAAAGTTCTGCAGGCGGCAGTGGTTTAAACTGCCCGCTGTTACTTTTTGGGGATCCCACCCTACCTTACGGACACTGCTATTGGATGTCCCATGTGTAAGGAATATTCTGGAACAGGACGTGCTGTATACTTAGAATAATGCAATTCTGTGATTACTCACCTGTGGAATTGGTATTATATGTATACAGCACGTCCTGCTTCACCCCACCCTGGTTATCATTATTCTTAGTTACCTCTGTATGGTGTTTGTTCATATTTTCATTTTTGTTAACTTCTTGTCAATACTGGGGAATTTGTGGGAGGTCCCTGACTTATATAGGGCCGGGAGGAGCCACAAGCTGTTTTCTGCAGTCCAGCGCCATCTTGTGGATGTATTACCCCATGTGTAAGGAATATTCTGGAACAGGACGTGCTGTATACATATAATACAAATTCTACAGGTGAGTAATCACAGAATGGTATTATTTGTACAGAACTTGCTTTTGTGATTTGTAACAAATATTAAGGCTGTCGTCAAATGTAATTTTATTAATTTCTGGTAAAATCTTTTTTCGTGCCTGTTTTTTCTAAATAATGTGTACTTTGTAGAAGAACAATTAAAAAGCAGTTGGATCACGGCAGTGATATCCTGTGAGTGTAATGTAGAAACGCCAACCAGCGCCTATTAAATACAGCAGCTATATTTCCTATGTGTTAAAAAATAATAAATCTGGCGTGCAGCGCCTATAAATTGGCGGCACAAAGTAGCGCTCACTGACTATGAAGAGTACTTTTTGCCGATTTTCACTGCTCCTGCTTCCCCCTAATTCCAGGTAATGGCACCTGTTTTAGCGGCAAAGCCCCGCCTCCTTTCCACTGTTGTGTGTGGCAATGATGTCATTGCCTCACTTATGCAATGACTCACACCGAGGGGCAGGAAAATAATCAGAGTTTCAGGACAAATCGAAGAGCAAAAATATCAATTTTTAGTTCTACACCCTAAGGGAGTATTGGCAGGTGCTTTGCCCAAATGTATTTCACAAGTTCAGTGGGTTTTGATCTGCATTAAATGCAAATTGAATGAACAGCAGAAAAATCGATATCACATCCATATTTGTTGTGACCACCGATTGCTTTCAAAACAACATGAATTCTTCTAGGTATATTTGCACAGTGAACTTGGCAGAGAGTATGTTCCAAATATCTTGGAGAATTAACCACAAATCATTTGTAAACGCTTGCTTAAACTCTTCTGTCTCGTCATATAATCCCAGGTAGACTCTTGTCATATATATATATATATTCCATGTGATTATTTCCAGGATTTCTTGATGAAGATATTTGTTATAGACTTTGCTTGTATATTTTGGAGTGCAGTCTGGAACTAGTCAAATGTCTCTTGTTGTATTGCAAGGCGGATACATATTTGCCTGTACTTTCCAGCGTTACAGAGTAAGTCCGCTTTAAATTGAATCATGTTTTTATTATATTTTTGATGTCTTAAAGGTGCCAAGCTGATCTAGCATTTTTAATTTTTTTCTAATGTTAGAAAATGTGGAACCAGTTTTCACTAACTGCAATCTGTTGCTATTGGCAATGTACACCACATGCAGTCTTTATCTATGTTACCAATAGCAACAGATTGCAGACAGTTGCACAGAATACTGCTACTGGACATGTGTAAGGTTGAGTAAACACCCTCACTTCAGCAATGGCCATATCAGCAGTATTCTGTGTGTACAGGACTCACTTCTCTCTTCTAGGTGTACAGACTTGGTGTGCATTGCCAATAGCAACTGATTACAGGTAGTGAGAACTTATATACCATAAAATACACATTCAATAACATAGGGAAAATAAAAAATACTAGATAAGCTTAGCACCTTGAGCACATCCTTTTGGCACAAAAATATACACTTCCAAAACTTCCATCGAAAGTGGACTTATCTTTTAAGGACTTAATTAAACTAACCAAATCCCCAACTTGATTTGTTGAAATACAGCCCCAGACACCCACTTTGCTTCACCATTGACCGCAAACTCCTTATTTGTACTGCCCTCCATCCCTTTGAAAAACATATTTTTGCAGCCACAAATTATTGAGGGCCTGCTGACATTCTTTACACACCCCAGTTCCTATGTTTCTGTCCATTCCTAAGTTACTTGGCCATGTTTTCATGTTGAAGTATGGTTGCCTGATCCCAGTTCTTCTATGACTTCTCTTAAACACTGGTTTCTGCCAGTTCTTAATTGATGGCAACAATGGACAATGGTTTCCCTCGCAAACTATTGTGTGTCATGATACACTCACCTTCTCCTCGTTCCTGCGGCGTCCTCGGTTGTTTGTGCGGGCTTGGGTGGCGTGCCAAGCAGCGATTAGCGTTCCTTCCACACTTGGCCGCATCCCCTGTCTGACTTGGCTGTCCTATGTCCTCCGGCAGCAGTGCAGACACTGCGTCCGCCTGAGGTTAGTTTAAAGGGCCAATGAGCCCTACGTTTACTGTTGGCAAAACGCCCTAATGGTGATCCAGGCAATCAACCCATATGTTATAAACTGGCCTATGAGCCCAAGTATCCCCCTGGCCAATTCTCCATCCCTGTCCTGTTTAGGGTTCCCATGCTCACTCTCTCATTGCCCATGATAGCGTGCTGCTGGGTGCTGTAGTTCCTGTGACTTTCTCGTTGTTACCATTGCCGACCTAGTTTGCATGACCACTCTGTGATTGCTGCCTGAACCGGCGCCTGCCTGGACTAGGAGTACGAACCCGTCTCATCCCTTGTACTGCGTACCCTCTGATCTCCTGGCTTGACCCTTGGCTTGACCTTTGACCTCTCTTGCTTCTCCCTTGGTGCTGTGTATTGTGAGGATTGATAACCTTTGTATGACCCCAGATTGCCTGACATCGCCCAGTCTTGCCTCTGGTTCATCTTCCTTCACCCCTGTAAGTTCACAACCTTTGTGCTAATAAGTCCTGGGGGGTAACCATGTCCGGTGAGGCTTATAAAGTGTCCCGGCAAACAGGGGCTTGGCTATAGGTGACGCTAGCAGTGGAGATTGAGGGTTGTGGACTTACCTAGAAGGCGGGTCACCCATGAGGCTTGACACTGTAGCTGTCCTCAACATTGCCTATTTTAGTGCTTTTTTAAAACAGCTTGAACAGGAGATTTTGAAACTTTGATGATGCAGTATCACTACCTTGGGCTAGTTGATATGAATCCGTTTTGCCATATTGTACAGATGCGGCAGTTCTTAAAGTTATACAGTTGGTATGGGAGTTTTATAACCCTTGCTGCTGCTGTGTTTTATAATACAACAATCTGGAGCCTAGCAGTTACATTGCAAAATAAGCGTACTCCCTGCTGTGCTACATTGTAAAGAGCCAGGGTCCGGTTCACAAGCTTACAAACCAAGAAGAGAATCGGGGAGACACAAGAGGTAATTAGTGCTTTGTGCCATGGTCCAGCCATCTTAGCAAAAAAGTATATACAAGCAGTATGGGCCAGCCATCAGCTGATTTAGTGCTTTTTAGGAGCCAAGGGTGTGCTGCATAATGTTTGATAATAGACTGGGTTCAGTAAAATGATGTAGAAGATAGACTAGAGAAAAAAAATTAGAGGATTCATTTTTAGGGAGTGTCTCTAGTTCGGGAGAAGTCTTGTAGGAGGTCCAAACTAGGACGGATGCTAGTTGTAGATTGTTTGTAGAGCATGTGGCACGTGTGGGGTGGTACAATGTACAATGTAATAGTGTCTGATTACTGGTCATTTACAATGTAAACAGCTTCACAGCTGTGTCAAAACTGTGATGTGTGAGTGATCTCTCCATCGATCATGCTTGACAATGCTGTGTCTGTTTGTCCTGTGACCTTAAACTCTTTTCAACCTCTTCCTCATTTTTGTAGCAGGGTTTGGCTGTTCATCATGCATTTTGAAGCCTTCTACGTCACTCTGTCTGTTGAAACTTACATGATAAAAGTGATGATTATTATTGTTCGGTATAATTGTTTTATCATACATACAACTCACAGACTGTGTGCTAGTGTAACTTGAAGAACTGAAGCTGTTTTGAAGGCAAAAGGTGGTCACACCAACTAATGATTGAATTTACATTTCTCTTCTGTTTATTAACTTTGCTTTTCCTTAAAGAGGAACATTGGACAGTCTGGAAAATACTCAAAAACTCCACAAACTTTTCCATCTGTTTCCTTTACACCACACATTTACATTTGTAGTGTATAATGTAAATACGACCCCTGTGCTATCTCCTCTGGCCTGTAATCAAAGTTTCTTAATTCCCTATGCTTCTCGAAGACATGTACAGTATATTTCTGTGCCATATAGCTAGTCATACAGATCTATAGTGAGCTAATGAATAAAATTGTTGATGTGTCTGCTGTATTAATAAATAGAAAGATTAGGTTTTAAGCACAGGATGAATTAGCACTTGACACAAGAGGCGCTTACTTCCTTCTGTTAGTTACCATGTGCTAGTTTTGATGAGAGTAGAAGAATAACACATGCTTTTCCCCTGCAATAGAGCAATATAATAACATGTGTTTCTATTCCCGGATGGCAATCCAAAAATTTGTTGCAAAGTATTATTAAGGACAGCTATAAACCCCCTATATTAGCTGTATTGGATGTGGACCCTTCCCTTGAGATTTATCTGCATGTTGACAGTGATGCTTGGTAGCATTTTTTAAGTTCTGCTGTGGTGCATGACTGCCAATTTATTGCTAGACAGAGTGGAAGGGGTTAGGCTTGTGGTATACGCAGCTAACTTGTAAAATCTTTATAGTGACATATTGGGGGGCGATTCAGCATCATTTAAAAAAAATTCTCTTCACATGAAAAAAATGGAGGTGTTCTATTTGCTTCTGGTGCTGAATTGCCCCAAGGTAGACAATGAACCTGAATGAAATTTTTATCTTGAAAAACACCCCACTTTCTCACCTTGTGCTGAATCAACTCTTTTTTTTAAGAGAAAACTGCATTTCATTGTCTGCCTAGAGGGTGATTCAGCACTAAATAGAATTTTTTCAACCATATTCTGTTGCTAGTGTAGTCATAAGCCAGAGCAGGGACAATCTGGTTCTGAAACCATATACTTATACATATCCAGCCATATACTCCACAGTACTCCTGATTGCTGGATAGATGTCTCTTGGACCCCTTACCAGTTCACAAACAGTTTAAAAAATACAGTTTTAAAATAAAAAAAACTCTCTGTCACTGTGTCTTCCTTCATCATCTGTCCCCTGCTCCATGTGACTAATTATGTCACTGGAGGGGAGGGACATATTTGGGGATCTCAGGGAAACCTGGACCAGGTGGAAGCTCCAAATCTGGTGGCCCTGCAGACAGGACGTGTTGGTACCCCACTGCCCCGGTTGGTGGAGGGATTATGAGGCCCATCTTCCAGTTGTCAGGCAACCTGGTCCCAGGCAGTGGTGGGAGTCTGCAGGCCAGAGCCACCCAGGCACTAGAGATAAGGCAGAAGGCCTGGTATCTAAGCCACTTCCTTGCCAGAAAACTGGCTGCGATCTCCTGCTGGTCAGTGGAGAGATCATGGGTCCATCTTCCGAGCAGGAGCCCCAGGTAGCAGAGGGAAGGCAGTGCACTGCCACCCCTAAACCCAATTGGGGGGTGCTGATCAACCAGTCTGCTCTTCTTCTCTAGTTGTGGCCCAGAGCGGGAGCTCTGCTTGAAGCTTGCAGTCACATCTCCAGCCACGACTTAAGCCCCCATGTATTTGAATTTGGATATACTGAAATGGAATGGAACAGAGAAATGTAAGACATTGTTTGACTTACCATGGCAGGAAACCAGGAAAAACGTCCAGGATATTTGAAAACCAGATAGATCTAGCTGTTTTGTTTGGGCAGTGGCAAACAAAGACTTAAGCAGGAGAGAGGCCAGCAGTGAGAAAGAAATAAGATACCTGGAAGCCAAGCTATGCATCCATTGCTAGGACATGCAGAGTGATCTCAGGGGCTCAGGTGCCCAGGTACCCACGGACAGGTATGGCAATCTAAGGCCTAGTGCCTTGTATAACTGAGTTGCTGAAATAACTGCTGTCTACTGCTGAAACAATTTGTAGGAAACATTCTTGGACTTGTAATGTCTGATAACCTGTGTTAAAACATGACATACTGTACTTCACATTCAGCTATACTTCAGCTATCAGCCACAGTGGGACAAAATGGCATGTTTGGAATTGTAGTACTAGCTGTTATCCATGGATAGCAGTGCACATACAACTACAAGAAGAAGACAAAGATCAATGGAATTTATTGTGTGCAGCTTAATGCTTAAGTTTCCCAAAACAAATAAAGAAAACAAATTTATTACGAACCTATTCTAAGATTATTCTTAGACTGTTTAATAATGCTAAGTTCAATAAATAAAATGTTATACAGCTACATAAACAGCAAAAGATACAAACCTTAGGGTGTGGGCCCCCTGAATAGCAAGGAGGGGACACCTATAGAGGGGAATGGGAAGAAAGCAAATTTACTAAACATCTTATTTGCTTCCATATTCACAAAAGAATGTGACAAGCCTGGTGAAATGCAGAATAATAACAATAATGGACAAAGTGCAGCGCCATCTCAAATGGATAAAAAAACGATAAATCCCCAGGACCAGATGGTATACATCCACGTGTTTTAATGGAGTAACGTACAGTAATAGACAAGTCATTATTTCTAATATTTGTAGATTCAATAAGTACAGGGCTGTTCCGAGGGGCTGGTGCTTAACAAATGTGGTGCCAATATTCAAAAAGGGGTATAAGGGGGAACCTGGGAACTACAAACATGTATGTTTAACATCTGTGGTGGGCAGGCTGTTTTAATGTTTTTAAGGGATATTATCCTGGAGCATCTTGGAGAAAATGACCTTATTACTCCATATCAGCATGGATTTATGAGGAATCGCTCCTGCCAGACAAACCTAATCAGTTTTTATGAGGACGTAAGTTCAAGATTGGATCAAAGGCGAGTCATTGGTTATCATATATCTTGACTTTTCTAAAGCATTTGAAATGTGCCACATAAAAGACTGGTACAAAAAATGAGAATGCTTGGACTGGGTGAAAACATGTGCACATGGGTGAAAAATTGGCTTAATGATTGGAAGCAGAGGGTGATTATCAACGGTACATACTCAGATTGCATCACCGTTACTAGTGGAGTGCCGCAAGGGTCAGTTCTGAGATTTCTCTGCAATATATATATTAATGACATAGGTTGCAGATTAAACAGTAAAGTCTCTATCTTTGAACATGATACTAAGCCATGTAAAGTAATTAACACAAAAGAGGACAGCAGGCAGCTACAAACAGATTTAGATAAATTGGAAGAATGGGCAGTTAAATGGCAAATGACGTTTAACACACATAGATGTAAGGTTATGCACATGGGACCAACTTTAAGGTATCAATCAAATTTGCATGTTTCCATCTTAATTATTTTGTGAAGGGGAGGAAGGGGTATCTTTATAATATATTTGATTATTAGTGAAGTACCACTCCCGCTATTAAATGTATTTCCCTACTTTTTGCACCCCCCCATTTACTAATAACCTTAGTATGACAATAGGGTCGATTCACAGCCTTCTATATTCTTTCCTGTTTTTATCTCTCCGTGTGAACATTACACATGGCTTTCTTCAGTATCGGAGCGTTCACATGATTCAGAACCTCCATCGGGAGCATCTCGTATTGTTCCTGATTATGTGAGAGCCATTGAGAACGCTGTGAGAATCTCTCTCAAAGCCAATTTCACAGACGAGGCTCTTGTGTATGTTGATGTGAAATTCTCACTCGTAGCTTTTTTAGAGCGTTTTTATCGTATTTTGTGTGAATGTCAGGTGAGATGTGTGAATGTCAGGTGAGATTCTTTTAGTTTCCATCGGAAAATTCCCGTTTTTACCTTCATTTAGCCTCTAAATTCCTTGAACCTTTCGTTTTTGTGAGATTTATACACAGACACTGGCTTTTTTGGTGGATTCTACACATATGCAAGCCTATTTTCTAACTGTTTCACATATCCTGGTCCTGCTAGCCTATTACTTACTTATTGCTGTGCCAACTCCCTTCTGTTCCAAACTACTTAGTATGTCATGCATGCCATGTATGCTTCTTCACCTAAAGCATACCTTAACCACTTTAATGCATTCTTCTTTTTAATTCATAAAGCATACCTTAACCACTTTAATGCATTCTTCTTTTTAATATATAAAGCATACCTTAACCACTTCAGTGCATTCTTCTTTTTAATTCATAAAGCATACCTTAACTACTTTAATGCTTGCCATGCATTGCCATGCATTCTTCTCTACTTCTTCCTAGTTGAATATTTCGGATGCCCACATGGATGTAATGTAAAAATTACTGAGGTAATGCTACCTAGCAGCACGTAGCGTCTGATGAACCACATTTAATAAAGTGAATCTCGTCTAACAGCTCCATGTAGGTTCAGGAGCGCCACAGATTACCTTTTGCTCAGTGTCGCTCTGCCATACATTTCAATGGGGTTTCAATTGTTGGGGTTTAAATAGTGTGTTGGGCAATTAAAATTATTTTTTTTTTGCTCAAATCATTGTGAGACCTCTTCTGGCTGCAAACAAACACTTTTGTAACACAGGATTCTGTATTTTTTCTTGCACCTAGGTTAAAAAAAAATATAAAAAAAATATAAAAGTAAAATCTAACTTCCTGACCTGTTGCACAAGGCCCAAGTATCCCCCTGCTCCCCAGAAAAAAGCATTCCTACTTCCAGGCAAGTCACCTAAGCAGTGTGACCAAAATTTTAAATAAACAAACAGGGAAAATTTGATAACATTCAAGCAGACCTTAAGAGTTGTATAAAAACATAAATATATATAAACTATGAAATTATCATTCTTAATGTATTTTTATTATTTCTAATATTGTTGGGGGGGATGGTTAATGCTTTTGAAAATGTAATTTTAGAAAATATAAAATTAAAACAAATTATACCTAAAAATAGGTCACATTTTATTCAAAAATATTTAAAAAATTTTATTTGGGGGGTGTTTAAAAGAAGGTGACAGACTCCCAGTGCCTTAAGAACTCAATTCTGTTTTCTCACACACCACAAAAGCACAATCTCACCAACAAATAGTGCCCGGAAGTGCCGTCGGAAATTTCCCATTGTAAAGCCCTCTCTCACATGCTAATTCTGGGCTCTGAATCATGTGGAAGTCTCACTCATCACAAATTTTACACATGAATGTGAAAAAAACACAACGGAAAAGGCTTTCATACACAATGAAAACACTAATACGATGGAAAAAGCTTCCGAGAAACTCACAAATGGCCCAAACCCAACAGAAAAAATACACATACACATGCTTTTTCATGTGAAAGTTCAGGTAAAAGGGGCTGTGAATCAAGGCCAATGTCCAGTTAACATTCATATGCTTTAAAAAATATTCAGATTTTATTTGAGTTACAGTAAAATTGTAAAATTGTTACTTAAACATTTGTTAGAATACATGCCGATGTGTTTCAATCAATAAACCATGAGTTTTCTCAGAGATATGTCTCTCATGAGGGTCGATTCATGGTCCTGCACGAATTAATTTGTACACGTTTTTTGGAGCACCAAGTTGTGCTTGGGCTTCCGCATAATTAATGCTCATTAAAATGGGATGCCCATTGGTTTTGTGTCAATTTGCACACTAGCATCCGCCAATGCACCAATTTGCATGTGAAATTTTCTGCTAGCTACCTGCCACACCAAATTGTCTGAGGCACCACCTGATTTATGGTATGTTGAAAGGGTAGAAAAGTGTGCGCAAATGTAGAAATTTGAAGAGTGAATTTCCTCCAGCAAATAGGTGAAGGAAACTGCCGATTCCAATGAGTAACAGAATACAATTGGAAGGACGCACATCAAAGAAAATAAATTATTATATAAATAATAACAATAGCTCCTATCCCTCTAAGAACTCCAGGCCCCAGATGGACTCCAAAAGGCCTCTGGTAAACAAATGCTGCACACAGAATGCAGGATATAGAGAAAAACAGAAATGTAAAGTACCGGCGTGTACACAGAACAATCAAATCACTTTAAAAACTTTTTTACACCATAGACAGTTTAAAAAAAACAATGGCTGGACCCATCCCCCACCCCCCAGGCAATACCCCTAACGTGTATATCACCAATAATATATACGGTGTGTAGGAAACTTAAATAATAAACTCAACTGTGTAGGTACAGCTTAAATAAATTATTTAGTGATACACTAACTCTAATCCACGAATAAAGTGCAAGTGCTATTGTAGTAATCTGAATACATGTACATCTACAAAAACGCTTACTCCAAATCAATGAACCAATATAATCTGTGCCTAGTGTACCCACAGCAGCATAATGAGCAAGCAAACACAAAAGATGATGGGAATTAGCAAAACAAAGTGAAAGAAGAAAAAAAACACAACATCACTGTATATGTAGTTCCACAAAGGCGGAAGGTAAGGTCCAGCAGACAGAAGAGGCCCACGCATTATGTGACCATGAAGTTGGTCACTTCCTCAGGGTCACCTTTTGTGTTTGCTTGCTCATTGTGCTGTTTTAGGTGCACTAGGCAAAGATTACATTAGTTTATTGATTTGGAAGAGAGCATTTTTGAGGATTGTACACAGCACTGATTAGTTGATCAGATTACTGCAATTGCACTTTTTTAATGTGTTTTTTAATGTGATGTGATTGTTCTGTGTACACACCTGTAGCTATTAAGTTTCTAATATATCCTGCATTGTATGTGCAGGATTTGTTTACCAGAGGCCTTTTGGATATCCACCTGGGGTTCTGAGTTTTTAGAGGATTAGGATCCAATGAGTAACAGCCTTATTTCATTCCAAAAACACATGCGGGCAGCGTCTGGCATGTTTTTGAACAATGAGCGTCAGCCACAAGTTCTTTTTAGGGATTGGACCCTTTTTTTGGTATTTGTTGAAAAACAAAATTATAAAAAGTTGTCAAAAATTAAGGTCCAGACAAAAATGTGGATATTGGGCCCCAAAGTTTAGCAAAAACAATAAAAAAATAGGTTAAATTATTAAGGAATAATATGCGAACCAAACAGGGGAGGGAGAATTAAAGAGAACATCTGGGACAAAACATTGGGCCAAAAAAAGTTAAGGGTTAACTGGAATCAGAATATCCCCCCAAAAAAACACCCCCAAACACAGGTTCTCCAGAGAATGCACTCCAAAATGGTGAATAGAGCTTTGCAGAAAACACAGAAGCTAGAGAGATCAAATCGCTATGGGGAAACAGTAAAGGAAAGTAGAGATGGGGGACCATCAGTAACAGTTAACCTCTTAGCTGGCCAAATGTGCATTTGCACTTCAAAACAGAAGATTTACCTTGTGGAAGGTGAAAATTGGCACTTCTCCCGGGCTCTTGCCATTTGGTGTGATTCGCACATATGCCTGGTGTGTGCATACAGCCATAAGCCATGCACCTAGGTGCATGCGGAATCGTTTGTGCTCTGCCTGAGCGTCTTTGCGCACCGAACATTAATCAATCCTATTGTGTCACTGCTTTCATCTTATTATTTGTTGTGTTTTCATCTAGTAAGGAATACAAAGAACAGTGTTAGTCCAAAGTACAGACCCAAAAACACAGGATTGTTTACTTACATTTCAGTAGTCATCAAGTAGCATAATTCTTAAGGAGGTGGGGAAGTGACCGACCTAGTCTCTTTGTTCCCACACCTCCAGCCTATGCCCTATCCCACCAACCTATAAAACCATAAGACAAAGTTTAATTCAATATCTGAATATATTATATAGTTTTTCAATAAAAAAACTGTATTTTGATATGCTAAAAGTGGAATGGTAACCACTGTCACCCTCCCTGTATTTTTGTCCCTATCAGTAGAAGAAAACACGAGTTAAGCTAGATTTTTCCCTTGGGGTATATAAGGACCCCTTTCACTATCTATCTTATTAATATTGATTTTTAATATAAGACAACTTTGCAACAGAGCCCCTTCAAAGAAAGACAGGTTGACACCTGAGAAAGAAAAAAATACCAATGGACCTGAGAAAAAAGCCAGAGAAGACCTGAAGGAAATAACATAGTAACATAGTATGTAAGGCTGAATAAAGCCTGTTTTTCTCCTTCCATTGGTTTAGTATCCAAAGCTGGAAATGTTATTACATGCCAGGAAGGCATCCAGGCCACTTTTGAATGCTTTTACAGTATCCTTCATAACTACCTCCTCTGGCAGCGAGTTGCATAGTCTCACTGCTCTTACAGAGAAGAATCCCTTTCTATGTCGGTAGAGAAAGCACCTTTCCTCTAACCTTAGTGGATGCCCTCGGGTTATGGTTACACTTTGGGGTTTAAATACATTGTGGGACAGATCTGATTTGTATTGACCCTGAATATGTTTATACATAGTTATTAAGTCACCCCGCAGGAGGGACAAGGAGAATAAGCTGGGCAGCAAACAGAGGCAGAAAACACAAATAGGGTTACATGTAGACAAGCACAACTGGTGGAGAACACACATAGACAGCGTGAGTGTGTGTCTTATGGTTATGTTATCAGGTCTCAGGTGAAGAATTTAGGGCGCCATTAGAACTGCATCTTCAGCTATGCTATTTGTTTGATTTTACTAGGCAATTTAAGGTACTTTCAAAATAGAGCTTCTGGTGTTTATTGCAGCTCTTATGAGACGGTGACAAATGTGGCTAACAAATTCTAACCTGTTAAGTAGACAGGAGATGGATGGCACCATCAGCTTTGCTGGGCGTCGCTGTAAGGTGCTAATTGGTTTTGTGGATGTGGTTTTAGTCAATAAAGTCACAGGAGAAATTCTATGTTGTATGCATGTTTTTCTTCAGATGGATTGTCTAACTTTGTCTGACACCTCCCTAGCTAGTAAGCCCCCTCAGGCTGCATTATGATGTGCAAAACAAAAATTAAGGCTAGGAAAGCTAGAAAAGCTTAGAGGGAGAGCCCACTTTTGTGGCGTATATTATCTGTGTACCAAAATGATGTTCATAGGGTGCTGAACTGATCTAGCAATCTTTTTATGTTTTCTTGTGTTAGCAAATGTGTGTTTTATGGATGCAATTCATTATCATAATCTGATGCTATTGGCAGCCATACTCCTGCAAACAAAGGAAAAGAGATATGCTGTGCTAGCCAAACTTTAAAACTATAAATATATGCTCAAGCACGCAATAAGCCTGTAGAACATTGATGTTATACACCTTTGTTGCTGAGTGAGGCCATGAGGAAATGATCCCAGGATTCAGGGTGGCCCTCCACCTTGGTAAGTATCCAAATTATTTTAAATGTTTCAGCACAACCAGTAATCTAGTAAAGGTTTTAAATAATGAGAGGCCTCAATGCTGCCTGGTTCTGCTGTTTTGGGTGTTTGTGAAAAACAACAGCGCTCCTGGAACTTACTTCTACCCGATGGCCATGGGTGTTCCAAGGATTTGAGGTCCGTTTGATGGCAGCTGATAGTTTTGGATACACTTTTATTTTACTCCCGCTTGTAAGTAAAGATGGGTTTGGCAATTTGGGTGAACTTTGAATAAATGTTCGGGTTCTGGTCTCCGAACTGAAACATTTATTCAAAGTTTGGCTGGGGACCCAAACTTTGGGGTTGGCTTTGCTGGGGTGCAGTGTGTGCAGCAGATGCACTGCTGTAACTCACCTGAGCCCCGATCCTTTTCTTCCAGCAGCGGAGATGCAGTGGCTACAAAAACAGGCTACAAAAAGGTGGCAAACACTAGGAGTGTCCTCACTCATGGGAGCTGTCGGACATTTTTTTGAAGCGCCGGCTCCCATAAGTGAGGACACTTCTAGTACCATGGGAGCCAGTGGGCATTTTTTTGAAGCCCCAGCTGGGGCCAGTTTGGAGCACCATGGCTGCCACTGCCAGTGCTGGAAGAAGAGGAACGGGGATCCTCTTGACCCATTAACCTAACCTGTTTGTAAAGTATTTCCAAAGAGACTATAGATAGTGAAAAATCATTCAATTAAACCCTTTCCTAGTTTTTAGAAGCAAAGCCACATGTGTACATGTTGCCTTGACTTCCTCTTTAACACAAAGGGGACATTGACCTGGCCTGACCTTCTAACTGAAGTTAGAAGCTGAACACATTATAGAGTAAATGGTATTTGCATGGTAATAAAATAAAGGATACTCATCTTTTTTTCCATGCAGTCCATCGGTCCATAGCAACTCACTGGATCCATGCAACCGAGCCCTGATCTCCAGGCACCAGCACCTCGGTTACAAACGTATATCCCTTGCCATCAGACAACTCTGTTTATTGCCTATGAGGTCTGTAGGAAGTAGCTTAGGGTATTAAATGACACATGTATAAGGAAGGAGACAATCAAACAGAACACTAAGGAGACTTCATACTTATAAAACAAAACAAATAGATTATACAAAACCCCTTTGTTGTCTCTCATCCCTATTTGTGTGTGTACAGAGCTTGAGGAGAAGGCTGGGTAATATACAGAGGCATTGTATATTAGGGCTGTATTATCCAACCCACCCTTAATCTTCATAATTTGTGACGCCTATCTGCTAAAAACCCCATAGAAATCCTAAAGATATCAAAATACTTACCCCACTATGTTGCTGCTGCTGCTGCCACTACAATCACATCCACGCATATGCAACTTTGTTGGCTACTGATAGGTGATATTTCTGCTAAATTTTCTGACTTGCTTTAGAACTGTCAGCAGGCATCCTAAACCAGGGGTGGGGGATGAAATTTAGACTATAGGTCACCTTTAAATAATGCACAAACAATCTTCTCCTTCAATGTGGCAGTTGCAGCTTTAAGACTTGTACACGTACAGGCTCATCTTAAAGTTTAATAATTCTCAGGTATATTTACTCTTTTTTGGTGGAATGTCACACAAACAGATGTTAACAAGAAAGATAGGAATCTAAAAAAACAGCATCACAACTGTTAGAAATGGTTAATAAATGGTTATTATCTTATCGTCTTCGTCTCTGGCTACTTTCATTTGTATTCAAGTTCACATTTGCTCCGTTCTAATTACTAAAGGACACGTCTTCCTTTTATTTTAACAACCAAGTGACTTTACTGATTCTGATGGCAGTTTGACATATAGAGTTTGCTTTACTGGATTAATTTTACATGCTTTGGCCTACCCAGTGTTAATTCTCTCTCATTAAGATGTCAAGCAGAATGGCCTGGTCATCAGGACATTACAGGCTCAGTAAGTCCTATTGATTTGTCGGAATGTCCTGTGCACATGCTTCCATTTTATATAGCCGAACTGTGATCAAACATGAAAGATGATGACAGAGTTAAGAGCCAATTTGTTAATGAGAAAATAAGAATCAGCGTCAACTTATTTAAGCATGCTAATAATGCATTAGCCTCTGCTCTTTTGCCTTCAGACTTTAAGGCTCCAGTTTGAAGTTGGGCTAAAATCTCCCATAAATATTTCAATTTGTTAAAACATCTTATGTTCCCCTGAGTATACAAATGATTGTAGTGTCACTAATACTAAGTTCTACACTACATTTCTGCTCAGACAAGACACCATCAGTTCTCAACAGAGAGCCATAAACCTTAAAGGCTAATCCTATGTATTAGTAGTCTGTCTCTGGTCAATAAACAGTGTTGGAGCTTTGGTCATAGATTATTTATGAACAATTTTCAATTTTTTAACACCTAATAGTCGGCCAATAAGATGTACTCCTTGTACATAAAAACCAAAAGCTGTGCTTCTCCAAATGTAATTCATACAAAGTCATATGGATCTCACATTGAATCACTTCCTGCCTTCACTAGCTCAAAAACATATGCATCCTTGCAGGATACCACCAAAATTCTACTGCATGTCCTGATCATATGTAAACTACTGCAAGGCTCTTGTTTGTGTTCCATCTGTTCTACCAGCTAACAAACTGGCACTCCTACAGTCTATTCTCAATTCTGCTGCTCATCTCATCCACCTCTCTTCTCGCGTTTCAAGTTCCCTTCCTCAGCCCCTCCATTGGATGCCAATATCCAAAATAATACCAGGACCCTTTCTATATTTCATCACTTATCCAACAATACCAAAATAGGCAGACCTCCTTTTATCTTCAATTCTAATCACTTACTTACACGCTCATCTCCTTGCCTCTATAATAATATTAATCTTTATTTATATAGCGCTAACATGTTCTGCAGCGCTTTACAATCAGAGGGTTCATGTACAAACTGTATAAATAAACCGAATCAGCATGATCAGGTTCGAATCTAGCATTTTTTTTTAGATTAGCAGTTTGGGAACAGCAGTATTTATTGATGGAAGAAACTGCGAAGATTCTAAAGCTTGAAGGTTAAAAGGTGGTCCACCTTGTTACATAGGAAAAAAAATGTGGCTTTTAGAAAACCACATCAGTATTATCATGAACATTTCATCAGTAATGTTGGCCGAACCCAAAAAAGTTCATGCTCGGCAAGTTCCGCCAAACTTGATGCCAAAGTTCGCTTCGGGTACCCAAACCTCATTGAAGTCAATGGGGACCTGAACTTGGGGTCCCAAAACGGGCTGTAAAATGCCGGGGGATTGTGATGGCTGTAAATTGGGGGAAGACCAGTGATTGCACAAAATGGGTTGGGAAAGTACTCGATATAATAACAGAAAACAAAACATTTAAATTATTCTTACCACTCTCTTGCTTTCTGGCAGCACTGGTGGTGCTGTTTGTGTTTACCAAAGGCCTAATCATGCTAACACAGCTCCGGTAGTGCTATGCTAACTTTACGCCACCTCCATGCTGTTTATGGAAAACAGGAATCGTGGATTTGAGCTACTACTCATTGCCGCCAGATTCCTGTGCATGTCATACTGAATTTAGAAAGCCAGTTGGATGACCAGCTAAATGTCCTAAAAAATGAGAAACAAGTCCAGATGTCTAGAATTATTCCTACAAATAATGATTTTATCTCACTAGATATGCAAGTTAGAACTCATCAACATCATAAGACTTGTGTGAAGAATGACCCATAGAATTGTGTCCCTTCTCTTTCATCAAGGAAGAGGTTAACCGACAATAGCATTTAATGATCAGGGTTTACATGGTCACACTGTAATGTCATTTCTCCAGTTTTAGCTAGGACCTGGCAAAGAATATTTTGACATTGTAGCAAATTATCCTCTGTTGCTCACTAGGGCAAGTTGCTACTGTGGGAAAGGTGACATTTCCATCAGAAAAGTAATTTCTATGTGCCCTACGTCATCTCGTCCCAGTAAGTAGGAAGGCAGCTCTTTAATGCTCTGGGGAGGGAGAGCACAGTTTTATTTCTGTGTGGTGTGAACTTGCATTACAAATGTAACCTTGCTCTGTGTTAGTCCCATGTGCGCTGGAGAGTGGCGAGGTGAGAAAAGAACTGAGCGCTCAATAAGTCTGTAGCCTTCCTGGGACTTGGTAGGCAAACAAGAGTCACACTCTCACACCCACAGTGTCCTCGCACCTCGCTTCACACATCATAATTGTTTTTTTTTCCTTCTTTTTATTTTAGCATCCTGCAAGAGAATCCTGGGAGACTAAGCACAGGCATAGCTAAGTTAGTGGAAATGCATTTGCACAAACTGTTAGATATATTACAAGTATTACTCGCAGCAGGAGAGTAAAAGCCTAAAGATCATGGTGGATTTAAGTCTGGTATTCCCATTAGAAATGTAACTGCATGATGTCATCACTGGGTTTTTCATGACTTATCACAAATGTAAAAAAGATTGCTTTCCTCCTCGATCCCTTATAGCCACACAAATGTACTTACCTCAGTTCTTGTGCCGTCAGCCCCCAGCATGTTGTTTTTCCTCCTGCAGCCTATCAGCAAGGAAAACAAATGCACACACTGAAAATGCCAGTGAAGTGATAGCCCTTTTGCCACTGGAGCGGACAATATGAAAAAGAAGTCAGCAAAGCTAACTGGCCACATGTGATTCAGGCAGATGAGTACATGCTTTATCAGGAATAATATTACATGAGACCAAAAGTCTAAATAGACATTTGGCCCCTTTAAAGAGATTCCAAGTGGACATCCTTATCAGAGATGCCCCACAGTGTTAATCACTATAGAGTTCCCCCAGCCCATGCTACGTACCGACCTAATTTTGCGCTCCCATAGCGATCTATAGTATAATTCAGCTGATTGTTTTATAAAGTAGGAGCATCCCTCTCCCCCAGGCTTATGAAGGTCCTTGGGCAAAAGAGTCCCAGTGGGCTCTCATGCACACATCACCCTTTAGTTCTGCTACAACTGGTCTTCCTCTGTCACTTTTCACCCACCAGTCCTCAGTTTCTTCTTCACTGCCTTCTTCATTGATTGTCTTCTACTCCACTGTTTCTCAACCTGTGGTACATGTACCCCAGGGGTATGTCGCAATGTTCAGTGGTGCGTCAACAGGGAGGTTATTATGGTTCTCACATATTATTCTAACAGTAAAACATTATTCTTTATTGCTTTAAAGGGTGCTACAAGGCCAGTCACCTACTATTTTTCGCAACATCAACCATTGCTCTCCCTCTTAGGGGTACTTGGTTGTAAGTGCTAGCTGCTAGTGGGTACTTGGCATAAAATGGTTGAGAACCACAGCCCTAGTTCTTGCTATATTCTCTGTTTCTGTTGATCATTCTCTGGTCCTTTTTACCTTCTACCCAGCCACCAATAACTCCCCTCAGTCCTTGCTGCCTTCTCCGCAGCCACTATTCCGTCATTGTTGCCAGTTGCTCTTTGATCTTCATTGCCTTCTCCACTGCTGCTAAAGGGTCCATGGCTGCTGCCACTCAACCTTTGGTCCTCGCCACCATCTAAACTACCACCGATCACTCTTTAATTCTCACCACCTTTTCCACTGCCACTGATCATCCCTTGGTCCTAAGGTCAACCATAAGCAAGTCTGCACATAAGGCTCACAGGAGAACCATTTTATGGCTCAGTCTGAGCCTGAGTGGGCTCTTATAGAGGCCACAGACCTTATAGAGGCCAGGGACCACCACCTGTTCTGGGACACCTAGTGTTGGCACCATCCCTGCTCCCCCACCCACCTAAATGAGCCCCCTCCCTTTATTTGCCAAAAGTTACTAAAAATATTTGTAGTTAAAAATGTGCACAGCTAAATATGGTACTGAATTGCACCAAGGAAAAAAGGAGAAAACTCTAACTTTTGGTGTTATATAGGACTCCTCTCTCTCATTCACCCCCCCCCCCATTCTGCCACTAGCTACCTCCTGTCATCCCCAACCCAAAAATGTATCTTGCATTTGCCCCTTCCTTGCACCGAACTCTACAAAATTGCATTGGTCATATCCCTACCAGGCTACTGCAACATCCTCCCTTGTGGTCTACCAGCAAACAGCCCTTTATCTATTCTAAAGTAAAGTAAAGTCTCTCTACTCGTATTATCCACCTCTTCTCTCGTTTCACCAGTGCTGCTCCCCTTTTCACTCCCCCCAGAGTCAATGTAAAATCCTAATGTTACCTTATAAAGCACTATGCAATCAACCCCTACCTGCATCTTTTCAGTTATCAACAAATTCCAGGTCAGACACAACCTCTGCTCTGTCCAGAACAACCTACCTTTTGTCATTAATCCATTATTCTTTAGATTGTAACCCTGCAAGGATAGGACCCTGGCTCCTAATGCATTTAAGTATTACTGCGTATTTGTGCATTTATGTCACATGTTACTCATAATACTCATGTACTGTATTATAAGTAGTTAGTTGCTTTACCCTGTCTGTAATTACTCCATTGTATAGTACCATTGAAAATTATGACGCTTTATAATAATAATAATAATCACCCAAAATGGCCACCGCAGACTTGTGTCTGGCAAACAAGCTAAACACTTGCTATGCATTTGCATGGTCATTGACAACTATGCATTTGAAATGCCCATAAACAGCCCTCCAAAAGGAGCTAATATAACCCTCAAATGACCGTTATTGGCTGCACTGAGAGCATGACCAAGGAGAGAATGCCACCAACAACAGGATCTGGTGGCCCACAGCTCTTATTTTCCCAGCCCATGAATTGAAGCCAGAGCCAGCATTAAATTAGTGTGTAGGCGGCCATTGCAGAAGCGGTGGCAGCCATCATATGACGTCTGGGCGGCTCAGCCACTCAACCCATTATGGGGGGCCTTGCCACACAGCTTGTTATGGGGGGATTCTGCCACACAGCTTGTTATGGGGGGATTCTGCCACACAGCTTGTTATGGGGGATTCTGCCACTCAGCATGTTATGAGGGTGGGATTATCCCACTCAGTTTGTTATGTGGGGATTTTGCCACTCAGAATGTTATGGGGGCTCTACCACTCAGCATGTTATGGGGGGGGGGGATTCGTCCAATTAGCATGTTATGGGGGACCGGAGGGGGGTTCTGCGCCTCAGCATGTTATGGGGGAGTGGAGGAGCATGTTATGGGGGGATTCTGCCACTCAGCATGACATGGGGGGGTTCTGCCACTCGCTTATGATGGCTGGACACACAGCAGAAGGGCCTGTATGACCAGAAAAGGCCCGGACATTTATTAACCCAAGTCTTCCCCTGCCTACTGCCCTCTGGAGGCACCTCTAGTCCTTTAAATGGCCAGTCTGTCATTGGTCACTGTGGTTCAAACTTTTAAGGACAGGTATTTTGCATGAGGACATATCTAAGCCTGTTTATTGTGCATAGCATTATAGGCCTGGGTTATAAATGGGGTGCATTTTTATGGATGTATTACATTTGCAAATAAGCTCAAAATAATCTTATATGGGCAGATGTATGAAGACTGAGGCAAGAAAAGCTGGAACAAAATTAAAGATTATTGTGTTTCTTTTCTTAAACATATTAATAATAATCATCTACACAGATGTTAAACCTTTGCAGCATTTTCCTAGCATCAGTTTCAATAGATCCAATCCACTGTACAAAAGATTTTTTAAATCATTCAAACAAAACAAAAGATTCAAACAAAACAAAAGATCAAACAAAAGATTTTTTAAATCATTCAAAAAAAATCATTAAAAAATATTCTAATCTAGCTTTTACAGACTTTTGGCAGCAGAAAGGGATTTCTGTTATTTCTAATGAAGGCCAAAAGAAAGGTGGCTCCCAATGAAATCCTGTTTTTCCTTTTTGCCATAAATGGCCACATTTTAAAAGTGAACAGTCGGTCAAAAGCTTAAAGTCATTGTTAATTTATCAAGTCTATACACCAAGAAGAAAGAAGTGAGCCTTGTACACACACCTATTTTCTAACATAAGTAAAAAACACACTGAATCAGCTCAGAACCCTGAGGACATCCTTTTAGGACAAAAAAAATATACAATTTCAAAAATTCCATTAAACGTGTACTTACCCTTACCCCTAAAGGATTTGGGGCCATATAACAAGGGCTCTTCACACTTGAGCTTCGATTCAGTGATCTATCCTTTAAAAAATAATGAAAATAAGGGCTGTTTCTTTGCTTTATGTCAGAAGAGGGCATAAAATTAGATGTGATTAAAAAAAGAGAGAATATTACAGGTGTTTAAAGATACCAAATAAAGATGCCAAAATTGTCACATAAGTTTATTATTAACACCTAACACTTTTACTTTCAGGTAGTAAAAAAAGATAAACTGACTGTGAAACTTATGGTTGACTAAAGGCAAATGAAAAAAGGCATCACATTGCTTTAGTGAAAGATTTAGGTGCAAATGATGTTCTAACTTCCTCCCGTAAACAAGACCAACACCCTTACAAGAAATAGTGCTCATATGTATTCCTCCCCAGGGCAATACAGATTGCTAAGTAGTAAAGGGGGAGGGAGTTGCTCCATCACTACTATTTATGCAATTTACCTAGGGCCTGGGAACCAAGTAACAGCCCAGTGTAACCCTCTCATGACTAAATAATATTCAGCAAACAATCTTATGAATCCTGTATAGTAGTGGTACTCTGGCGGACCGGTGTCCGAATGCGGACTTCGGCACCAGATTTCCAGACCCCTGTCCCTGCACTCAGTTGCTTCTGTATTGCTGTGCTCAGTGCTGCCCCCTTTACTTGTTACCAGACCGTATTGCCAGTAACATTTTCAGCCCCAGTCCACCCTTGTACACCCTTCACCTCTCACTGGATGCCTGTAATTGGACCTTTACAAGAAGGGGTTGAGTACTCCTGCTGTATAGGAACTTGGGTTTTTTTGCATACAATTGCAATAATCTTACACCACATTAGGTCGCCCCTATGGTGCAATAATTATTCCGATTTTTGCATCACCAAATTTGTGACTTAGGAAGCCAAAATAATTAGGAAGCTGCCGCCTCCCTTTGGAACACTACACAGGGAGAGATGCATAATAACGGGCAGGCTGATTCATTAATAGCGCCAGGTAGCGACAGATGAGCGACAGTAGCGTTATTTTCACACGCTAGTATTCGCTGTGCTTGGGCGTTGTTCGGCTGTTGACAGCGACTCAGTCGGTGTGCGGTAATGTTGAATACGGGGTTAGGAGTCGCTGTTTGACAGGTTCCGCGCTGTATGGGAGCGCATGACAGCGAACGGCCATAGCGAACGGCTCCCAGCATATTCATTAACAAATCACGCTCCAAAAATTCTTGCGCTGTGAAATGCTTGTTTAAACCCCAGAGCGCTGGCGGCGATGGGTTAAAAGTAGTTTTTTAACCCCCAAACAACCATATTTTTAGAAAAAAAAAAAAAACATGTTTTTCCAAACATTTTGTAATATGAATACATTAATATCAGACCTGTAATTGCAGAAGTGGTCACAGAATTTTTGACATTTAAAAAAAAAAAAAAAAAAAATTAATAGCAATTAATTATGAATATTTAAAGATTGCTCCATTGAAATGCATTGGAGAGCGCCAGGTAGCGAGAGGTCATACCTGTCGCTGTTCAAGGTCGCTCGCTGGTGCTGTGGGGTGAGGCTGGAATAATGATGAATAATTCGCTATCTGGTGCTCTGTCAGTCGCTAAGCAGGATCGGCTTGATAAATGTGTGATTGTGGAGGGGAGCCAGCGTTCTCGTGGCGGTGAGCGTCATTACCGTTCGCTCACCAGTCGCTACCTGGCGCTATCCCTTGTTAAATAAGGGCCAAAGTCTCTCCCTGTGTGTGCTCCAGGCTCCAGGTGAGCAGCTCTAAAGTATTTTATTGCATTGCGAGACCCAACTTTTGGAACTTAAAAATAGGAGTACGGACCTCACCAAAAGGGGCACCTTAACGTGGCGAGGCTTGGTTTAACTGAATCGAACCTTATTTTAACTCATGCATTACTTTAAATTAAAACAAGAAACAGTCCTAATTTCCATGTCATATTTTATCCTTGGTGCTGAAATGACCCCTTCAAATAATCACCTGGTTTTGGAAAGGTTAACAGGACTGGTGTATAATCTTCAGTCCTTTGAATGTAGAAAAAATTCCCTTCTTTTCCTATACCTTTCCCTATAGGTAGATTTTAAATCTGCCCTTAGGCATCCTTAGTCATCGTAATCTGTCCCTATGCATCCTCCTTAAGTGTTCAGAAAGACCGATTTCGCCTTCACTCTGACAAACTGTCCCTATGCTTATATTAAAGCACAACCTGTTCTTTCCCTGACAATATCACTAACATCAAACATTATACTGACTGCCTGAGTATACAAGTTGCCAAATGCCTATACTTTGTTCAACTGAAGTTAAAGTCATACAGTATATTACTTTTGACTGAAAACAACAAGAACTAATAAAATCGGAACAGTCTCTGCCTTACCCAGGATTGAGCAGACAATTTGTTGAATTTAATTATTGGTTTTACAGCAGACGCAAAGCCTAAAATGAAAGAGGAACAAAACCAGAAAATTCATTATCCCAGGTTCATACCTGGGGCATCCTGATTAGGGACGCCCCACTGTGTGAAATCTCCAGGATCACTCTCAACATTTCAACCGATCCTACAGCACATGCCAATCAGAAGCTATCATTCAATTCTGCTTTTTCTTGTAGCTCTAATCTCAGATTGGAAAGAAATAGCTGAAGGCAGATCAACCCGCTGGCTGAGCTTTATAAATTAAAGACCTGTAGTTTCTCCTCTATAAGTAACCTTCTTCCACGAAACCTGTTTTCAGATTTAGGCCCTTATTTATGAAGGAATAGCGACAGGTAGCGACTGGTGAGCGGCCGGTAATGACGGGCACCGCCACGAGAACGCCGGCTCCCCACCACAATCACACATTTATCAAGCCGATCCTGCTTAGTGAGATAGCGCCATATAGCCACTCATTCATCATTATTCCAGCCTCAGCCCACAGCGCCAGCGTCCGACCTTGAACAGCGACAGGTATGACCTCTCGCTACCTGGCGCTCTCCAATGCATTTCAATGGAACAATCTTTAAATATTAATAATTAATTGTTATTAATTTTTTTTTTTTTTTTTTTTTAATGTGAAAAATTCTCTGACCACTTCTGCCATTTTAGATAATTTTTTTAAGGGAAAAAAAAAATTGTACAGAATTGATATTACAGGTCTGATATTAATGTATTCATATTACAAAATTATTTAACAAAACTTGTTTTTTTTGGTTTCCAAAAATATGGTGGTTTGGGGGTTAAAAAACTACTTTTAATCCATCGCCGCCAGTGCTCTGGGGTTTAAACATGCATTTTACAGCGCGAGAATTGTTTGAGCGTGATTTTTTAATGAATATGGTGGGAGCCGGTCGCTAGGGCCAGTTGCTATCATGCGCTCCCATACAGCGCGGAACCTGTCAAATAGCGACTCCTCACCCAATATTCAACATTACGGCAAACCGACTGAGTCGCTATCAACTACCGAACAACGGCCAAGCACAGCGACTACTAGTGGGCGCTCTGAAAATGCCGCTACAGTCGCTCAACTGTCGCTACCTGCCGCTGTTAATGAATCGGCCTCCCCGTTACTGCTGTATGCTGAACTTCTTCTGCCAAGCTGCTAAGGATTATGGGTAGAGGTGTCTGCTGCTGCAGTTATTGGATGACGAAACTATCACACACCATTCCCACTACAATGCTCCGCTCCTGGCAAGTAGTTTTCTTTTTTTCCTTTTTTTTCTTTATTCCTGGGTCCTCTTTGTCTGTAGCAATATAAAGTAACAAGTGGTATTGTAAGTTACCAAAATGTTGTACCTTGATTCCAAATTATTAATAGAACATAATTTATGTTCAATATTAAGGTTACACAGTGAAGTGAAGACTAGCAGCACTTGCTGCCCCTGATCTAAGCATACACAGGTACAGTTTGTGCAACATTATGATATAGAATAATACAGCACAAAAATCCTGCGCCGCCAGAGAAGCTATGAGTTGCTTAGACAACTTGCCGCTGCTCAAGTAAAAAGAACAAGGCTCTCGCAGTGAGATGAAATATTTTGACATTAAGCTCAGTGTGATAAGCTGTCAAGAAACTGTGTGGTCAGCCTTAAAGCAAAGTGCTGGGTGATGTGTTGCTGGTGTTGCTGACAGATTTTGATAGTGGGGGTAAATGCAGGGGACAGATCACTTTCCTTGTGCTAACAGTGAATTGTTTTATTTAAGAGTGACAAGTGAATTACATTATAAAAAATGTAATATTTAAAATAAATGTTTTGTTTGTTTTTTTTATTAGGAATACAAAGATAGACATTAGGTAAAAGTTAATATCCGTGTATAATTTAGGGGTTTATTCATCAAGGGATAGCGGCAGGTCGTGCCTCGTAGCAGCAGACAGCGTCTGGTGAACGCTGGGCGCTGTACGCAATACCACATTTATGAAGGCGATTCTGGTGAGCGACTCTAACAGCACCATGTAGCGTACGATTCATCATTACGCCAGGTATTACCTGTGGCTACCTGTCGCTCTCCCATACATTTCAATGGACGTTCCTTTTCTTCTGTTTAAACAGGGTTTTTTGTTTTACATTTTTTTTTTCTCTCAAATAATTGTGTCACCTCTCCTGGCCTAGATAGAGTCATCTTTGAAAATGTTTTTGATTTGTTTTTATTTTTATGCAGAATTGTCATTACAGGTCTGGCATTAAAGTATTAATGTCACAATGTTACAACAATGTCATTCCATGTGCTTTGTTACTGGTGGTTATGTGTTCAAAAACAGACTTTAATCACACAGCGTCTGGTGCTCTGTGCTATAGCGACCAGGTCCAGAGCGCCGATGCTGTGTGAGTCTGTTTTTTTGTTGAATATGGTGTGAGTCGCTGAGAGTCGGTCGCAATGAGCTGGCGCTACCTCTCGCTCCCTGCAATGCTGTACTGGCATTAGAACGCCCAACGTATATCTCATTCATCAATGCCGGCCAGGTTACTACAGTGACGGAGGCGCTCTGTTCCAGCGCCCGATAGCCGATCACAGAGTATACTATCTGTTGCACTAAGAGGCCGATTCATTAATAGCGCCAGGTAGCGACAGATGAGCGCCAGTAGCGTGATTTTCACAGCGCCAGCTAGTATTCGCTGTGCTTGGCCGGGGTTTGCTTGTTGACAGCGACTCAGTCGGTGTGCGGTAATGTTGAATACGGGGTTAGGAGTCGCTGTTTCACAGGTTCCGCGTTGTATGGGTGCGCCTGACAGCGAATGGCCAGAGCGAACGGCTTGCTGCAGATTCATTAACAAATCACGCTCAAAAATTTCTCGCGCTGTGAATTCCTTGTTTAAACCCCAGAGCGCTGGCGGCGATGTGTGTAAAGTAGTTTTTAACCCCCAAAAAAACATTTTTTTTTTAATGTAAAAATTATACAAGTTTTTCTAAACATTTTGTAATATGAATACATGAATATCAGACCTGTAATATCAATTCTGCACAATTTTTTTTTTTTTTTTACTTAAAAAAAAATCCTAACATTGCAGAAGTGGTCACAGAATTTTTGACATTAAAAAAAAAAAAAAAAACATTAATAGCAATTAATTATGATTAATTAAAGATTGCTCCATTGAAATGCATTGGACAACGCCAGGGAGCGCCAGGTCATACCTGTCGCTGTGATGGGATTAGCAGCGGCGCTGTTCGTTGCAGTCGGCTACATGATGAATCCTGCGCTAGCTGACGCTCTCGCCGGCGCTAGCCTCATTTAGCGTGATAAATGCGTCATTGTGACCGCCGCCGGCCGTACTTGATTCGGTAGCCGCCGTTAGCTGGCGGTACCTGGAGCTCGTCAGACACTACCTGGCGCTAGCCCTTGATAAATAAGGCCGTTGGTGTTGCTATACAGACGCTCATCTGTCGATACCTGGCGCTAGTAACGAATCAGCCTCTAGGTAAAAGTTAATATTCCTGTATAATATAGCTGTACATAAAAGTGTGTGGCTGTACCTTGAAAAAGAGGTTCCTAGAAGCCCCAAAACATTAAAAGAATACATATTTATATCTTAATTAATTAAGCCCAAATTTGAACAAGGGCAAGTGCAAGTAAAATTATATATTTTTTTATTTTGTTTGATGGTGCCAACTTTCTCCCACCATAGCACCACTTTTAATTTCTCTTCGGAATCCAATACTTATAAACTGTTTTTCAAATGTGATTTTTATGGCATATATACCGTATTTTTCGCCCTATAAGACGCACCCCAAAAGTGGGGGAAAAATGTCAGTGCGCCTTATCGGGCGAATGTAAAAAAAAAATAAAAAAAAAATTAAAAAAAAAAAAAAAACTCACCCGTCCCCGGCGCTCCCGCGTTGTCTGGCACACTGCGAGAGGCCAGAGGAGCGGCGGGGGCTCTGTCCCGGCCCCGCCGCTGCGATCGCTGTCTTTTCAGGCAGCGATGACAGCGGCGGGGCCAGAGACAGAGCCCCTGCCGCTCCTCCATCTGCTCCTCCACACGCGAGCACGAAGGTCCCGGCAGTGGGTGGGCGTGGCCTGCACCGGCGCAGGCCACGCCCGCCCGCTGCCCGGACCTTCGTGATCGCATGTGGGGGAGCAGATGGAGGAGCGGCGGGGGCTCTGTCTCTGGCCCCGCCGCTGTCATCGCTGCCTGAAAAGACAGCGATCGCAGCGGCGGGGCCGGGACAGAGCCAGCTCGTGAATGGGGTGGGCGTGGCCTGCGTCGACGCTGCGGCGCAGGCCATGCCCACCCCATTCACGGAGCCGGCCGCTCAGCGCAGTGGTGTCAGCGGACAGGTGAGTTTAACTTTTTTTTTTTTTATTACTATGGCGCCTGCCTATACTAACGGGGGGAGGGGGGTGGGAATGGGGGGATGGGGATGCCACACAGCCTAAGGGGATTGGGGGGATGGGGATGCCACACAGCATTTGGGAATGGGGGGATGGGGATGCCACACAGCCTAAGGGGATTGGGGGAATGGGGATGCCACACAGCCTATGGGAATGGGGGGAGGGGGATGCCACACAGCATTTGGGAATGGGGGGATGGGGATGCCACACAGCCTAAGGGGATTGGGGGGATGGGGATGCCACACAGCATTTGGGAATGGGGGGATGGGGACGCCACACAGCCTAAGGGGATTGGGGGGATGGGGATGCCACACAGCATTTGGGAATGGGGGGATGGGGATGCCACACAGCCTAAGGGGATTGGGGGGATGGGGATGCCACACAGCATTTGGGAATGGGGGGATGGGGATGCCACACAGCCTAAGGGGATTGGGGGGATGGGGATGCCACACAGCATTTGGGAATGGGGGGATGGGAATGCCACACAGCCTAAGGGGATTGGGGGGATGGGGATGCCACACAGCATTTGGGAATGGGGGGATGGGGATGCCACACAGCCTAAGGGGATTGGGGGGATGGGGATGCCACACAGCCTATGGGAATGGGGGGGGGGTATGCCACACAGCCTATGGGAATGGGGGGAGGGGGATGCCACACAGCCTATGGGAATGGGGGGAGGGGTATGCCACACAGCCTATGGGAATGGGGGGAGGGGGATGCCACACAGCCTATGGGAATGGGGGGAGGGGGATGCCACACAGCCTTTGGGAATGGGGGGAGGGGGATGCCACACAGCCTATGGGAATGGGGGGAGGGGGATGCCACACAGCCTTTGGGAATGGGGGGAGGGGTATGCCACACAGCCTATGGGAATGGGGGTAGGGGGATGCCACACAGGCTATGGGAATGGGGGGATGGGGATGCCACACAGGCTATGGGAATGGGGGGATGGGGATGCCACACAGGCTATGGGAATGGGGGGATGGGGATGCCACACAGCCTTTGGGAATGGGGGGAGGGGTATGCCACACAGCCTATGGGAATGGGGGGAGGGGGATGCCACACAGGCTATGGGAATGGGGGGATGGGGATGCCACACAGGCTATGGGAATGGGGGGATGGGGATGCCACACAGCCTATGGGAATGGGGAGAGGGGGATGCCACACAGCCCATGCTAATGGGGAGAGGGGGATGCCACACAGCCCATGCTAATGGGGGGAGGGGGATGCCACACAGCCCATGCTAATGGGGAGAGGGGGATGCCACACTGCCTATGGGAATGGGGAGAGAGGGATGCCACACAGCCTAAGGGGATTGGGGGGATGGGGATGCCACACAGCATTTGGGAATGGGGGGATGGGGACGCCACACAGCCTAAGGGGATTGGGGGGATGGGGATGCCACACAGGCTATGGGAATGGGGGGATGGGGATGCCACACAGGCTATGGGAATGGGGGGATGGGGATGCCACACAGCCTATGGGAATGGGGAGAGGGGGATGCCACACAGCCCATGCTAATGGGGAGAGGGGGATGCCACACAGCCCATGCTAATGGGGGGAGGGGGATGCCACACAGCCCATGCTAATGGGGAGAGGGGGATGCCACACTGCCTATGGGAATGGGGAGAGAGGGATGCCACACAGCCTATTCTAATGGGGGGAGGGGGAAACCCACACAGCCAATGGGAATGGGGGGAGAGGTGGATGCCACACAGCCTATGGGAATGTGGGGAGAGGGATGCCACACAGCCTATACTAATGGGGGGAGAGGGGGATGCCACACAGCCAATGGGTATATGGGGAATGGAAGGGGGGGATGCCACACTGGATATATGGGGAATGGGATGGGGGCATGCTACACTGTCTATGGAATGGGGGCATCCCACACGGCCTATGGGAATTGGATAGGGGAATGACACTGTCTGTAATGGTGCGTTTTTGATTGAAAATTTTTTTTTCTTATTTTCTTCCCCCAAATCCTAGGTGCGTCTTATGGGCAGGTGCGTCTTATAGGGCGAAAAATACGGTATATATATATATATATATATATATATATATATATATATATATAAGCACAGTGAAATATGGTGCTAAATTGCACCAAAGAAAAAAAAATTCATAAAAAAACATTCAATAAAAAAAAATATATGAGAAAGTCAACTCTCTCATCTCCTAATAAAACTACTTAGAACTTGAAAAAAAACATTTTTCTTAACATACTGTAGCCAGCCATTGCCCAATCTTTGAGTAGGAATAACAGGCACAACAAAATGGAAATCTATGAATAGCGGAGTAAGTTTGCTTCCCAAAAGTTCACTACTGTGGGTCAGTTTTGAGGTAGTAGCTCTATAACGCAGCATTAAAATTATGCTCCCCACATCATAGGCATCATATTTTAGGAAGCTCATCCTCATAAAAGCCACCAAAAATGCACAAATACTGGCATAAGCTCATCCCACCGCTGCAATTTATGTTCAGTAAGACAAAAAATTCCAATCCAGAGTCTCCAGCAGATTCAATAATACGTGATGGCACAAGAAAATATGTGAAAAACATATGTGAAAAACATTATGACTGACTAATATACTCCTAGCTAAAGACACAGCGACATCAATTTATCAATATGTTTCAAAAATTAACCCTTTAACAAAATAAAGGCTAAAATCTATTATTTGCATGGTTCCACCTACTGCTAAGGATTATGGGTAACCGTTGTTATTCTTGGTTTGTATGTGCCATGTAAATACATTCTGTTTACAAAATGCAATTATCTTAATTCCTAAAGAAAATGCATTTAATCAACTTTTAATGTGAAAAATATGAACCTACAGAAAATCCTGGCAACCAGCTCATTATACATCAAGATGGTAACATTTCTTGAGAGAGAAAATAAAGAGGAGCAGAGGAAAAATTAAAGAGGAACATTTCAGGTATTGGGGAGTTAATAAAAACTCCCCAAACCTGGCTTGCTGGCCCCCACAGCCCCGGTTTCACATTATAGAACTTTTGACTTACCTGTCGGGTCGCATCGCGCTCTCCGTCGTGCAGAGCCATCCTGCCGCCCAGGCATGCACTGTGCTGCCACTCAGATTTTGAGCATGTTACATAGGCTAAAATGACACTCGGCACAGAAGAGCAAGAGATCTGTGGAGCGGTGTGGGACATTTTAAGACAGGATGGCTAAAGGTAAGGACGGCTAAGCCTGAAGCCTTCACTCAGCGACGGCTAAGGGGGTGGAAAGGGGCCAGGAATACTGCCAGGTGTTAGCGTTTTGGATAGACATCCAAAGGCAGTAAGTAAGGGGGAGGGATGCTTAGAGAGGTACATCAGAAAAGGTCTGATGTTCCTCTTTAACACATTACAAGATGGAGCCCTTTAGTCAAGTGCAGTAGTTAATAAGCTGTAGCTGATAAATCCTCTTGCTCAGAGACTTTTTGTTTGCCAGTCTTTCAGCACATTTCAGTTTAAAGCTGAACTTTAAATTTGGAACACATATTGGTATATATCTGCAAGAATCAAAGTACAGTCATTGATCTTAAACAAGGGGCATTTTTATTTAACTCTGCAACTTTCCAAAATGTAAAAGGCATAGCCCCCCCCCCCCCCCATTATAGGGATATAAGCAAATAAAACATGAATTAAATGTCATCAAAGCTGACTAGTCAGATTTAAGGGCATAGGATATTACCATGACCTATTTATTACTAACCTTTTCATTTTTATAGGCATTACAGAAACATGGCTCACCACCTTAGACAGCTTCTCCTCTTTTGAGTTCACTTTGTCCGCCTATACTAATGCTATCATCTTTTGCCCCACCCCCCCAGAACTACTACTGATTTACTTTTTCACTTGGCTCGTCCAGTTCAGGTCTACTCTTTTCCCTTCATTAATTCAAAATTCTAGTCAACACCAGGAATCCCTCCGCCAACAGAGACTCGCTCACTCCTTTCGTTGGCCTCAACAATGGTCTGCTACCGCCACCCACATAGATGGTCACATACTCTACCTCCTGTTCACTAATCTTTGTTCTGTATCTAACCTCTCCCCATCTCCATTCTCCCTCTCTGATCACAAAATCTATACACTGACATTCTACTACCTCCTCACCACTCTTGCTGCACACAAATCTATATACTTACGCAGGAACCTAAGAAACCTAGACCTTCAAACTCTTTCCAACCTCTTCAGACTCCACTTTCTCTGCAGACGCTACAGCCACACATTGCAACCATACAATAAACTCTGCCCTTGATTCTGTTGCCCCTCTCACCTATAGCTTCTCGATCCCCCAAAAAACCTTGGCTCATAACAGATACTGAACCTTTGAAATGGCTCTCTAGAGTTGCTAAACAGCGATGGAGGAAAAACTAAATGAAAGAGGACTTTTTGGTATATAAGCAAGCCCTTCATCAGCTGCTCTCTCATTGGCTAACCAGACAGGCCTGGAATACAGAATGTTAATTTAACAACTTCTCTGCCCACCACTTCCTCCTTCCACCTCTTAAATAAAAGCTGAGCAATTTGCTACATTCTTTAGAGAAAAAATCTAAAGCATCTGAATCAGCTTTACCCCTCAGAATTACTTGCTCCTTCAGACCTCCCGCCCTATTCCTTTTCTGAATTAACTCCACTAACTGAAAAAGAATATCCTCTCCTTTCTCTGAAGCTCATCTAACCACCTGCGCTACTGATTCTATTCCATCCCACCCTATCCCTCAACTGTCTCCTCTCAATCTAGCCTTAACATCCCTATTTAACCTCTCTCTCCACAGGCACATTTCCTTCTTCATATGCAGTCATAACCATGCTCTTCACCAACATTTCACCATGCTCTACTTCTCAATATTCTTTTATCTCTTGGAATTCAAGGCCGGTAATTTAGTGTATCCTACTCAAACATGGTTTCCTCATCGTTTGTCTGTCGGTTTACCACAAGCTCCATCCTTGGCCCCTACTTTTTCAATCAATACTTACGGTATTAGCCAACTTATAACCTCACCAGGTTTCCATTATCACTTTTTTTGGAGAAAACATACAAATATACATCTCTGCCAGAAATTTCTTCCCTCCTATGTTCCTTTCCTAACTATCTAATATGTCACCTCTTTTATGTCAGCTTGCTCCCTCAAACTAAAAATGGACAAAACAGAACTGGTCATTTTTCCACCATCTAACTCATTTCCCTTCTCTAGCATGACAATCTCTATTAACAACTGCACAATAACTGCAACTCTCCAACTCAGTGCTTGGAGTCAAGCTGGACTCTGCCCTTTCATTAAAGCCCCTCTAGCTACCTCCTGCAGCTTCCAGCCTAAAAACATCTCCTGCATCTGTCCTTTCCTCTCACCTAGAGATGAGCGAACTTTTGAAAAATTCGATTCGACTGATTCGCCGAATTTTCTGACAAAAATCGGTTCGACCCGAATTTATTCGCGACGAATCGCTATTAAAAACTGCTATTTCTGAGCCTCCTAGAGCCTCAATAGGGTTGTAAACTATTCTGCCTTGCTGTAACACGCACAGGATGCGTGCTGGGTTAGTTAAATAATACTTTGAATAAATATCACATGCAGATCAGAGGCATCGCTAATAGAATCGCAGAGCGGCACAATTGCAGAGAGTTGAAGTGGCATCACTTGAGGGGCAGGAGCCCAAACATTGCTTTAAAGAGACACTGGAGTTGGCAGCAGCAGGAGCCCAAAAATTGGATAAATCACACCCTGGACTTGCAAGCAGCAGCAGGAGCCCAAACATTGGCTGAAAGAGACACTGGAGTTGGCAGCAGCAGGAGCCCAAAAATTGGATGAATCACACCCTGGAGTTGCAAGCAGCAGCAGCAGGAGCCCAAACATTACTTTAAAGAGACACTGGAGTTGGCTTCAGGAGCCCAAAAATTGGATGATTCACACCCTGGAGTTGGCAGCAGCAGGAGCCCAAATATTACTTTAAAGAGACAATGGAGTTGGCTTCAGGAGCCCAAAAATTGGATGAATCACACCCTGGAGTTGGCAGCAGCAGCAGCAGGAGCCCAAATATTACTTTAAGGAGACACTGGGGTTGGCTTCAGGAGCCCAAAAATTGGATGAATCACACCCTGGAGTTGGCAGCAGCAGCAGGAGCCCAAATATTACTTTAAAGAGACACTGGAGTTGGCTTCAGGAGCCCAAAAATTGGATGAATCACACCCTGGAGTTGGCAGCAGCAGCAGCAGGAGACCAAACATTACTTTAAAGAGACACTGGAGTTGGCTTCAGGAGCCCAAAAATTGGATGAATCACACCCTGGAGTTGGCAGCAGCAGCAGGAGCTCAAGTATTACTTTAAAGAGACACTGGGGTTGGCTTCAGGAGCCAAAAAATTGGATGAGTCACACCCTGGAGTTGGCAGCAGCAGCAGGAGCCCAAATATTACTTTAAAGAGACACTGGAGTTGGCTTCAGGAGCCCAAAAATTGGATGAATCACACCCTGGAGTTGGCAGCAGCAGCAGCAGGAGACCAAACATTACTTTAAAGAGACACTGGAGTTGGCTTCAGGAGCCCAAAAATTGGATGAATCACACCCTGGAGTTGGCAGCAGCAGCAGGAGCCCAAATATTACTTTAAAGAGACACTGGAGTTGGCTTCAGGAGCCCAAAAATTGGATGAATCACACCCTGGAGTTGGCAGCAGCAGCAGCAGCAGCAGGAGACCAAACATTACTTTAAAGAGACACTGGAGTTGGCTTCAGGAGCCCAAAAATTGGATGAATCACACCCTGGAGTTGGCAGCAGCAGCAGGAGCTCAAATATTACTTTAAAGAGACACTGGGGTTGGCTTCAGGAGCCCAAAAATTGGATGATTCACACCCTGGAGTTGGCAGCAGCAGCAGCAGGAGCCAAAACATTACTTTAAAGAGACCCTGGGGTTGGCTTCAGGAGCCCAAAAATTGGATGAATCACACCCTGGAGTTGCAAGCAGCAGCAGGGGCCCAAACATCGCTTGAAAGACACACTGGAGTTGGCTTCAGGAGCCCAAAAATTGGATGAATCACACCCTGGAGTTGGCAGCAGCAGCAGCAGGAGCTCAAATATTACTTTAAAGAGACACTGAAGTTGGCTTCAGGAGCCCAAAAATTGGATGAATCACACCCTGGAGTTGGCAGCAGCAGCAGCAGGAGCCCAAATATTACTTTAAAGAGACACTGGGGTTGGCTTCAGGAGCCCAAAAATTGGATGAATCACACCCTGGAGTTGGCAGCAGGAGCCCAAATATTACTTTAAAGAGACACTGGAGTTGGCTTCAGGAGCCCAAAAATTGGATGAATCACACCCTGGAGTTGGCAGCAGCAGCAGCAGGAGCCCAAACATTACTTTAAAGAGACACTGGGGTTGGCTTCAGGAGCCCAAAAATTGGATGAATCACACCCTGGAGTTGGCAGCAGCAGCAGGAGCCAAAACATTACTTTAAAGAGACCCTGGGGTTGGCTTCAGGAGCCCAAAAATTGGATGAATCACACCCTGGAGTTGCAAGCAGCAGCAGGAGCCCAAATATTACTTTAAAGAGACACTGGGGTTGGCTTCAGGAGCCCAAAAATTGGATGAATCACACCCTGTGGAGAGTCATGTGGAGAAAAAGTAGCTTAGTTAGTAATATCTACATAAAATTATGAATAAACAAATGCAAAAGTATTGCCAAAGTGAAGTTTTGTTTGAGGGTGTGTTTCCACCTTTTAATTAAATCAGAAACAACAAGGTATCATTGCCTCTGACTAATTAGCCCTCAAAAATTCTTGGAATTTTTAATCTGGAATCATGTCTGATCCGTCTTATCCGAAGAATATTAATAAAAAGTAAGAGTAACGTAAAGGATTTTTTATCAATACTTACTTGTGGTCCGATGCGGAGGAATGTCTGTAACTGAGAGCAGCGCCTTAAATCTGTTTTGCACGATCCATCTTTCTTTAGTGTTGGTCTGGCCCCGTCATCTATCTACTGGAATACATCAGGCATTGTTGGGAGGAAAGCTTGGAAGATCCATGCGCCATTCATTTCCACGCAGGGCAGTCTCTGGAAAAAAAAAAGTATGTATAAACCAGGGTCTTTTTCATATAAAAACAAATGGTTATTTTTGCTTTTAAACCATATGTTCCACAGCTTTACCAGTCATTGTGTCAGCCAATGAAGCAACTTTGTCTGGAAGTGCTGCAAAAGCAGTCCACTGCATCACAAGTGGCATCTGACACCCCCAGTCAACTGTCTGTTGTCTGTCTGTTATGCTTTGGGTTCAGCTCCACTATCCATTGATGAAGATCTGATAATCATAAAATTCAGCAGCTACTGCCCAGCCAAGAAGTGGAGGAGACACTCGCCTCTTCTTCCACTAGCCGGCAATTGATGATGAGGAGAGTGTCGTGGGAGGAGGTGTTGCAAGCCGAGGTAGTGGAAGAGGGTCCCTGGAGTCTGCGGTGGGGGCGGCGGCAGCAGCAGCAGCAGCAGCAGTGAATTATTGGGGACTGTTGATAGGAAAAATCAGCTACTCAGCGATGTGTCAGTTTTTCATGTTGCATCCACAATCCTGTGGAGAAAAAGTAGGTTAGTTAGTATATATACATAAAATTATGAATAGACAAATGCAATAGTATTGCCAAAGTGAAGTTTTGTTTGAGGGTGTGTTTCCACCTTGTAATTAAATCAGAAACAACTAGGTATCATTGCCTCTGAATAATTAGCCCTCAAAAATTCTTGGAATTTTTAATCTTGATGTCTGAGGGATTTCTCCTCTCAGACAGCGTCACCATAAGTCCAGCCTGCTGCATTACCCAGTGGTGGACCTTTCAGAGAGCTGATGGCTTGTGCCGAGCCGAGGTGGAGAGTCCCATGGCATGGTTGTTGAACAGAAGGTGGGCCAGTCCTTTAGCCTGTCAGTGTGTACCAAAGTGCACAGTGTTGTCTACGTCTGGAGCTGTAACTATGGACTCATGGTGGACAATATATATCCTTTTAGGCCCCCTTGGTGATTGTGGTTTCACGCTGTTCTGCACATGGTTTTCCTTGACCAACAGAGTCACACATGGGAGGAACTACTAAAAATGAGAACTCAATCCATGAAAGCATTGCTTAATCCACGAAAACTGCAAATTTGGACCCATGGTGACTGACACTTGGAAGAACATCTTGTTTGCGCTGCGACAAGGAAGCCAGAGTTATGCGTCCTGACATGGCACACGTGTTCAGTCTAATTGTCAAGCTTTTTCTGAAGTCTTGCCCCCATCTGAAAGACATCCGAACAACAGGAAAGAAAGTTAGCATGCACTTCTGGCACTCCTACACCACCAAGCACAACCTTATTGAGCCTCAGCGTCAGAACGGTGTACCCCAACATAGTCTGATTTGCGATGTTTCCACCCGTTGGAATTCCACCCTCCATATGCAGGATCCACTATAGTAGTGGTCCCCAACCCTGTCCTCAAGGCCCACCAACAGGCCAGGTTTTGCAGATCTCCACAAAGATGCACAGGTGGAGTAATTAGTGCAGCTGCAGAGCAATAGAGCTGGCTATTTGGAGATCCAAAAAACATGACATGTTGGTGGGCCTTGAGGACAGGGTTGAGGACCACTGCACTATAGGAACAGAGAAAAGCCATCACGGATTTCTGGATTATCCAAACGGATAGGGGGACACCCCTGTGTAAATTCAATGTTAACCATTGGCAGCTCATACGTGACACCGACCGTTTGCTCAGGCCCTTTGAGGAAGCTACTTTATTAGTCAGTTGCCAGGACTATGAGATGAACGATGAGATTCCACTGCTTCATGCACTACAAGACATGTTGGAAACCATGGCTGGTCAGGGCACTGGAGACATGGCACATACATTTCACAGCCACATGAAGCCTGTGGGGGCTGAAGTGGAGGAGGAGGAGGGGGTGGGGCACAGCAAACCACAGTTTAGGTTTCACAAAATGACCATTTTATCTAGTCATCTGACAGGAGAGGAGGAGCAGGAGCAGCCACAGGAGCTAGAGGGTTGTGAGGAAGGCGAGACAGAGGACCCAGACACACCGTGGCAGTTTACAGTGGAGATGGAGACAGGTAGTCCCTCCGAGTCACTTGCACAAATGGCACGATGCATGCTCACATGCTTGCGTACTAGTGAGCGCAGAATTGTCTCCATTTGTCAGCGGGAAGACTTCTGGCTCTCCAACTTATTGGACCCTCGCTTCCGGCACAAAATGGGGGCATTTTTTACGCCCACTGAGAGGGAGGAAAAACTGACCTTCTACAGAGACATCCCACGTAGTCAGTTGGGCGATGTCTATTTGTGCCATGGCCCATACTCCCGCAGGTCTGACTCGGGGGGACCTCTGCAATCACCTTCCACTGCCATGGCTGCTGGGGGGGTGGAAGGAGCAGCAGCAGCAGCAGCTCCATCAGCAGCAGCCTCAGTCTTCAGTCGCTAGTGAGTAGCTTTCTACACCCGCATAGTGAGTCTACTCATGAGCAGCAGGAAGACCTGGAGCTGGACCTCAAACAGCAGGTCATGTCATACCTTGACATGACCATGCCAACACACCTTCAGGATCCACTGGATTTGCTGGGAAGCCAAACTTGACTTGTGTCCGCAACTAGCAGAGTTTGCCCTGGAAAAGCTGTACTGGCCGGACAGTAGTTGATTTAGATGGCAACTGGGCTGCTCTATATAATGAAGCAAAATGGCAAATTTACCTCACAATATAAGTTATTGCCCCTCAGATTTACACAGGGCCTGCTCCATATAATGGTGCAAAACCATGAATTTACCTCATAATATAAACTATTACCCCTCAGATTTACACAGGGACTGCTCTATATTATGCTGCAAAATGGCAAATTTACCTCACAATATAAGCTATTGCCCCTCAGATTTACACAGGGCCTGCTCTATATAATGAAGAAAAATGGCAAATTTACCTCACTATATAAGCTATTGCCCCTCAGATTTACACAGGGGCTGCTCTATATTATGCTGAAAAATGGCAAATTTACCTCACAATATAAGCTATTGCCCCTCAGATTTACACAGGGCCTGCTCCATATAATGGTGCAAAACCATGAATTTACCTCATAATATAAACTATTGCCCCTCAGATTTACACAGGGGCTGCTCTATATTATGCTGCAAAATGGCAAATTTACCTCACAATATAAGCTATTGCCCCTCAGATTTACACAGGGGCTGCTCTATATTATGCTGCAAAATGGCAAATTTACCTCACAATATAAGCTATTGCCCCTCAGATTTACACAGGGCCTGCTCTATATAATGAAGCAAAATGGCAAATTTACCTCACTATATAAGCTATTGCCCCTCAGATTTACACAGGGGCTGCTCTATATTATGCTGCAAAATGGCAAATTTACCTCACTATATAAGCTAATGCCCCTAAGATTTACACAGGGGCTGCTCCATATAATGGTGCAAAACCATGAATTTACCTTATAATATAAACTATTGCCCCTCAGATTTACACAGGGGGTGCTCTATATAATGCAGCAAAATGGCAAATTTACCTCACTATATAAGCTATTACAGCTCTATATAAATAAAAATAAATAAATAAAAAAAGGGCCTGTAGAAGCTTATTTAGTATAACAGATAGGGTGACATGTGCTGGTTTGGGATGCCCATATGGGCTAGTGTTTTGGCAGCAGTACAAAAACCAATGCAAAATGCAATAGCTTAATAAAGCTGATGCTGATCAACGCTTATTTAGTATAACAGATGGGGTGCAACATGCAGGTTTGGGATGCCCTGCGGCCTGGTGTATTTAAAGCAGACCAAAACCAATTCAAAATGCAATAACTTAATAAAGCTGAGGCTGTAGATGCTTATTTAGTATAAACAGGTATGGTGCAAGGTGCAGCTTTGGGGTGCCCTGCGGCCTGGTTAAATGAAAGCAGTCAAAAAGGAAGTGCAAACTGAAGTAGCTTAATGAAGCTGATGCTGATCAACGCTTATGTTGTATACCAGATAGGGTGCAAGGTGCAGCTTTGGGGTGCCCTGCGGCCTGGTTTATTAAAAGCAGTCAAAAACAAGTGCAAACTGAAGTAGCTTAATAAAGCAGCTGATGCTGATCAACGCTTATGTTGTATAACAGATAGGGTTAAAATAGCATGTGCCTTGGGATGCCCGTGTGGCCTGGTATATTTTAAGCTGAACAAAAAGTAACAATAATCCAAGTATGAGAAATAATTTTGGCCTTCTTTACAGCGCCATACTTTGAAAAAAATCCTTAATTTCATGCCGATCAATCCAAAGGTCAATGCCCCCAACAAAAATAGTGTTCGGCATAAGTTTTCCTTCTGGAAGGACATAACCTTTAGTTTACATGGTTGGGGTAGGTTATCTTACAAATTGGGATACCCCAGGCAGCAGTGTCATTGAAAGAGACAGATTGTAATGCAGGCCATACGCAAGCAGAGAAACTCAGGCTGCAACAGGCCTCTTTAGTTTACATGGTTGGGGTAAGTTATCTTACAAATTGGGATACCCCACTGTATATGAAACCGAATATAATGCACACCCAAAAGTGGACAATCAGCATCCAAGAGGCCTGCTTAGTTTAAATAAGAGAGCTGCTTAGTGTAAATAAGAGAGGTAGGTTATGTTATGTTACAGAATGGGATGCCCACAGCAGACTTGAGATCAGTATATATGCACACAGCAACAGTGTGTAAGCAGGCTGAAACAAGCCAAATTATTTTAAATAACTGTGCAGCTTACAGTGAATGCAGAGGCTAATGGTATGTTACAGAATGGGATGCCCCAAAGCAGACTTGAGATCAGTATATATGCACACAGCAACAGTGTGTAAGCAGGCTGAAACAAGCCAAATTACTTTAAATAACTGTGCAGCTTACAGTGAATGCAGAGGCTAATGGTATGTTACAGAATGGGATGCCCCAAAGCAGACTTGAGATCAGTATATATGCACACAGCAACAGTGTGTAAGCAGGCTCATACAGGCCAAATTACTTTAAATAACTGTGCAGCTTACAGTAAATGCAGAGGCTAATGGTATGTCACAGAATGGGATGCCCCAACAGCCAGCAGTGCACCTGGCAGCAGTACTACTATTCACAGCAAAAGTGTGTTTATCAGGCCAAATTTCTATTAGAATAAGTGCAAATGCTTATGGTATTAAATAGAGGCTTGTGTAGTCACAGAATGGGATACCCCAACAGCCAGCAGTGCACCTGGCAGCAGTACTATTATGCACAGCAAAAGTGTCTTTATCAGGCCAAATTTCTATTAGAATAAGTGCAAATGGTTATGGTATTAAATAGAGGCTTGTGTAGTCACAGAATGGGATGCCCCAACAGTCAGCAGTGCACCTGGCAGCAGTACTACTATGCACAGCAAAAGTGTCTTTATCAGGCCAAATTTCTATTAGAATAAGTGCAAATGGTTATGGTATTAAATAGAGGCTTGTGTAGTCACAGAATGGGATGCCCCAACAGCCAGCAGTGCACCTGGCAGCAGTACAACTATGCACAGCAAAAGTGTCTTTATCAGGCCAAATTTCTATTAGAATAAGTGCAAATGGTTATGGTATTAAATAGAGGCTTGTGTAGTCACAGAATGGGATACCCCAACAGCCAGCAGTGCACCTGGCAGCAGTACTACTATGCACAGCAAAAGTGTCTTTATCAGGCCAAATTTCTATTAGAATAAGTGCAAATGGTTATGGTATTAAATAGAGGCTTGTGTAGTCACAGAATGGGATGTCCCAACAGCCAGCAGTGCACCTGTGAGCAGTACAACTATGCACAGCAAAAGTGTCTTTATCAGGCCAAATTTCTATTAGAATAAGTGTTAGTTCATAATCAAGCACTTCCTTTCTAATAAGACATCCTTTACCAAAACTTGATTAGCCAGGTGCTGCAACCTTATACGGGGTTTCCACCTCCTAAACCCCAAATCAACACTATATATTACCAATAAAGGCGCGCACTCATATAACTATTTTAGAAAAAATAACTACAATGATATCAAAAAGATAATTTCATTTATTATGCATTTCACCAAATAGTAGAGACAAGACAATCTTTAGACTAACACATAATTAAAAATTAAGTCCATGCAACGTGACAGTGTGATTTAAGGTATGCTTTAAGGTTCCGCTATAGCAGCATTTGTAATACACTGGAGGAGATGGGCTTAGATGCCCAATATAGGAAATTTTTGTTGAAATTGTTAGAGATGGTATTAACCCGTAACTACTTTTACTATAATGGTGAATTTTATCAGCAGTTAAGGGGTACGGCGATGGGGTCCAATGTGGCCCCATCTTATGCTAATCTTTTTATGGCAGCATTCGAAAAACGGTTTGTATACACCCATCCCCTATATGGAGACCATGCGATCCTATGGTATCGCTTTATAGATGATATTGTAATGATATGGAATGGACCTCTTGAAGCCTTATTGGAATTTAAGATGGATCTAGATAAATGCTTACCATCTATCTCCTTTACGATTGACTATAGTAGGGAATGTGTACATTTTTTGGATGTGAATGTAAGCTTGAAAGAGGATGAGATTTCAACCGATATTTTCAGAAAGCCTACTGATAGGAACACCTATCTTCATTATAGAAGCTTCCATCCAACAGCACAGAAAAAAAGCATTCCCTATAGTCAATTTTTGCGATTAAGGAGAATTATTGACAGTGAACAGACATTTTTAGAACAGGCTGAGGCAATGGCTAGAGATTTCAAAACTAGGGGTTACCCAGAGAAAGTAGTTGAAGAAGCGAAACTTAAAGCCTTGGGGGTACAAAGGGAATCATTACTCAGGTATAATCCTAAAAAAAGATCTGATCGGATTCCTGCAGTGTTAACGTATAATATACACAATCAACATGTTAAACATATTATTAATAAGCATTGGTCAACTTTAACGAGTGACCCTGCTTTATCTGAAATCTTCTCGACCCCGCCATTATTCACATGTAAGCGACCAAGGAATCTTAGGAGCCACTTGATTAGAGCTGACACAGAAATTGGTAATCAGCAGGATGAAACTACAATTTTTGGCTTACCTAAACCACAGGGCATGCACAATTGTGGACATTGTGCCCAGTGCAGTTTTGTGATGAAAGGTCGAGATTTCTATCATCCACGCACTGGCAAAAAATATACAGTGAATGAGTTTGTGACATGTTCGTCACTATTCGTGATTTATATGCTGAAATGTCCCTGTGCGATGGTCTATATAGGCCAGACCACTAGGGAGGTGAGACAAAGGATCTCTGAACATAGGAGTGCGATCAGAAGGGGCGATTTGAATTCACCGGTAGCACGGCACTTCTTATCGGCAGGCCATAATATATCTCAACTTAGATTTATGGTTATAGAACAGGTTAAAGCTTCCAAAAGGGGTGGCGACATGAGGAGAAGACTGTCACAGAGAGAACTCTTTTGGTTATATGAACTTAATGCTTTAGCACCTCAGGGTATGAACGAAGAATGTGATCACACAGTTTTTTTGTAAAATATGTTGATAAGTAAAGGTAGACTTTGAATTTAGATACGAGAATGTAAATGCAAATCTTCTGGAGAATGGGGGGCCGGATTAATAATGGGGATGATAGATTAGAAATTGATCATAAATATCAGATAATGGACCCCACAGATTTGAGTAGTTGATCCTTCTGACAATTTTATTATAGCATTGATGCAATCAGAGTGTGGGTCCAATTTGGTGTAGGATGAGACGAGTTGGTATTGATTTCCATATTATGTCAATCTAGGTCCACCTGTAGGTATTGTGGAAAGGGTTGGAATGTGATTTTGAGAGTGTAGCCATATTGTGAGCAAGACTTAATGTCTTAGTAGGAGATTTAATGTAAATATAATTAGTATCCATAGCTATTTGTGTTTTAATGATGTACATGTATTCAATATGCAGGTATGCAAGACTGAGCAGCCAGCTCCCCAAGAACATCCAAGATGGATTGAAGCTTCCCTTAAAAGATCGTCATATTTTGCAACACTCTATACCATTTTTTTGGTTTTGATGCATGTATAAATTTCTGTGTTTGACGATTCCCGCCAGCGCCGGCCCCGTGCGCGTGCGCGCCTCCATGATGTGGTTGGCGCTTTGAGCCTGCTTGCATGGTTGGCGTGCTCGCCGGGACTGACGTAGGTAGGAGGTGAGTCACAGAGGCGCGGCCTGGTGGCCGCGTCACTCTGAGTCACGTGGCGCCTGGGAGCGAGGCTGGGTAATGGTATAAAGAGCGCGCAGTTAGAGTTAGTAAACATACCTTTGAGAAAGGGCGAGGGTCGCCCGAAACGGCCGTCAGGTTATGTCTGTGTACTATGGACTTTGTATATAAGTATGTATCACATCTTGTGTTAGTCTGTTAGTCCATTGCATACTATAAATGTGTCAGTGCATTCACTGGTTGGTCTATGTGATATAGCGCAATAGTACTTTAATACAATGTATCGCTGCTGGGCTTGTGTAATATTTGGTAGCGTTTGCTACAATCTTTATACCTTGGGACTGTTATTATAGGATGTTGCTAGTGTTTGATTCCTGGCACACAAGCACTTTAGCTTTATATTGTTATGTATATAGAGTGTGTATGTATTACAAATGCTGCTATAGCGGAACCTTAAAGCATACCTTAAATCACACTGTCACGTTGCATGGACTTAATTTTTAATTATGTGTTAGTCTAAAGATTGTCTTGTCTCTACTATTTGGTGAAATGCATAATAAATGAAATTATCTTTTTGATATCATTGTAGTTATTTTTTCTAAAATAGTTATATGAGTGCGCGCCTTTATTGGTAATATATACTATTAGAATAAGTGCAAATGGTTATAGTATTAAATAGAGGCTTGTGTAGTCACAGAATGGGATACCCCAACAGCCAGCAGTGCACCTGGCAGCAGTACTACTATGCACAGCAAAAGTGTCTTTATCAGGCCAAATTTCTATTAGAATAAGTGCAAATGGTTATGGTATTAAATAGAGGCTTGTGTAGTCACAGAATGGGATGCCCCAACAGCCAGCAGTGCACCTGGCAGCAGTACTACTATGCACAGCAAAAGTGTCTTTATCAGGCCAAATTTTTATTAGAATAAGTGCAAATGGTTATGGTATTAAATAGAGGCTTGTGTAGTCACAGAATGGGATGCCCCAACAGTCAGCAGTGCACCTGGCAGCAGTACTACTATGCACAGCAAAAGTGTCTTTATCAGGCCAAATTCCTATTAGAATAAGTGCAAATGGTTATAGTATTAAATAGAGGCTGGTGTAGTCACATAGTGGGATGCCCCAACAGTCAGCAGTGCACCTGCCAGCAGTACTACTATGCACAGCAAAAGTGTCTTTATCAGGCCAAATTTCTATTAGAATAAGTGCAAATGGTTATGGTATTAAATAGAGGCTTGTGTAGTCACAGAATGGGATACCCCAACAGCCAGCAGTGCACCTGGCAGCAGTACTACTATGCACAGCAAAAGTGTCTTTATCAGGCCAAATTTCTATTAGAATAAGTGCAAAGGGTTATTGCAGTAAATAGAGGCTGGTGTAGTCACAGAATGGGATGCCCCAACAGGAGTGCACCTGTGAGCAGTAATACTATGCACAGCAAGTGTGTTTATCAGGCCAAATTTCTATTAGAATAAGTGCAAAGGGTTATAGCAGTAAATAGAGGCTGGTGTAGTCACAGATTGGGATGCCCCAACAGGCAGGAGTGCACCTGTGAGCAGTAATACTAAGCACAGCAAAGGTGTCTTTATCAGGCCAAATTTCAATTAGAATAAGTGCAAATGGTTATGGTATTAAATAGAGGCTTGTGTAGTCACAAAATGGGATGCCCCAACAGTCAGCAGTGCACCTGGCAGCAGTACTACTATGCACAGCAAAAGTGTCTTTATCAGGCCAAATTTCTATTAGAATAAATGCAAATGGTTATGGTATTAAATAGAGGCTTGTGTAGTCACAGAATGGGATGCCCCAACAGCCAGCAGTGCACCTGGCAGCAGTAATATTATGCACAGCAAAAGTGTCTTTATCAGGCCAAATTTCTATTAGAATAAGTGCAAATGGTTATAGTATTAAATAGAGGCTTGTGTAATCACAGAATGGGATGCCCCAACAGTCAGCAGTGCACCTGGCAGCAGTAATATTATGCACAGCAAAAGTGTCTTTATCAGGCCAAATTTCTATTAGAATAAGTGCAAATGGTTATAGTATTAAATAGAGGCTTGTGTAATCACAGAATGGGATGCCCCAACAGTCAGCAGTGCACCTGGCAGCAGTACTACTATGCACAGCAAAAGTGTCTTTATCAGGCCAAATTTCTATTAGAATAAGTGCAAATGGTTATGGTATTAAATAGAGGCTTGTGTAGTCACAGAATGGAATGCCCCAACAGTCAGCAGTGCACCTGGCAGCAGTACTATTATGCACAGCAAAAGTGTCTTTATCAGGCCAAATTTCTATTAGAATAAGTGCAAATGGTTATGGTATTAAATAGAGGCTTGTGTAGTCACAGAATGGGATGCCCCAACAGTCAGCAGTGCACCTGGCAGCAGTACTACTATGTACAGCAAAAGTGTCTTTATCAGGCCAAATTTCTATTAGAATAAGTGCAAATGGTTATGGTATTAAATAGAGGCTTGTGTAGTCACAGAATGGGATACCCCAACAGCCAGCAGTGCACCTGGCAGCAGTACTACTATGCACAGCAAAAGTGTCTTTATCAGGCCAAATTTCTATTAGAATAAGTGCAAATGGTTATGGTATTAAATAGAGGCTTGTGTAGTCTCAGAATGGGATGCCCCAACAGGAGTGCACCTGTGAGCAGTAATACTATGCACAGCAAGTGTGTTTATCAGGCCAAATTTCTATTAGAATAAGTGCAAAGGGTTATAGCAGTAAATAGAGGCTGGTGTAGTCACAGAATGGGATGCCCCAACAGGCAGGAGTGCACCTGTGAGCAGTAATACTATGCACAGCAAAAGTGTGTTTATCAGGCCAAATTTCTATTAGAATAAGTGCAAAGGGTTATAGCAGTAAATAGAGGCTGGTGTAGTCACAGAATGGGATGCCCCAACAGGCAGGAGTGCACCTGTGAGCAGTAATACTATGCACAGCAAAAGTGTGTTTATCAGGCCAAATTTCTATTAGAATAAGTGCAAAGGGTTATAGCAGTAAATAGAGGCTGGTGTAGTCACAGAATGGGATGCCCCAACAGGCAGGAGTGCACCTGTGAGCAGTAATACTATGCACAGCAAAAGTGTGTTTATCAGGCCAAATTTCTATTAGAATAAGAGCAAAGGGTTATAGCAGTAAATAGAGGCTGGTGTAGTCACAGAATGGGATGCCCCAACAGGCAGAAGTGCACCTGTGAGCAGTAATACTATGCAGAGCAAAAGTGTGTTTATCAGGCCAAATTTCTATTAGAATAAGTGCAAAGGGTTATAGCAGTAAATAGAGGCTGGTGTAGTCACAGAATGGGATGCCCCAACAGGAGTGCACCTGTGAGCAGTAATACTATGCACAGCAAGTGTGTTTATCAGGCCAAATTTCTATTAGAATAAGTGCAAAGGGTTATAGCAGTAAATAGAGGCTGGTGTAGTCACAGAATGGGATGCCCCAACAGGAGTGCACCTGTGAGCAGTAATACTATGCACAGCAAGTGTGTTTATCAGGCCAAATTTCTATTAGAATAAGTGCAAAGGGTTATAGCAGTAAATAGAGGCTGGTGTAGTCACAGAATGGGATGCCCCAACAGGCAGGAGTGCACCTGTGAGCAGTAATACTATGCACAGCAAAAGTGTGTTTATCAGGCCAAATTTCTATTAGAATAAGTGCAAAGGGTTATAGCAGTAAATAGAGGCTGGTGTAGTCACAGAATGGGATGCCCCAACAGGCAGGAGTGCACCTGTGAGCAGTAATACTATGCACAGCAAAAGTGTGTTTATCAGGCCAAATTTCTATTAGAATAAGTGCAAAGGGTTATAGCAGTAAATAGAGGCTGGTATAGTCACAGAAAGGGATGCCCCAACAGGCAGGAGTGCACCTGTGAGCAGTAATACTATGCACAGCAAAAGTGTGTTTATCAGGCCAAATTTCTATTAGAATAAGTGCAAAGGGTTATAGCAGTAAATAGAGGCTGGTGTAGTCACAGAATGGGATGCCCCAACAGGCAGGAGTGCACCTGTGAGCAGTAATACTATGCACAGCAAAAGTGTGTTTATCAGGCCAAATTTCTATTAGAATAAGTACAAGGGGTTATAGCAGTAAATAGAGGCTGGTGTAGTCACAGAATGGGGTGCCCCAACAGCCAGGAGTGCACCTGTGAGCAGTAATACTATGCACAGCAAAAGTGTGTTTATCAGGCCAAATTTCTATTAGAATAAGTGCAAAGGGTTATAGCAGTAAATAGAGGCTGGTGTAGTCACAGAATGGGATGCCCCAACAGGCAGGAGTGCACCTGTGAGCAGTAATACTATGCACAGCAAAAGTGTGTTTATCAGGCCAAATTTCTATTAGAATAAATACAAAGGGTTATAGCAGTAAATATAGGCTGGTGTAGTCACAGAATGGGATGCCCCAACAGCCAGGAGTGCACCTGTGAGCAGTAATACTATGCACAACAAGTGTGTGTATCAGGCAAAATTTCTATTAGAATAAGTGCAAAGGGTTATAGCAGTAAATAGAGGCTGGTGTAGTCACAGAATGGGATGCCCCAACAGGCAGGAGTGCACCTGTGAGCAGTAATACTATGCACAGCAAAAGTGTGTTTATCAGGCCAAATTTCTATTAGAATAAGTACAAAGGGTTATAGCAGTAAATAGAGGCTGGTGTAGTCACAGAATGGGGTGCCCCAACAGCCAGGAGTGCACCTGTGAGCAGTAATACTATGCACAGCAAGTGTGTTTATCAGGCCAAATTTCTATTAGAATAAGTGCAAAGGGTTATAGCAGTAAATAGAGGCTGGTGTAGTCACAGAATGGGATGCCCCAACAGGCAGGAGTGCACCTGTGAGCAGTAATACTATACACAGCAAAAGTGTGTTTATCGGGCCAAATTTCTGTTAGAATAAATACAAAGGGTTATAGCAGTAAATATAGGCTGGTGTAGTCACAGAATGGGATGCCCCAACAGCCAGGAGTGCACCTGTGAGCAGTAATACTATGCACAACAAGTGTGTTTATCAGGCCAAATTTCTATTAGAATAAGTGCAAAGGGTTATAGCAGTAAATAGAGGCTGGTGTAGTCACAGAATGGGATGCCCCAACAGCCAGGAGTGCACCTGTGAGCAGTAATACTATGCACAGCAAAAGTGTGTTTATCAGGCCAATTTTCTATTAGAATAAGTGCAAAGGGTTATAGCAGTAAATAGAGGCTGGTGTAGTCTCAGAATGGGATGCCCCAACAGGAGTGCACCTGTGAGCAGTAATACTATGCACAGCAAAAGTGTGTTTATCAGGCCAAATTTGTATTAGAATAAGTGCAAAGGGTTATAGCAGTAAATAGAGGCTGGTGTAGTCACAGAATGGGATGCCCCAACAGGCAGGAGTGCACCTGTGAGCAGTAATACTATGCACAGCAAAAGTGTGTTTATCAGGCCAAATTTCTATTGGAATAAGTGCAAAGGGTTATAGCAGTAAATAGAGGCTGGTGTAGTCACAGAATGGGATGCCCCAACAGGCAGGAAAGCACCTGTGAGCAGTAATACTATGCACAGCAAAAGTGTGTTTATCAGGCCAAATTTCTATTAGAATAAGTGCAAAGGGTTATAGCAGTAAATAGAGGCTGGTGTAGTCACAAAATGGGATGCCCCAACAGTCAGCAGTGCACCTGGCAGCAGTACTACTATGCACAGCAAAAGTGTCTTTATCAGGCCAAATTTCTATTAGAATAAGTGCAAATGGTTATGGTATTAAATAGAGGCTTGTGTAGTCACAGAATGGGATGCCCCAACAGCCAGCAGTGCACCTGGCAGCAGTAATATTATGCACAGCAAAAGTGTCTTTATCAGGCCAAATTTCTATTAGAATAAGTGCAAATGGTTATAGTATTAAATAAAGGCTTGTGTAGTCACAGAATGGGATGCCCCAACAGTCAGCAGTGCACCTGGCAGCAGTACTACTATGCACAGCAAAAGTGTCTTTATCAGGCCAAATTTCTATTAGAATAAGTGCAAATGGTTATGGTATTAAATAGAGGCTTGTGTAGTCACAGAATGGGATGCCCCAACAGGCAGAAGTGCACCTGTGAGCAGTAATACTATACAGAGCAAAAGTGTGTTTATCAGGCCAAATTTCTATTAGAATAAGTGCAAAGGGTTATAGCAGTAAATAGAGGCTGGTGTAGTCACAGAATGGGATGCCCCAACAGGAGTGCACCTGTGAGCAGTTATACTATGCACAGCAAGTGTGTTTATCAGGCCAAATTTCTATTAGAATAAGTGCAAAGGGTTATAGCAGTAAATAGAGGCTGGTGTAGTCACAGAATGGGATGCCCCAACAGGAGTGCACCTGTGAGCAGTTATACTATGCACAGCAAGTGTGTTTATCAGGCCAAATTTCTATTAGAATAAGTGCAAAGGGTTATAGCAGTAAATAGAGGCTGGTGTAGTCACAGAATGGGATGCCCCAATAGGCAGGAGTGCACCTGTGAGCAGTAATACTATGCACAGCAAAAGTGTGTTTATCAGGCCAAATTTCTATTAGAATAAGTGCAAAGGGTTATAGCAGTAAATAGAGGCTGGTGTAGTCACAGAATGGGATGCCCCAACAGGCAGGAGTGCACCTGTGAGCAGTAATACTATGCACAGCAAAAGTGTGTTTATCAGGCCAAATTTCTATTAGAATAAGTGCAAAGGGTTATAGCAGTAAATAGAGGCTGGTATAGTCACAGAATGGGATGCCCCAACAGGCAGGAGTGCACCTGTGAGCAGTAATACTATGCACAGCAAAAGTGTGTTTATCAGGCCAAATTTCTATTAGAATAAGTGCAAAGGGTTATAGCAGTAAATAGAGGCTGGTGTAGTCACAGAATGGGATGCCCCAACAGGCAGGAGTGCACCTGTGAGCAGTAATACTATGCACAGCAAAAGTGTGTTTATCAGGCCAAATTTCTATTAGAATAAGTGCAAAGGGTTATAGCAGTAAATAGAGGCTGGTGTAGTCACAGAATGGGATGCCCCAACAGGCAGGAGTGCACCTGTGAGCAGTAATACTATGCACAGCAAAAGTGTGTTTATCAGGCCAAATTTCTATTAGAATAAGTACAAAGGGTTATAGCAGTAAATAGAGGCTGGTGTAGTCACAGAATGGGGTGCCCCAACAGCCAGGAGTGCACCTGTGAGCAGTAATACTATGCACAGCAAAAGTGTGTTTATCAGGCCAAATTTCTATTAGAATAAGTGCAAAGGGTTATAGCAGTAAATAGAGGCTGGTGTAGTCACAGAATGGGATGCCCCAACAGGCAGGAGTGCACCTGTGAGCAGTAATACTATGCACAGCAAAAGTGTGTTTATCAGGCCAAATTTCTATTAGAATAAATACAAAGGGTTATAGCAGTAAATATAGGCTGGTGTAGTCACAGAATGGGATGCCCCAACAGCCAGGAGTGCACCTGTGAGCAGTAATACTATGCACAACAAGTGTGTGTATCAGGCAAAATTTCTATTAGAATAAGTGCAAAGGGTTATAGCAGTAAATAGAGGCTGGTGTAGTCACAGAATGGGATGCCCCAACAGGCAGGAGTGCACCTGTGAGCAGTAATACTATGCACAGCAAAAGTGTGTTTATCAGGCCAAATTTCTATTAGAATAAGTACAAAGGGTTATAGCAGTAAATAGAGGCTGGTGTAGTCACAGAATGGGGTGCCCCAACAGCCAGGAGTGCACCTGTGAGCAGTAATACTATGCACAGCAAGTGTGTTTATCAGGCCAAATTTCTATTAGAATAAGTGCAAAGGGTTATAGCAGTAAATAGAGGCTGGTGTAGTCACAGAATGGGATGCCCCAACAGGCAGGAGTGCACCTGTGAGCAGTAATACTATACACAGCAAAAGTGTGTTTATCAGGCCAAATTTCTGTTAGAATAAATACAAAGGGTTATAGCAGTAAATATAGGCTGGTGTAGTCACAGAATGGGATGCCCCAACAGCCAGGAGTGCACCTGTGAGCAGTAATACTATGCACAACAAGTGTGTTTATCAGGCCAAATTTCTATTAGAATAAGTGCAAAGGGTTATAGCAGTAAAAAGAGGCTGGTGTAGTCACAGAATGGGATGCCCCAACAGCCAGGAGTGCACCTGTGAGCAGTAATACTATGCACAGCAAAAGTGTGTTTATCAGGCCAATTTTCTATTAGAATAAGTGCAAAGGGTTATAGCAGTAAATAGAGGCTGGTGTAGTCTCAGAATGGGATGCCCCAACAGGAGTGCACCTGTGAGCAGTAATACTATGCACAGCAAAAGTGTGTTTATCAGGCCAAATTTGTATTAGAATAAGTGCAAAGGGTTATAGCAGTAAATAGAGGCTGGTGTAGTCACAGAATGGGATGCCCCAACAGGCAGGAGTGCACCTGTGAGCAGTAATACTATGCACAGCAAAAGTGTGTTTATCAGGCCAAATTTCTATTAGAATAAGTGCAAAGGGTTATAGCAGTAAATAGAGGCTGGTGTAGTCACAGAATGGGATGCCTCACAGCAGACTTGAGATCAGTTCAGTATATATGCACAGTAAGTGTATAAGCAGCCTGAAAACGCTAACAAAGCCAGTCAGCCAGCCAGTAACACTCCGGCTGGTTGAAAAAAAAAAAATCTCCCTGTGACTGCCTCCGATTTTTCCTAACTTTCCCTGCTTTTCGATGGCTTTCTGTCTGTCTCCTGCCTGTCTCCAGCCTGTCCCTGTCTGTCCCTAGCTCTCTGTCTCTCCCTCACTACAGCAGCGTCCTGTCTCTCACGAATGCAATAGAGAAATGGGGAAAAGCAAGATGTCCGCCGACTTAAATAGCGCTGTGACGTCACCGGGCTTGCTGGCTGCTGATAGGCTGCATGTGACTGCCCCAGCTTGCACTGCTGCGGGGTAGATGTCTGGACATGTCCCGTCCGCCCTCTTAGAATGCCTGTAATGTAAATGAATGGATGTTAAAGGAAAACTTCGAGCGATCGAAGCACGGGGAAATTCGGATTCGATCCGAATCAAATTTTTCATGAAATTCGGATCGAATCCGGGTTCGTCCGGATCGATTCGCTCATCCCTACTCTCACCCAACACCACAAAATGCTATTGCATGCTCTGGTCATATCCGGACTTGACTTCTACAACACCCTCCTTTGTGGCTTACTAACAAACAGACTGGCACCCCTCCAATCTATTCTGAACTCTGCCGCTTGCCTCATCCAACTATCTTCTCACTTTTCCAGTGCTTCTCGCCCCTGTCAGTCTTTCCACTGGCTGCCAGTCTCACAAAGAATCTAGTTTAAAATGTTAACTCTTATCTATAAAACACTCGCCAGCCAGGCTCATGCCAATATTTAATCTCAAATCCTTCACTCTGCCTCTGACATTCTCCTGTCCTCCACCCTGGTCCCCTCCTCTCACTCCCATCTCCAAGACTTTTCATGTGCCACTCCCCTTCTCTGGAATGCCCTCTCCCATTCAATCTGACACTCCCCAACACTCAAAGCTTACAAAACTCACCTCTTCAGACAAGCATATAACCAGCTTTAAGTAGTTCCACTGGCTACATGACACCAAACTCAATACCTACTTGTGACTCTACCCTTTTCATTACACTGTAAGATCACCAGGGCCTTTCTTTAAAATTCAACTTGTTGCACTAGTGCATCAAGCTACCTTGAAATCTTTAATGCTTTATTAAGTAATTAAACATGCTTTATTTAGTAATTAAACATAGTAAAGTGCTACTAAAGAAGATTGCCGTATATACATTAATAAATAAAAATAATAATACTATTCAAACCAGGACTATCACAATGACATCCCTTCAGTATTTGATGACCTGATGAGCTGAACACGTATTACTGGGGATCCACTTTTCTTTTACATCCAGAACATTAGATCTCAATGTTAATTTTAGATGGGATGCTTTTTGAAGAAAAAAGCTAAGTTCTTAATCATGATATATAGCCTGAAGACCAGCGGTTGCCCTCATGAAAACCATAAGGTCCCTGAAACCTCCTCACTGTCTTATATAGTCAATGGCTCATCCATTGCCCAGGGGTAGGCCTTTTGGAGGTAGACCTGAAGTGGAAGTGCTCTTGGATTAAGTTCCAAGGGCGGCTTAGGTGCCTCGATGCTCCAATGTAGTGGGGTGGTTGGACCATGGGGTGCAATATCCTCTACTGCTGGTTGCTTAGCAGAACCAGACATCATCATGTTCATCCTAGAATATATTGTGACAGAAACAGAGAGAGAGAGAGAGGGGGCGGGGCTACTCCTATAGCCAAGCAACTTGGGGGAGAGACAGAGGTATAAAATAGGTTGAGAGGGGAGGAGTCAGCAGAGTTCATCGTCAGATGATTTTATATTCTGAAATAAATATTACAAATGAACACATGGTTTTGCATCATCAGCTTTTACCAATGCATTAAAGTTTTTGGAAGAGACATATATTCACTTTATCCACCACATGGGTAGTTGCATGGGTAGTTGTTGGGATTAATTGAAGACATTTATAGGATTTTTCATTTAAAAATGTCCCATGTGAATCATGGAAATAATGAAGGACTGAACACTATTATCTTTTTAAAAAGCCTAAGATCAGAGACATTATAACAGTGCCCATTCAGAACATTTAGGCTACTTTCACACTGGGGAGTTGGGATTGTGAGAGCAATTTCCATAAGCGATCACAATTTCGTTGCATAGTGATTGCAAAAGAATTGAACAGCAATCACCATTTCCTAATCAACAAACTTTGCTTCCTGGATTTAAAAAAGCTGAAAATCTGATTGGCTCCTGGTTGCATCAAAAGTGCCAGTGTTAGTGCAATAATAAGTGCATCCTTTGACTTATATATATGGGATTGCTATCACCCAGTAAAAGATGGATGTAACTATCCGGGAGTTTGCTGAACAAAGATGGTTATCCCCTTTCCGGTAGGCTTGCCATCAACAAGGAAACCTTTGCTGCCCGACACTCTTTGTATGGCATTAATGTTCCTTGTCAACCTCATTTTTACAGTATATACCAGGTCCCCATCAGTGTAAACAAATGGCGATCATGTGAATCCCCACCCCAAATAATACTTGCGTGTCGGACAGGCAGAGAAATGTGTCAGCTTACCAGTGCACATTACCCAGACCCTTAATGAGCATTGTTGCTGCCATTTCCAGCACACTAGTCAATGGGAGTCCTGGAAGGGTGGTACTGAAAGTTGTAAAAGACAGGCCACCCCACTGGGCCCAAGGAGGTCAGAGGGCCCCATATTTGTTGCTCCTCCATCATATTTATTCGTTTTGTGATTACTTAGCATAATTTGGATAGAGGAAGCACCATTTATCTTATCCAACTGAAACTACTATACTATTATATGAGCCTTGATACGGCCCCACTTAATGTTCACCCCATGGCCCATCACATTTAATTACTCCACTGACACAAAAATTCCCATCTTTAAGAAAGACTGTTGCATGCTATTACTGGTACTCGACTGTCCAACCTCTACTTGACATATGAATGCTGCTATTCTGTTTGAAATTGCAAGCTGTGTGGCCTGTGTGAGTTCTCAAAAATGGCAGAATGTGGCTGTCGATCTGATTGTGTATAGCTTAGCATCAGTATTATATTTGTTATAGGAATCTGTGTGTAAAAGTGTGTGTAAGGTGTCCTGGCAGGCCAAATAACTGCTAGATGCTGATAATGGGTTAAACAATAAATGTTGTTTCCTTTTATCATCTATCCTGCACTCAAAAGAACATCATGTCACCCTCACTATACACAGAGAAATGATCTACTAATCCACCACCCCTGGCTGCCCTTGATGGGTGTACTATCATGAAAATATCATGCAAGAGGAACTTACACCCCCCCAAAACGAAAATTCAGGCAAGTGTATTTCTTTTATTGCAAAGAAAAGGGGTGAAATATTTTGAATATTCTATTATGATTTTACAGGGGATAACTGATTAACACTAATTGCCTGTGCAGCCTATGCTGTAATAAGGATTTATAGCTATTGCAAGCCTTTTGATGTGTGTAGATGCTTTTACCCATCATGTTGGAGTGGTGCTTCAGTTTTCAACATGCTGGCTCACAGAACAGGCTGGCACAAGTAAGAAATTCCGACCTATAAAAAAGGAATGGTATGACATCAGGGAGGCAACAGGGAGGCAGGGTTACATACATTAATTTATAGGGTTAACAGAGGAGGGGATTAGAAAGACATGTGAGGGGGCAGGGAACACCAAACAGACAACACAGGAGTGAGGCAGATATACTGTACACAAAATCCAAACACAAGCAAGACAGCAAAGAGAATAACAGGAATAGCAATGGACTTGGGGTGAACCCAGTCCAGCTTGGGGAGGTCACAAAAAACGTCAGTCCTTACAGCAGGACTTGTTTCGTTGGAGTGTGTAAGTAACTGCTACTCCCAAATTTAGTGTGTGAAAATTATTTTAATATTAGACAAATTACTGATATAGCTCTTAGGATACAGTACACTTAAAGGAATTTTTTGGGCAATAATAATATCATGATTGCTTCAACCTTATTACTTCAAGCTTGTTTTTACTCTGTACAAAGGGTAATTTCTTCAGCACGGTGCAGGTTTGTGGTTGCCGGTGAGTGCGGGTGTGTGGGGAATTTCAATTAGGGTTACCCACTAAGGAGAATTCAGCTGGTTCTTATGTCTCAAGTTCTGGCTTTACTGAGGTTTCCATTCACTTCAAGGCACCTTTCACACCTTCCCAATTACGTTGTTTTGGACTAGCGTAATCTACAAAGCAATACAATGGATAAGAGGATCCTGGCCAGTGGGCACCTGCCTGCAGCGTTTGCCTAGCAATGTAATCACAATGCAGCCCACAGATGTCCGTGGGCAGCACAGGTTAAGTGCTTGTATAGAGGAAATCAACAATTTAAAACAATGTATACCTTGCATAGGTTTAACATTTTTTCCCTAATATTTTTTGCTGAGGTGGAAAGTTCACACAATTTAACATAATTACAACAGTGTTTATATGAATAAGCATTGAACTGTTGTAGTATATATGTAAATATGCTAATAAATTAATTGACTCAATACGTTCTCTAGTTTCTTTCCTCTTCATGTAAAACCTCCTCTTAATTGTTTTAATGTTATGTTCCACTGTTTTACGTGTCAAAATAAATTTCTTGTATATCATGTAATAATGGCCACCGATGCATTATTTTCTTTCTGATTAAGCAAAGCAAATCATGATAACAACATCCTATAGTAATTTCTTATCTAATTCATTGATAGATATAAATGCTGTTTCATGTGAAGTGATGTCTGCAGCATTTCATGGTCAAAAGTCTACCATCTATTTGGTAGTACTGGTATGTACTAAAATGATAAGTTGGAGATATTTGACAAAATAAAGTGGGAAAATGCAATTTTTGTGTATATTTTTTTGTGCCAAAATAATGTCCTCAAGATTCAAAGCTTATCATTTTTTCTTATGTTAGCAGATGTGTGTGTGTGTTTAGAGGAAGCCGTTTTCACTATCTGCAATCTGTTGCATTGTGTTTGTACACAATGAAGTGAGCCCTGGACACACAGAACACTGTTGTTGGGCACGCGTAAGGTTCAGTGAGCTCCCTCACCTTAGCATTGGCCATAGTAGCAATATTCTGTTAACAGAGCTCATTATTACTTTCTTGTAGATATTGGTGTGCAGACTTGGTATACAGTTGCCAGTAGTAACACGTTGCAGCTGCTTCTATAAAACACAAATTTACTAACATAAGAAAAATGTAACAAACAAATCCTAGATCAGGGGTACTCAACACTTCTTGTAAAGATCCATTTAAATGCATCCAGTGAAAGGAGAAAGGTCCAGGTGGAGGGCTGTTAGAAATCAGGACACTGGGGGAGGGGTTATAGATTCCCCAGGCTAAACTAAAAAGTGCTGCTTGCCACTTCCCCCACCCCAAAAATCCTATTGGATTCTATCGGAAAAAAACAGGAGCTTTTTTTGGCCCCACAAAACCTACAGATCTGGCCTGTGGGGGGCAGGGGTCTGAAAACCTGGCGCAGAGGTACGCATTCAGACCCCGGTCCATCAGTTGAGTATCGCTGTACTAGATCATCTCAGCACCTTGAGGACATCTATTTGGCTCAAAATAATATACACTCTCAAAAATGCTATCGGAAGTGGACTTTCACTTTAACCTTAACAACCTTCACTTCAACTTACTAAATGCATAAGATGGACATTGGAGTGATTGCAACCATAATTGTGCTTATGTTATACTTAGCAGAGTGGTAGAGATTTTCACTCAACCCCCCATATGTAATGCCTTGGTCGATTGTCGTTCTTCGTTAAGTTGGCAACTCCCAATCTAACTCACACAGTCACCTTTAGTAGGGCCCCTGCTCAGACATGGGAGAAGCTAGTGCTGTCTCCACACTTGGTTGCCCCCCTGGACCTAAGGGCAAACAGGTTTTCATCTTATGAAGGACGATGTACTATCGGGGTGAAACAAAGACAAAGTAAAGACACAATCCAGGGACAGTAACAAGAGTTAAGTCTATGAAGTTTAAACCAGAAGTGACTGGCAGAGCTCAATCCAAGGACAGGCTGAAGGTCAGACTACAAGCTGGCAGAGATGTTGCTGTATCCTAAGAGCCAAGACAGGCTTCTGGCCAGACAAGTAGTGGTCAGTCAGTTCAGACACTAGGAACATAATGACAGTACCCATGTCATTAATATATATATTGAAGAGAATTGGTCCCAGAACTGACCCTTGTGGTACTCAGACTGGTGACCCAATCAGAGTGTGTACCAATGATAACCACCCTCTGCTTCCGATCATTAAGCCAATTTCCCACCCAACTGCACACATTTTCCCCCAGTCCCCGCATTCCCATCTTTTGTATCAATCTTTTATGTGGCACAGTATCAAATGCTTTAGAAAAGTTAAGATATATGATATCCAATGACTCCTCCTCATCCAGTCTTGAACTTACCTAAACATAGGAGCTGGTTAGGTTTGTGTGGCAGGAGCGATTCCTCATAAATCCATGCTGATATGGAGTGATAAGGTCATTTTCCCCAAGATGCTCCAGGATAATATCCATTAAGAAACCTTCAAACAGCTTGCCCCCCACAGATGTCAAACTTTCCGTTCTGTAGTTCCCAGGTTCCCCCCTAGATCCCTTTTTGAATATTGGCACCATATTTGCCAAGCGCCAATCCCTCGGAACAGTCCCTGTTCCGATCCACAAATATTAGAAATAACGACTTGTCTATTACTATACATAACTCCCTTAAAACACAAGGATGTATGCCATCTGGACTCGGTGATTTATCGATTTTTATCTGCTTGAGGTGGCGCTGGACTTATTCCTTGGTTAGACCAGTGACATTAAATGGAGGGTTTGGGTTATTGCCCTGCATTTCACTCGGCACGTCACATTCTTTTGTGAATATAGAAGCAAATAAGTTGTTCTTCATTCCATTCCCCTCTATAGGTGTCCCCTCCTTGCTTTTCAGGGGGCCCACAAACCTCAGGTTTGTACCCTTTACTGTTTATGTAGCTAAACAATAATTTGGGGTTAGTTTTACTCTCTGGTGATCAGTCTTTCTGTCTCCAGCTTAGCTGACCTTATCTGTTGTTTATTTTCTTCTTTATAGTTTTTTTAACGCTTCCACTGTCCCTTCCTGCTTTAAATGTTTAATTGTCTTTTTTTGTTGTTTACTGCCCCCCTAACCTTTATGTTTAGCCACATTGGTTTACACGTGTTTATATGAGTTTTATTCCTGTAAGGTATATATCTATCATAATGAAAATTATGTAAAAAAATAATGTAGGACTTCCTTGAAAGTATCCCATGTCCATGCTTTTGTTTTTAAGTACATTTTCCCAGTCAATGCAGTTTAGGGCATCTCTAAGCTGGTTAAACTTTGCCTTTTTGAAGTTCTGCGTTTTTGTGGCTCCTTGATAAGGCACCCTAGTGACTGCTAAGTGGAAATTAATATTATGATCACTGTTTCCAAGGTGTCCCCCAACCGGTACCTTTGTTATTTTGTGTGGTACATTGGCAAGTATTAGGTCCAATATGGCTCTCCCCCTTGTTGGAGCTTGTACTTGTTGAGAAAGGTAGCCATCTTTTATTTTAGATAAAAAAAAAAACTATTACTTTTATGGGATCCACAGGTTTCAGCATCCCAGTCTATAGCTGGGTAATTAAAGTCCCTCATAATAACTACCTCATTTAATTTAGTGGCTATATCTATTTGCCTCAGCATCAAATTTTCTGTGGATTCAGAGATTCAGATACATCTGGAGGCTTGAAGTAAACCCCCATCAGTATTTTACTTTTGTTTCTCCCTCCATGTATATCTACTCATACGGACTCCACATGGTCATTCCCCTCACATATATCCTCCCGCAGAGCAGGATATAGAGAGGATTTTACAATTAAGCAGACTCCACCCCCTTTGCGTTTGTTACGGTCCCTCCTAAACACACAGTAGCTCTGTAGATGTACTGCCCAGTCATAGCTTTCATCCAGCCAGGTCTCTGTTACCCCCACTATGTCATATTGTTCTTATGTTATTATCAGTTCTAGTTCATGCATTTTATTAGTCAAGCTTCTAGCATTTGTAAGCATGCATTTCAAATGCATATGACAATTTTGTATATTGCCCTTATTCCTGCTAGATGTCCCTCCCCCTCTCCACCCCCAGTTTCATGTCTACACCCGCTGTCACATTATTTCCTACCTTCCCCTTTGTAACTGCTTTTACCCTCCCTCCAGTGCTTAGTTTAAACACTCCTCCAATCTTTTAGCCATCCTCTCCCCCAGAACAGATGTACCCTCCCCATTGACGTGCAACCCATCCCTGCCAAAGAACCCATAGCTCACTGTGAAGTCAGCCCAGTTCTCTAAGAACCCAAACCCCTCCTTTTCACTCCAATTTTTGAGCCACCTGTTAAGCCCTCTAATCTCCCTCTGCCTCTCTGGTGTGGCTCTTGGTACTGGTAGTATTTGAGAGAATACTACAGTTTGAGAGAATACTACAGTTGAGATCCTTGCCTTAAGATTATGGCCTAAGTCCCTGAAATCATTTTTAAGGACCTTCCACCTACTTCTTCCTATGTCATTTGTGCCAATATGTACCATGACCGTTGGGTTTACACCAGCCCCTCCCAATAATCTGTCAGCCAGCTCCATGCTGGCATGCTGTACTCTTGCCCCAGGAAGACAACACACCATTCGGCGATCCCGGTCTTTGTGACAGATTGCCCTGTCTGTTCCCCTAATAATATTCACCCACTACCAGCACTTTTCTTGCCTGCCCTGTTCTCCCATTTCCCTTCCCTTCCTTACTGGAGCAGACAGTGGAGTTGTCTTGCTGCAGCTGTGCCTTCCCTGATCCAACATCCTCCTCATCTGCCAGCCTGGAAAACTTGTTGGGGGGTGCATGCTCAGGGCTAGCCTCCCTGTAACTTTTACCCCTAACCTGCCTTCTAATTGTTATCCAGCTTGATGCCTCATTGTCCTGCTTTTCCTGCCCCCCATCCTAACACCCTCCGATCCCCCCCTGGGCTCCACAGGCTTTGGGTGAGGACCCTCTTTCGGGTCCTCACCTCCTCTAATGGCGGCGATGACCGCCGCCCCTAGTTTTTTAACGCTTCCACTGTCCCTTCCTGCTTTAAATGTTTAATTGTCTTTTTTTGTTGTTTACTGCCCCCCTAACCTTTATGTTTAGCCACATTGGTTTACACGTGTTTATATGAGTTTTATTCCTGTAAGGTATATATCTATCATAATGAAAATTATGTAAAAAAATAATGTAGGACTTCCTTGAAAGTATCCCATGTCCATGCTTTTGTTTTTAAGTACATTTTCCCAGTCAATGCAGTTTAGGGCATCTCTAAGCTGGTTAAACTTTGCCTTTTTGAAGTTCTGCGTTTTTGTGGCTCCTTGATAAGGCACCCTAGTGACTGCTAAGTGGAAATTAATATTATGATCACTGTTTCCAAGGTGTCCCCCAACCGGTACCTTTGTTATTTTGTGTGGTACATTGGCAAGTATTAGGTCCAATATGGCTCTCCCCCTTGTTGGAGCTTGTACTTGTTGAGAAAGGTAGCCATCTTTTATTTTAGATAAAAAAAAAAACTATTACTTTTATGGGATCCACAGGTTTCAGCATCCCAGTCTATAGCTGGGTAATTAAAGTCCCTCATAATAACTACCTCATTTAATTTAGCGGCTATATCTATTTGCCTCAGCATCAAATTTTCTGTGGATTCAGAGATTCGGATACATCTGGAGGCTTGAAGTAAACCCCCATCAGTATTTTACTTTTGTTTCTCCCTCCATGTATATCTACTCATACGGACTCCACATGGTCATTCCCCTCACATATATCCTCCCGCAGAGCAGGATATAGAGAGGATTTTACAATTAAGCAGACTCCACCCCCTTTGCGTTTGTTACGGTCCCTCCTAAACACACAGTAGCTCTGTAGATGTACTGCCCAGTCATAGCTTTCATCCAGCCAGGTCTCTGTTACCCCCACTATGTCATATTGTTCTTATGTTATTATCAGTTCTAGTTCATGCATTTTATTAGTCAAGCTTCTAGCATTTGTAAGCATGCATTTCAAATGCATATGACAATTTTGTATATTGCCCTTATTCCTGCTAGATGTCCCTCCCCCTCTCCACCCCCAGTTTCATGTCTACACCCGCTGTCACATTATTTCCTACCTTCCCCTTTGTAACTGCTTTTACCCTCCCTCCAGTGCTTAGTTTAAACACTCCTCCAATCTTTTAGCCATCCTCTCCCCCAGAACAGATGTACCCTCCCCATTGACGTGCAACCCATCCCTGCCAAAGAACCCATAGCTCACTGTGAAGTCAGCCCAGTTCTCTAAGAACCCAAACCCCTCCTTTTCACTCAAATTTTTTGAGCCACCTGTTAAGCCCTCTAATCTCCCTCTGCCTCTCTGGTGTGGCTCTTGGTACTGGTAGTATTTGAGAGAATACTACAGTTTGAGAGAATACTACAGTTGAGATCCTTGCCTTAAGATTATGGCCTAAGTCCCTGAAATCATTTTTAAGGACCTTCCACCTACTTCTTCCTATGTCATTTGTGCCAATATGCACCATGACCGTTGGGTTTACACCAGCCCCTCCCAATAATCTGTCAGCCAGCTCCATGCTGGCATGCTGTACTCTTGCCCCAGGAAGACAACACACCATTCGGCGATCCCGGTCTTTGTGACAGATTGCCCTGTCTGTTCCCCTAATAATATTCACCCACTACCAGCACTTTTCTTGCCTGCCCTGTTCTCCCATTTCCCTTCCCTTCCTTACTGGAGCAGACAGTGGAGTTGTCTTGCTGCAGCTGTGCCTTCCCTGATCCAACATCCTCCTCATCTGCCAGCCTGGAAAACTTGTTGGGGGGTGCATGCTCAGGGCTAGCCTCCCTGTAACTTTTACCCCTAACCTGCCTTCTAATTGTTATCCAGCTTGATGCCTCATTGTCCTGCTTTTCCTGCCCCCCATCCTAACACCCTCCGATCCCCCCCTGGGCTCCACAGGCTTCGGGTGAGGACCCTCTTTCGGGTCCTCACCTCCTCTAATGGCGGCGATGACCGCCGCCCCTAGCCCCGCCTTTTGTGGGAGGAGCGGGATGACTTCATCCCGCTCCTCCTATACCCTCACCCTAGCTCCGGCGTCTGTCAGATGTCGGTGATTATCGGAACAGGGCGGGTGTGAGGCGAGGAGGCTCTGATTGAAGCCTTCTCTCACCCACCCTCCTCCGATCACTATCAGCATCTGTCATCAGCTGACAGCGGTGCGGGACAGCTGCGAGGGACACCGGATCGGAGGTGAGTAGAGTTAAAAAAAAAAAAATAAAGGTAATTTTTTTCTCTTTGTGTCAGTGTGTTTATTTATTTGCATTTAACCCCTTGTGAACTGGTGAGGGGTCCATGAGACCCCTATACCAGTTCACAAGGCTGGGGGCTGGCAAGTCACCTGCGGCTAGCGGGTGACTTATCATTAACCCCCGGCACCCCCATTACCTGCCTCCCCAAAGCCCAGGGGGGGCAGAAGATCCCGTGGCCACGGGCTATGCGGGCTTGTAGCCTGCAGGGCCAGGGGCCACAAAAGCTGGCCCCTGCGCCCTGTTCCTACAAGCCCTGCATAGCTGGTCCCGGGCTGGTTACTTTGGGTAAGGGGGACCCCATGTCATTTTTTGGGTGGAATTTTAGGGGTTTTTAACCCTTAAAAATAAAAAAAAAATGCCCCCGGGAGGGGGGACCCTATGTCGTTTTTTTATTAATTAACCCCTTATGTTCTCTCACCCAGCAGCTATAAAAGGCTTCCAGCAGGTGAGCAGAAGCCCGTGATTGTCAAGGGACACAGTGCTCCAGGATGGATGGGAGGTAAGTATTAAAAAAAAACTAATAAAATATTTTTTTCTCTGTGTATGTGTTTGTGTTTTTTTTACATTTAACCCATTGTGAACTGGTAAGGGATCCATGAGTCCCCTATACCAGTTCGCAAGGCTGGGGGCTGGCAAGTCACCTGCGGCTAGCAAGTGACCTGACCCCATTACCTGCCTCCCCAAAGCCCAGGGGGGGCAGAAGAGCCCATGGCCAGGGGCTATGCAGGCTTGTAGCCTGCAGGGCCAGGGGCCACTAAAGCTGGCCCCTACGCCCTGTTCCTACAAGCCCTGCATAGCTGGTCCCGGGCTGGTTACTTTGGGTAGGGGGGACCCCATGTCATTTTTTGGGGGGGATTTTTAAGGTTTAAAATCCCCCAAAAAATGCCCCCCCCCCCCCCCCCCCGGAGACTCTATGTCATTTTTTTTATCGATTTAACCCTTTGTAGTGTGGATGGTAGTAGTATTTTATTTGTAAATGTTATAACGTTTGTTTCAGTTTGGGGGGGTCTCCTGGGCAGGAATGGGGGGCTACCGATAAATATGCAGTACCGTTCTAATCGGTAGAAATGGGGCTTTCACATGCAATATGGTTTTCTTTAATAAAATACATTTTTTATTTACAATAAAGGAGGCAATTTTCTAAAAAAAAAATGTTCTTTTGTTTATTTTATTTTACTTAATAATATTGTAAAAAACAGAATACAATTTACAAACAAGACATTTCATGTTAAAGCCTAAACTCTGCTGCAAAAACAAAAATATATAATTTTCCTGCAAAAATGGAGCAAAACATGGCGCAAAATGGGGAAAAATGACCTGTCAACAGAAGGTGACAAAATCTTAAGTAGGCTGTCAATTAAAAGGGTTAAAAGTAGCTATGTTGGATATTGTTCTGTTCGGGGGACCTTGTGCTTTCAGACTTAGCTTGTTTTTTCTTGTTTGCATATTTATATTTTAGGGAAACACTGCGCAACCAAAAAATTATTTGAGGGATTAATTCCAGAAAGAGGAGCCCACTACAACAAACTGGATACACTTAGAAAGCTTAACATGTGTACTTTCAGGGAATATATGGTTTATGGGGGATATTCCAAATGTAAAGGGTTGTTTTGGTTGAAAAATCGCAAGGTGCGCACTTTGTTTGCAGAGCTGAAATTTTCAAGTAAAATTACCGTTACGCACATGCTTTACTTTGGGATGTTTGGCAACTCTTTCCTTGACAGTAGCTATGCATGTTGCATATCGTTCTGTTTGGGGGATGTTGATTTTTCAGATAAAACTTGTTTTTTATGTTTGTATATAGTTTTTTCAGGAAAATGTGGCTTTGATTCTGCTTTTTTATCCTTTTTTTAGGGAAACTCTTTGCAACCAAAGAATACTTTGAGGGATTACTTCCAGAAAACTGTGGCCACATCAACAAACCTGGTACACCTAGAAAGCTTGAGGTGTGTACTTCCAGAGAATATATAGTTTGTGGGGGATATTTCAAATGTAAAGGGTTGTTTTTCTGGAAAAACTGCAATATGCGCTTAGCGCATATCACAGTTGTATTTTATCTGAAAATCCCCTAAAGCGCTGTTTCAGTTTGGGGGAGTCTTCTGGGCAGGAAAGGGTGTCTACCAATACATATGTGGTACCGCTGTAACCGGGAGAAATTGAGATTTCACACGCAATAAGATTTATTGACAAACTTACATTTTTTACTACAAAAAACACTACAAATTGTAAAAAATTGAATTTTTTTAATTTTCCTGGGAAATCCCTTCAAAAATCACATTTGAACATGGGGAGCGCAAAATAGTGCAAAATGGTCTGGCAACAAAGGGTGACAAAAACTCCAGGTAGGCTGGCACTTAAAGGGTTAACACACACTGATTCACAAAAATAAACCTACTATAGTTTGAAATATTTTACTTACCCGGTGAGCCCAGTTTCCCACAGTTTACCACAGGAGGCCCTACTTTTACTCACCAGCACCTAACAGAGTCAGCCTTCAGTTGATACTTTTAAAAAAAAACAAGTAGTGCACTTTTTGAATATGGTGCTAAATCACTTCTTCAATTTAATACAGGTGCATTAGGTGTGCTACTTTTTGGGGGAGTAAAAAGGGACATTCTTTTTATTGTCTAGGTAGGAGAGATTACAGCACAAGGTCCTATTTTGTTTTTAACTAAGTCCAACCAGCCCTTAACTTCCCCTTTCCCTTAAAGCGGACTAAAACCCACATTTTTAACTAGCATCCCTGAATTACTCCCCGTATGAAGAGTACCTTTAGCCAATTTTCAGTGCTCTCAGATAATGGTGCCTGTTTTAGCTTTAAAGCCCCGCCTCCTCCATTCATTGTCAGTGTTGTGTGTGGCAATTATGTCATTTCCACACCTATGCAATGACTGATCGAAATATCCATTTCTAGTTCTAAACCCTAAGAAGGAGGTATTGGCAGGGGTTTTTACCAAATGTATCTCACAAGTTCAGAGGGTTTGGTCCGCTTTAACTTCTTTTTCACAGCCCTCTCACATCCCCACAGCCAATCATTTTTTAAATCTTATCACCTCTCCATACGGCTCAATGATAAGAAGCAACAGTGTCAGTGGGGAGAAATCTACATTCCCTAATTTAGAGCAGTGTGCTTTATATACTTTAAGGCTTATGTGGATCTGTTTGCAGTGTGGATGGATGAGTTGTATGTGAAGCAGCTTTCTATATTCATGTTCTAGGGTAGGAGGAGGCAATTACATGTGTGAAAAAGGCAGGAAAATAAATATGTTTTCTTTTTACGAAAGTGTGGCACAAGCTGAAGAAACAAATGAAGACTTATTTAACCTGTGCAGGCAAAAAATGCACTTAAACAGGAAAGCAATCAGGAAAAATCTAAATATGGTGGACCGTTCCTACTGAGGCAAAGGTCTGCTTACAGTAGTTTATTGATTTGCATATTTGCTGGTATTAATATAATATTGATATACTATTAATTAAAAAGCAGCCATGGCACCTAACCCCTAAATGCTCCCTGGGCGCCCACTGGTGTGGTTCACTTCTGCAGGCATACAATGACAATGTGAACACTTAATTATTATCATTATTAGTATAATTTCTAGTTATAAATATATGTGTGTATATAATTGTTCCTATGTGCATGTTCACCACAAAATCCTTGGAGTATTACAAGGTATAAGGCCAGGTGTTCAAGTGCTCTTCTTGACATGTGATGATGTTCAAACACGAGGGGAAAATATTAGGTAGGTTGCTGTTGGCAAAAAGAACAAATGCACGCTAGATTTTTGGGTTCTTCTCATTAAAATCTTGGCTTATCCCGAGGCTAGGCCCCCTCAGGGATTAATGGCTTAGAGCTGTGGCCACAACTTATTATTTCTAAAAGCGTATACTTTTATTTTTCACTGCTTGTTTTAAAAAAGTTACAAAACGTTTTCACATTCATACATCCATATATTGCACATTAACATAATATTCCAGTTTGTTACATAATTATTCTTTGTTCTTTTGCATCCTTTTTGTGGGGGACAAACATGTTTCGCCTATCTAGGCTTTTTTAATGCCCTGTGTATGTAACAAATAAAAGCATATTAATTATATCCTCCTTTCGTATTCGTTTTAAAATATGTGTTGATAGGAAACATTTGGAATACCTTTTTTTCTAGTCATCATTGAAATCATAAGTCATTCGTAAACATAAATCTCCTAAATTTCCCGAGGAGAAGTGATGGTGCACCAGTCTCCTGATTTGTCGGCCCTTTAAAAGTTATTAAGCGGATTCAGCATGTCAGTACAAAAGGATGTTGTGCATATATAAGGTTAATGGCAGAATATTCATTCATATTTGCCCCTCACAGAAAGGATGCAAAAGAACAAAGAATAATTATGTAACAAACCGGAATATTATGTTAATGTGCAATATATGAATGTACGAATGTGAAAAAGTTTCGTAACTTTTTTAAAACAAGAAGTGCAAAATATAGTATACGCTTTTAGAAATAATAAGTTGTGGTCACAGCTCTAAGCCATTAATCCCTGAGGGGGCCTAGCCTCGGGATAAGCCAAAATTTTATGGAAGGCCAGGCTATGAACCAACCTGACCAACACTCTAGTTGTAAGGGCTTAAAATGGGTCGCAGCACAGGGAACTTACCGGTAGGTAGCTTCCAAAGAAAGTATATTCTTCTCATTAAAGCCTTGCTTGTAACATGCTCTGTAGTTCCATGGAATTTCCTCGGGTATGTATCTGTATGCCAGGGCTGGCGTCAGAGGGCGGCAAACTCGGTCATGTGCCGGGGGCCCCGAAGCTAGGGAGGGGGCCCACCTCGGTGGGTGATTGCGGGGACCCCTCAATTACTCCTTCCTTCCTCCTATAGTCAGCTTTACTTCCTACCTTTCTCTCTCTCTCGTTCTTCCTCAGTCCACTGCCTCCTTCCTGCCTTTTCTTCTTTCGCTCCCTTGCATTTGCTTCTTTCACTTTGCTCTTCTCCTTTCTTTCTTTCTTACTTTCTCACCTTCCTTCAATCATCGCTTCCTAATCTTCTGTTTTGGCTTCCCTCCTCATTTCTCTTCTTACTCCCTTCCTCCTTCCTTTTCTTCTTACTTCGCTTCTATTTTCTCTCTGGTTTTATTTAATTGTTTGCTCCCCATCTCACTACCCTCTTTCTTTCATTCTTCCATTTCTTCCTTTCTCTTTTCTTTCACGCTCTATCTTCTTCTTTCTATACATCATATACATTCTTTCATTATTTCTTCTTTGTCTTCTTTATTCCTCTTTTTTCTCTATCTCTCTTCCCTTTTTCATTACCTTTTCCTCCCTTCTGTTTTCCCTCTCTTCATTGCTTCACTCACGTCCTTCTTTTTCTTTCCCGTCTATCTTTTTCATACTTTTTTTTTCTTCTCCCTTTTCTTTCTTTTCTTTTCCTCCTCACCCATCTTTCTTTCTCTTTTCTTTCCCACTTACTTTTTCTCTGTTCCCCGCCCTCTGTTCTATCTCTTTCTATATTTCTTTCTCCCTTTTTCTTCTTCTTCTCTTTTATTTCCTTTTTCCTTTTCTTTCTCCCTCTCCTCATGTTATCCCTCTATTTTCTCTCTTTCTACCCCGTTTTCTGCCTTTTTTCTTTTTGTCTTTTTCTTTCTTTTCCTTTTTTTTTTCTCCCTCTTTCTATTTCTCTTGCCCTTTTTACTTTTCCTTTTCACTTCGGGGCATGTGATGTAGCACAAGGGGTCCAATAAGAGGCTGATTTATTAATAGCGACATGTAGTGACAGTTGAGTGACTGTAGCGGTATTTTCACAGCGCCCGCTAGTAGTCGCTGTGCTTGGCCGTTGTTCGGTTGTTGACAGCGACTCAGTCGGTTTGCCGTAATGTTGAATACAAGGTGACGAGTCGCTATTTGACAGGTTCCGCACTGTATGGGTGCGCATGATAGCGACTGGTCAGAGCGACCGGCTTCCACCATATTCATCAAAAAATTACGCTCAAAAAATTCTCGAGCTGTGAAATGCATGTTTAAACCCCAGAGCGCTGGAGGTGATGTGTTAAAAGTAGTTTTTTTTAACCCCCAAACCACCATATTTTTGGAAACCAAAAAAAAAAAGGATTTTAAATAATTTAGTAATATGAATACATTAATATCAGACCTGTAATATCAATTCTGTACAATTTTTTTTTAATTTTTTTTCCCTTAAAAAAATTATCTTTAATTATTAATTAATTAATTATTAATATTTAAAGATTGTTCCATTGAAATGCATTGGAGCGCGCCAGGTAGCGAGAGGTCATACCTGTCGCTGTTCAAGGTCGGACGCTGGCGCTGTGGGCTGAGGCTGGAATAATGATGAATGAGTGGCTATATGGCGCTATCTCAGTCGCTAAGCAGGATTGCCTTGATAAATGTGTGATTGTGGTGGGGAGCCGGCGTTCTCGTGGCGGGGCCCGTCATTACCGGCCACTCACCAGTCGCTACCTGTCGTTATACCTTCATAAATAAGGGCCTAAGACTCTGTTGCCCTTCCTATTAGAAGGAATAAAACTACCTTCTAATAGGAGAACTGTAAAGGAATTAGAAAATACAACTTTGAAATATTCCTTATAATAGGAGATGGCTCCCTAGTGCAAGGAAGGTGCATATCAAATAACCAATAGTGATGAGCGAGTAGTATTCGACCGAGCCGGTATTCGATCGAATACTACGCTGTTCGTCATACTCGATTTCGATCGAGTACAGCGGCGATGGCGCACTCACAATTCGTTTCCCCTCCCACCTTCCCTGGCGCGTTTTTTACACCAATCACCATGCAGGGGGGGTGGGACAGGTCCTGGGAGGACGCTGGCATCGCGAAAACGGCGTCTACACGCATTGGCTGGAAAAACCATGTGACCTCGAATATACAAAACTCAGCACTTCCTCTTCGTCAGCATTAGCAGCTTGAACTTAGTGAGGGACAGACGCTCACAGCAGGGAAAGACAGGCTGTCGCTGGCAGGGCCCCAGAAGCTCGGGATATCGCTTTTACCACCATCTATACCAGCTACCAGAAGACAAGAGAGTCATTAAGAGCCCTTATTAGGGCTACTACGCTGAACGGTATATGGCTCATATGTAGGCAGGCAGGGCCCCAGAAGCTCAGAATATAGCTTTTACCACCATATATACCAGCTACCAGAAGACAAGACAGTCCTTAAGAGCCCTTATTAGGGCTACTACGCTGAACAGTATATAGCTCATCATATCCTATGTAGTCAGGCAGGGCCCCAGAAGCTCAGAATATAGCTTTTACCACCATATATACCAGCTACCAGAAGACAAGAGAGTTCTTAAGAGCCCTTATTAGGGCTGCTACGTTGAACAGTATATAGCTCATATCCTATGTAGTCAGGCAGGGCCCCAGAAGCTCAGAATATAGCTTTTACCACCATATATACCAGCTACCAGAAGACAAGAGAGTCCTTAAGAGCCCTTATTAGGGCTGCTACGTTGAACAGTATATAGCTCATATCCTATGTAGTCAGGCAGGGCCCCAGAAGCTCAGAATATAGCTTTTACCACCATATATACCAGCTACCAGAAGACAAGAGAGTCCTTAAGAGCCCTTATTAGGGCTGCTACGCTGAACAGTATATAGTTCATATTCTATGTAGTCAGGCAGGGCCCCAGAAGCTCAGAATATAGCTTTTACCACCATATATACCAGCTACCAGAAGACAAGAGAGTCCTTAAGAGCCCTTATTAGGGCTGCTACGTTGAACAGTATATAGCTCATATCCTATGTAGTCAGGCAGGGCCCCAGAAGCTCAGAATATAGCTTTTACCACCATATATACCAGCTACCAGAAGACAAGAGAGTCCTTAAGAGCCCTTATTAGGGCTGCTACGTTGAACAGTATATAGCTCATATCCTATGTAGTCAGGCAGGGCCCCAGAAGCTCAGAATATAGCTTTTACCACCATATATACCAGCTACCAGAAGACAAGAGAGTCCTTAAGAGCCCTTATTAGGGCTGCTACGTTGAACAGTATATAGCTCATATCCTATGTAGTCAGGCAGGGCCCCAGAAGCTCAGAATATAGCTTTTACCACCATATATACCAGCTACCAGAAGACAAGAGAGTCCTTAAGAGCCCTTATTAGGGCTGCTACGCTGAACAGTATATAGCTCATATTCTATGTAGTCAGGCAGGGCCCCAGAAGTTCAGAATATAGCTTTTACCACCATATATACCAGCTACCAGAAGACAAGAGAGTCCTTAAGAGCCCTTATTAGGGCTGCTACGTTGAACAGTATATAGCTCATATCCTATGTAGTCAGGCAGGGCCCCAGAAGCTCAGAATATAGCTTTTACCACCATATATACCAGCTACCAGAAGACAAGAGAGTCCTTAAGAGCCCTTATTAGGGCTGCTACGTTGAACAGTATATAGCTCATATCCTATGTAGTCAGGCAGGGCCCCAGAAGCTCAGAATATAGCTTTTACCACCATATATACCAGCTACCAGAAGACAAGAGAGTCCTTAAGAGCCCTTATTAGGGCTGCTACGTTGAACAGTATATAGCTCATATCCTATGTAGTCAGGCAGGGCCCCAGAAGCTCAGAATATAGCTTTTACCACCATATATACCAGCTACCAGAAGACAAGAGAGTCCTTAAGAGCCCTTATTAGTGCTGCTACGTTGAACAGTATATAGCTCATATCCTATGTAGTCAGGCAGGGCCCCAGAAGCTCAGAATATAGCTTTTACCACCATATATACCAGCTACCAGAAGACAAGAGAGTCCTTAAGAGCCCTTATTAGTGCTGCTACGTTGAACAGTATATAGCTCATATCCTATGTAGTCAGGCAGGGCCCCAGAAGCTCAGAATATAGCTTTTACCACCATATATACCAGCTACCAGAAGACAAGAGAGTCCTTAAGAGCCCTTATTAGGGCTGCTACGTTGAACAGTATATAGCTCATATCCTATGTAGTCAGGCAGGGCCCCAGAAGCTCAGAATATAGCTTTTACCACCATATATACCAGCTACCAGAAGACAAGAGAGTCCTTAAGAGCCCTTATTAGTGCTGCTACGTTGAACAGTATATAGCTCATATCCTATGTAGTCAGGCAGGGCCCCAGAAGCTCAGAATATAGCTTTTACCACCATATATACCAACTACCAGAAGACAAGAGAGTCCTTAAGAGCCCTTATTAGGGCTACTACGCTGAACGGTATATGGCTCATATGTAGTCAGGCAGGGCCCCAGAAGCTCAGAATATAGCTTTTACCACCATATATACCAGCTACCAGAAGACAAGAGAGTCCTTAAGAGCCCTTATTAGGGCTGCTACGTTGAACAGTATATAGCTCATATCCTATGTAGTCAGGCAGGGCCCCAGAAACTCAGAATATAGCTTTTACCACCATATATACCAGCTACCAGAAGACAAGAGAGTCCTTAAGAGCCCTTATTAGGGCTGCTACGTTGAACAGTATATAGCTCATATCCTATGTAGTCAGGCAGGGCCCCAGAAGCTCAGAATATAGCTTTTACCACCATATATACCAGCTACCAGAAGACAAGAGAGTCCTTAAGAGCCCTTATTAGGGCTGCTACGTTGAACAGTATATAGCTCATATCCTATGTAGTCAGGCAGGGCCCCAGAAGCTCAGAATATAGCTTTTACCACCATATATACCAGCTACCAGAAGACAAGAGAGTCCTTAAGAGCCCTTATTAGGGCTGCTACGTTGAACAGTATATAGCTCATATCCTATGTAGTCAGGCAGGGCCCCAGAAGCTCAGAATATAGCTTTTACCACCATATATACCAGCTACCAGAAGACAAGAGAGTCCTTAAGAGCCCTTATTAGGGCTGCTACGTTGAACAGTATATAGCTCATATCCTATGTAGTCAGGCAGGGCCCCAGAAGCTCAGAATATAGCTTTTACCACCATATATACCAGCTACCAGAAGACAAGAGAGTCCTTAAGAGCCCTTATTAGGGCTGCTACGTTGAACAGTATATAGCTCATATCCTATGTAGTCAGGCAGGGCCCCAGAAGCTCAGAATATAGCTTTTACCACCATATATACCAGCTACCAGAAGACAAGAGAGTCCTTAAGAGCCCTTATTAGGGCTGCTACGTTGAACAGTATATAGCTCATATCCTATGTAGTCAGGCAGGGCCCCAGAAGCTCAGAATATAGCTTTTACCACCATATATACCAGCTACCAGAAGACAAGAGAGTCCTTAAGAGCCCTTATTAGGGCTGCTACGTTGAACAGTATATAGCTCATATCCTATGTAGTCAGGCAGGGCCCCAGAAGCTCAGAATATAGCTTTTACCACCATATATACCAGCTACCAGAAGACAAGAGAGTCCTTAAGAGCCCTTATTAGGGCTGCTACGTTGAACAGTATATAGCTCATATCCTATGTAGTCAGGCAGGGCCCCAGAAGCTCAGAATATAGCTTTTACCACCATATATACCAGCTACCAGAAGACAAGAGAGTCCTTAAGAGCCCTTATTAGGGCTGCTACGTTGAACAGTATATAGCTCATATCCTATGTAGTCAGGCAGGGCCCCAGAAGCTCAGAATATAGCTTTTACCACCATATATACCAGCTACCAGAAGACAAGAGAGTCATTAAGAGCCCTTATTAGGGCTACTATGCTGAACAGTATATAGCTCATTCTAGCTATATACACACTGCACACAACGGCTGCTTTAGTGAGGGGTAGCTGCTGCTGCTGGAATAGGGACAGAAAGACTTCAGTGGTGTATTAGCACCTATATACAAAACTATATACACTCTGCTCAAAACGGCTGCTTTAGTGAGGGGTAGCTGCTGATGCTGGAATAGGGACAGAAAGACTTCAGTGGTGTATTAGCACCTATATACAAAACTATATACACTCTGCTCAAAACGGCTGCTTTAGTGAGGGGTAGCTGCTGATGCTGGAATAGGGACAGAAAGACTTCAGTGGTGTATTAGCACCTATATACAAAACTATATTTTGCACTACTGTTTTGTGTCCTCTGTGCCAACAAAACCTTGTTATATACCCGGTGCGTATAGGCACCATTTCACCTTCTGGCAGTATACGGCTGTATAGCCAGGTGTTTTTCTTAAAAATATTTTTATATTTGGCACTACTGTTTTGTGTCCTCTTTACCAACAAAACCTTGTTATATACCCGGTGCGTATATAGGCACCATTTCACCTTCTGGCAGTATACGGCTGTATAGCCAGGTGTTTTTCTTAAAAATATTTTTATATTTGGCACTACTGTTTTGTGTCCTCTTTACCAACAAAACCTTGTTATATACCCGGTGCGTATATAGGCACCATTTCACCTTCTGGCAGTATACGGCTGTATAGCCAGGTGTTTTTCTTAAAAATATTTTTATATTTGGCACTACTGTTTTGTGTCCTCTTTACCAACAAAACCTTGTTATATACCCGGTGCGTATATAGGCACCATTTCACCTTCTGGCAGTATACGGCTGTATAGCCAGGTGTTCTTAAAAATATATTTATTTGGCACTACTGTTTTGTGTCCTCTGTGCCAACAAAACACTGTTTTATACACGGTGCGTATAGGCACCATTTCACCTTCTGGCAGTATACGGCTGTATAGCCAGGTGTTCTTCTTAAAAATATTTTTATATTTGGCATAACGCGTGGCCAAAAAAGTAAAACGTCTGAAATGCGGAGGGCTAGCGCAAAGGGACGTGGACGAGGACGGGGGCGCGGAAATGCTGGTGGGGGCACAAACCGCGTTGAAGCCAGTGGGGATACAATGCGTGCTGGTGAGGGGCAGCCAGCATTACGCTCATCCAGCTTCCCTGCCTTTATGGGACAGTTATGCGGGGGGCGGGGTACACCTCTGTTAAGGCCTGAGCAGCGTGAACAGGTGGTGCAATGGATGGCCGATAACGCTTCCAGTCACTTGTCCACCACCCAGTCATCCACACAGTCTCACTCTGACCCTCCTTCCTCCCAACCTGGCCAACAGAGTCAGCCCAACCTTGACCCCTCCCAGGACCTCTTTTCGGGTCCTTTTCCAGATGTGCTGCAAGAATCCCAGGAGCTAGCAGAGGAATTTGTTTGTAGTGATGCCCAAACACTTGAGTATCCGCCATCTGCTAGTGATGTGGACCCGGAACCAGCATCTGCTATCATGAGCGATGATGATGAGACGCAGTTGCCATCAAGGGAGGCTGTTGGAATGTCCAGTGGGCAGGAGGAGGAGCAGAGAGAGGAAGTGGAAGAGGAGGTGGTGGACGACGAAATGACCGACCCCACTTGGACAGGGGTGATGTCCAGCGGGGAAAGCAGTGGAGATGCGGTCTGCGCATCACCGAATAAGGCAGCAAGAGGCAGAGGACAGTCCAGAGGCAGAGGACAGTCCAGACAGAGAAGGCAGGCCACAGCCAGCAGGGCCGAAGCTCTTCCCGGCAGCAGGCAGTCGCGCGAAGCTCCCCCATCGAGGCCTCGTACTTCTGTGGTGTGGAGATTTTTTAATGTTTGCGCGGATGACAAACTGAGCGCGGTTTGCGCAATCTGCCACTCAAAACTGAGTAGGGGCTCTGAGAAGAGCAATCTGACCACCTCAGGCATGCGCCGTCACTTGGAATTCAAGCACTGGGCTGAGTGGGAGAGAGCAAACGCAATACAACCTGCGCCCCGTCTTGCTGCCACTGCCTCTTCCCCTTTGTTGTGTGCTGCCACTGCGGTCCAGACCTCCAGCCAGGACACCTCCACATCTGCCTCTGCCTCGGCTACTTTGGGGCCTTCTCCTTCAGCCCCCCCTTCCCCCGCATCTTCGTCTGCACCTTCCATCTCCTCGTCCCATCAACTGTCCATCTCGCAGGCTTTCAACCGCAGGCGGAAGTACGCCTCCAGTCACCCCCAAGCCCAAGCCTTAACCTGCCTCATCTCCAAACTGCTGGCCCTGGAGATGTTGCCGTTCAGGCTTGTGGAGACGCAGGCCTTCCGCGACCTGATGGCGGCTGCCGCACCTCGCTATTCCGTCCCTAGCCGCCACTATTTTTCCCGGTGTGGCGTCCCCGCCCTGCACCAGCACGTGTCGCGTAACATCAGGCGGGCCCTGAGGTACGCAGTCAGCGCAAAGGTCCACTTGACCACCGACTCGTGGACAAGCGCTTGCGGCCAAGGACGCTACATCTCTTTGACGGCACACTGGGTGAATGTTGTGGAAGCGGGGATGGGGTCGCAAACAGGGACGGCCTACATACCACCCCCGCCCAAGATTGCCAGCACGGGTTCTGATAGACCCCCCTCCTCTTCCTCCTCCTCCTCCTCCTCCTCTGCCTTAACATCGCCCACTGGCGCGGGGAGACGTCAGCAGGCGGTGCTTAAGCTCATCAGCTTGGGCGACAGGAAGCACAGCGCCGCAGAGGTGAGGCACGCCATATTGCAGCAGACAGAGATGTGGCTGTCGCCGCTGCAGCTAGGACCAGGCATGGTCGTGTGCGATAACGGCCGTAATCTGGTGGCGGCTCTGGAGCTTGCAGAACTCAATCACGTACCATGCCTGGCCCACGTTTTTAATTTGGTAGTACAAAAGTTTCTAAAGACTTACCCCAACCTGGCAGAGCTACTGGTCAAAGTGCGGCGCTTGTGCGCTCACTTTCGGAAGTCAACTGTAGCTGCTGCTAGCTTAAAAAAAATCCAGCAACGCCTCCATTTGCCTCAACATCGGCTGTTGTGCGACCTGCCCACTCGCTGGAATTCCACCTATTGCATGTTGGCCAGGGTGTGTGAGCAGCAGAAAGCATTGATGGAGTACCAGATGATGCATCCACGCGTGCCTCCAACTCAGCTCCCTCAGTTTGCCAACCACGAGTGGCCATGGATGGCAGACATATGCGATGTATTGCGTATCTTTGAGGAGTCCACTAAGAAGGTCAGCAGCGAGGACGCTATAGTGAGCGTAACCATCCCGCTCCTATGCGTCCTTAAAGAATCGCTCATCGCAATAAGGGAGAACGCATTGCACACAGAGGAGACGGGGGTAGGAGGAGACGCAACGCAGGTAGACAGTCAGACCACACTTTTGTCTGCTGCTCGGTGGCAGTTGCAGGAGGAGGAGGATGAGGAGGAGGAGGACAACGTGGAGGTGGCTGTGGAAGAGGATGCTGGCGGCGAGGGTAGCAGTCAGGCTGTGTGCGTCCCATTGGTTCAGCGCGGATGGGGCGGAGAGGAGGAGGAAGAGGAGGAAATGGAAAAATGATCCTTCTGGTGGGGGCAGTGAGGTCATGCCTACTCAGAGTCTGGCACACATGGCTGACTTCATGCTGGGCTGCTTTTCCCGGGACATACGTGTTGTCCGGATATTGGAGAACAAACTATACTGGGTCTTCGCACTCCTGGACCCCCGGTATAAAGATAACTTCTCCTCTTTTATTCCGGTAGAGGAGAGGACGAATCGATTACTGGAATACCAGAGGGAACTCTTGCAGAACATGATGCAGATTTTCCCACCCAGCATCGCTGGCGGCAGAGAGGAGAGTGTCTCCCAGAGTCTGACAACATCGATCAGGCCCACAGCCACCAGGGGAACACTCTCCAAGGTGTGGGACACGTTCATGTCACCCCCTCGTGCAACTTCCATCACTGCGGGGCCCGCTATCAGCAGGAGGGACAAGTATCGGCGGATGTTGCGGGACTACCTGGCAGACCACACCCCTGTCCTCCCCGATCCCTCGGCGACCTACACTTAATGGGTCTCCAAGTTGGACACGTGGCTGGAACTGTCCCTGTACGCCTTGGAGGTGCTTGCCTGCCCTGCCGCCAGCGTGCTATCAGAAAGGGTGTTCAGCGCAGCCGGGGGCATTATAACCGATAAGCGCAGCCGCCTGTCAACCGACAGTGCCGACAGGCTGACGCTAATCAAAATGAACAGCAAGTGGATTGACCCGGACTTTGCTTGTACAACAGTGGAAAGCAGCCAAGAGTGAAGTGCCATCTGTATGAAGTGCCATTTCCTCCTCCTCCTCCTCCTCCTCCTTAACCGCCGTAGAATTGCTGTATTAATAAAAAAAAATTATGGCTCACCTCTTGGGCTTAATACAATCAATTTTTAAGAGGTCTCAGCTCTTGGGCCTCCACACAATTTTTAAGAGGTCTCAGCTCGTGGGACTCCACACAATTTTTAAGAGGTCTCAGCTCGCGGGACTCCACACAATGTTTGAGAGGTCTCAGCTCTTGGGCCTCCACACAATTTTTAAAAGGTCTCAGCTCTTGGGACTCCACACAATGTTTGAGAGGTCTCAGCTCTTGGGCCTCCACACAATTTTTAAAAGGTCTCAGCTCTTGGGACTCCACACAATGTTTGAGAGGTCTCAGCTCTTGGGCCTCCACACAATTTTTAAAAGGTCTCAGCTCTTGGGCCTCCACACAATTTTTAAAAGGTCTCAGCTCTTGGGCCTCCACACAATTTTTAAAAGGTCTCAGCTCTTGGGCCTCCCCTACTGCTGGGGTGACACACTGTAACAAACCTCCTCCTGTAAGCTTCCCCTACTGCTGGGGTGACACACTGTAACAAACCTCCTCCTGTAAGCTTCCCTGACTGCAGGGGTGCCACACTGTAACAAACCTCCTCCTGTAAGCTTCCCTGACTGCTGGGGTGACACACTGTAACAAACCTCCTCCTGTAAGCTTCCCTGACTGCTGGGGTGACACACTGTAACAAACCTCCTCCTGTAAGCTTCCCTGACTGCAGGGGTGACACACTGTAACAAACCTCCTCCTGTAAGCTTCCCTTACTGCTGGGGTAACACACTGTAACAAACCTCCTCCTGTAAGCTTCCCTGACTGCTGGGGTGACACACTGTAACAAACCTCCTCCTGTAAGCTTCCCTTACTGCTGGGGTGCCACACTGTAACAAACCTCCTCCTGTAAGCTTCCCTGACTGCTGGGGTGACACACTGTAACAAACCTCCTCCTGTAAGCTTCCCTGACTGCTGGGGTGACACACTGTAACAAACCTCCTCCTGTAAGCTTCCCCTACTGCTGGGGTAACACACTGTAACAAACCTCCTCCTTTAAGCTTCCCTTACTGCTGGGGTGACACAATGACACAAGAGGACATGTCTGACCACATCTCACACACACACACACACAATGACAATTAGGGGTGGGGTCTATTTATTTTCCCCCTTGCCTATGCCATCTGTGGTTGTCATTAGGCAACGTGATTTTAAGGGGTGCAGAATTTTGTTCTTCTTTTTTGTACAGTTTGGCTTGGGGTCCATGGCAATGTAGAGGAAAGAAGGTTTCCTTGTCTTGTCTCACTTTACGTAGAAGTAATATTGTGTTTGGAGTGTATTGTTGAGAGGCTGTGATAGTGGCGTAATAGTGCGACTTGGGCGCGTTATATGCACCCAGACATGCTTCCCCTGCTGTCCCAGTTGCATTCCAGCAGTGTTGGCATCATTTTCTGATGTTTCAGGGTGAACTTGGTGACCTCCAAGTGGTCGAATTGAGATTTCCAAGTGTCGAGCATTTTTTTCCCATAGACTATAATGGGATTCGATATTCGGTCGAGTAGTCGAGTAACGCGGTCTATTCGAATCGAAATTCGAAATTTCGAATATTTCACTACTCGCTCATCTCTAATAACCAAGCATACTGTCTAAGCAAGAGGATAATATTTCCATTCTTTACAAAATAGCTGCCATGCCTGCAGGAAGAAGCTGCAGCAGACAGCCTATGGCTAGCACGAGGGAAAGTATAATAATCTTGAATAATCTATTTCAGAAAATGCAATTTTTGCTCACCAAAAAGACTTTGATTTCTCCCTCCCATAGCACTAAGGACTCTTTCTGACTATTTGTGGAGCAAGTATCAGTTACCCCTTACAACAAGTCCTGCCATCAATTCCAATTCACTATAGTGATTCACTACTAATACCTGGTATCGACAGATGAGCATCTGTATAGCAGCGCTTAGAGCGACCGCTAGTAGAATCTGTAAGCGAGTAACGGCCGCTGTAACAGAGCGTCTCGGTCGCTGTATTAATCGGCCTGCATTCATGAATGTGATGTATGTTGGGCACTGTAACTAACAACAGTACAGAGCTACAGCGAGTAAGAGGTAGTGACTAGAGATGAGCGAACTTTTGAAAAGTTCGATTCGGCCGATTCGCCGAATTTCACAAAGAAATTCGGGTTCGGCCGAATCGAACTTTTACGAAGTTCCCCATCATAAATGCCGGCATGGTGGGAGCTGACAGCGGAGCCGGCCGGCGGTAAAAAAAAAGCATTTTTGCCGGCATGGTGGGAGCGGGCCGGCCCGCTCCGCTGTCAGCGGAACCGGCCGGCCCGCTCCCACCATGCCGGCATTTCAAAAAAAAGCAAACACTTACCTGCAGGTCCGGAGCGTGGAGGCCGGCGCCGCTCTCAGCTGTCATCTGAGGGCGCGTCATCCGCGGTTCCGCTGACAGCGGAGCCGGCCGGCCCGCTCCCACCATGCCGGCAAAAATGCTTTTTTTTTTTTTTTTTTTTTTTTTTTTTAAATGCCGGCATGGTGGGAGCGGGCCGGCCGGCTTTACCGGCCCGCCGGCCGGCTCCGCTGTCAGCGGAACCGGCCGGCCCGCTCCCACCATGCCGGCATTTTTTTTTTTTTTTAATTTCAGGAAAAATTCGATCGGCACGAACCACAAAATATTCGGGTTCGTGCTGAATCGAATATTTCCTGAAATTCGGAGCGAATTCCGGTTCGTCCGAACCGGTTCGCTCATCTCTAGTAGTGACTGCTCAGTGCGTCCGGCAACAAAACACTAGAAACACAGAGCATCGGTGCTCTAAATCTGGATGCTGTAGCATAGAGCGCCAGATGCCGTGTGATTACAGTCTGTTTTTGAACACATATGCACCTGTAACAAAGTAAAAACACATGAAATCACATTCCCCTCGATTCAAAGAGCAAAAGTTAATTGATTTCGGATCGAGAATCGTAAGTTTTGGTGGGTGTTAGTCATTTTTTCCTGTTTTTTTGGCCATTTACGACTCGCACGAGCCTACGTTCGAATGCGTATATGCTCTTACGATCATCGCAAGTTCGGTCCTAAATTTTAGGATGAAAACGTAAAACTTAGGATCAAATCCTAAAACTTAGGATGAAAACGTAAAACTTAGGATAATTGGATGTGTTTCGGTGTGATTCAGAGAACAGTTTTCAAACCTCTAAATAAGTTTTAAAAGAAAGCCACTGCCGACACCTTTTAGCAGTCGTATTGCTGTTCTTGAACAGGTTTTTTGGCTATGTGGAGGAGTCTGCGCGTCTTGAGCTGCAATGAACTGCATGTATCAGCATGGCCGAGGCCATAAATTGTATGGCAATGCATACCTGATTCATGTATGCCTTATAAAAGCATTTTAATGTGGACCTTAATTAGTCCTTTGCATGTAAACCTTTATTTGGCAATATATTTGCGTTAATTAAAGAAACTTATGTCCTTTGTTATTTATTTTTAAATTGATGTACTAGAATAATATTTTTAGATTGCATTTATTGGTGTAGTTGCTTACCTTTGCTTTGTTTAATTATTTAAGCACATCTTTGGTCAGATGCATCACACTTACTGAGGAGAGGAGAGCGGGATAAAGTGCAGGATGTGGGTTACTGCTGTATTTTGCACAGACACAGCAGAGCTGGGGGCACGGAAAGGTCAGAAATCAAAGAATCCAGAGCAACACAGTCACAAGGCCCTTTCTGTTTGCAGGCTGCCCGATAATACCTGAGCCGCCATCTTGGCTGTTTCTAGGCTCATAACATGCAGAAGTTGCTGGGTGTTTTTTAATATTGGAGAGCAATCTGTATGTAGAGGGTGTGGGTAACCACACTAAAAATTTAAAGTTGTACCATTTGAAGCATAAATATTAAAATTAAATCCACAAGTAAAAAATGCAAGTTAACTAAAAATTAAACAAAGTAAGATTTACTTATGCAAATGCATTCATTAATGGTTGGTTACTACAAAATGAATGAAATAAAGAAAATTAAAAGACCAAATATTTAGAATGCACTTTAATGAGGTAAGTTTGTAGTGCGGAGCCGCAAGATCAGAAGGATTTACGTCCAGACAAAAAAGGAAAAAGGGCAAAACCGATGTTGCAACCTGAGAAATGAAACGGAAAATTCAGGATGGAAACTGACATAGGTCTGATTCCCGAACTGCCATACGAACGGACGTATATTTTAGGATAGAAACGTATTTGCTTATAGAATCACTCGCAAGTTCATACGAACGCACGAGCGGACGGGAAAAATAGGATGATCGGCACCCAAATCCAAGCTGTTACATGTTTCTTTGAATCAACCCAATTGTGTTTACACTGTCTGTGACAATAACACTTTAGTGCCAGACCGGTAAATGCAATTCTGCATAAAAATATTTAAAGTCAGAAAGGTTTCTAAAAGTGTTTGTTTACAGCCAGGAGAGGTCACAAAATTTGAGCAAAAAAAAAAAATTAAATTGCCAAACACGCTGTTTATACCCAACTAATGAAAGGCCATTGAAATGTATGGGAGAGCGCTACAGAGTGACAGGTATTACATGGAACCTAGAGCGCCGGTGCTATAGCTATAGCGCTGAGCCACCTGTAATAATACATGTGACGCTACATGGCGCTGTTAGAGACGCTCACCAGAATTGCTTTCTTAAATGTGGTTTTGTGTACAGCGCCCGGCGTTCACCAGACACTGCCTGCTGCTACGAGGCACTACCTGGTGCTATCCCTTCTTAAATAACCCCCTTAGACCAGCTATTTTAACAGAGGTTATGGCTACCGCCTATTCAAACCTTTCAAGGAACTGTCTATGGGTTCCTTCCATGACAGACCTCTTGGTGGAGCAGTTTCAAAAGGTTTGTCTTGATAATGCTACAGAATGCAGGCACCTGTACCTGAAGGTTTCCTCTGAAATATTTTTACTTGTCAGTGGGTGCTCAGCAGGTCAGTGGAGAATTTCTGCAATATGCTAAGTAAAAAGTGCAGCAATAAGGAAGAGAGAAAGCTACAGTTGTTCTACAGTTTATCCAAGTATACTCTTATAATGATTTCAGTCAGTGCATTCCATTCGGAAGCTAAAAGAGAATTCTAACCATAGAAAATAATAAAGGTTATTATCCAGGCATTAAATAACAACCGCCCTGTCCCCCACAGATGATCGCTCCTATTATTGGCGCCGCAGTCCTTCCCTAATCTTCAGATCTTAGCCCCATGCTAAGTCACATCCGTCTGTATGGTGGCATACCCTTGACTGCAATGGAGAGCATGTGTCAAAGCCTGGCACTCCCCCTCCTACAGTAAAGGGGGGTGGTCCACTGTTGTGAAAGCAGATGTGATTGGTGACTGGGTCTGGGTTCTGTCATCCACATCGGGGAAGTTGTTACATGAGTGAAAATGGGCTAGAAACTTTCCTCGGCTGGTTGAACAGACGGGGAGGCCGATTCATTAATAGCGCCAGGTAGCGACAGATGAGCGCCAGTAAGTAAAAAAAAAAAAAATAATAAAAATTGTGCAGAATTGATATTACAGGTCTGATATTCATGTATTCATATTACAAAATGTTTAGAAAAACTTGTATAATTTTTACATTAAAAAAAAAATGGTTGTTTGGGGGTTAAAAACTACTTTACACACATCGCCGCCAGCGCTCTGGGGTTTAAACAAGGAATTCACAGCGCGAGAAATTTTTGAGCGTGATTTGTTAATGAATCTGCAGCAAGCCGTTCGCTCTGGCCATTCGCTGTCAGGCGCACCCATACAACGCGGAACCTGTGAAACAGCGACCCCTAACCCCGTATTGAACATTACCGCACACCGACTGAGTCGCTGTCAACAAGCAAACCCCGGCCAAGCACAGCGAATACTAGCTGGCGCTGTGAAAATCACGCTACTGGCGCTCATCTGTCGCTACCTGGCGCTATTAATGAATCGGCCTCTTAAAAAAAAATCCTAACATTGCAGAAGTGGTCACAGAATTTTTGACATAAAAAAAAAAAAAAAACATTAATAGCAATTAATTATGATTATTAAAAGATTGCTCCATTGAAATGCATTGGACAACGCCAGGGAGCGCCAGGTCATACCTGTCGCTGTGATGGGATTAGCAGCGGCGCTGTTCGTTGCAGTCGGCTACATGATGAATCCCGCGCTAGCTGACGCTCTCGCCGGCGCTAGCCTCATTTAGCGTGATAAATGCGTCATTGTGACCGCCGCCGGGCGTACTTGATTCGGTAGCCGCCGTTAGCTGGCGGTACCTGGCGCTCGTCAGACACTACCTGGCTCTAGCCCTTGATAAATCAGGCCGATAATCACCACTACAGTGTTTTTGGCTTTGGAGAGAAGATATAAACTCCTATTTCATTAGTACTTTTTCATGGAGAAAGTAGCCCATTTTAGTCTGGAATCATCAATGCTGTGAGACAGCCCCAAAGCAAAACATTTGTGGTTTAGGGTGTATAATACGATCAACTTAGTACGAAACCAAAAAAACTGGGGAATAGGAATCAACTCGAAAATTCAAACACAGAAAAGCTGGTTGATGGGATGCTAATTTTTTTATAGCCCCAATTCTGCCTCTGGGGGCCTCTTGACAGGGAGGAGAGGTGGAGGGGCCCCTAAAGGCTAAATCCCATCTCAAAGTTTGTTGATTGCAATGGGAACTGGGTTTGGTTTTATTCAAAGTTTGGCCGAACTTGCTGAACCTGAACCTTAAGGGCTTCACCCAACACTACTCACCACTCAAATACTAATAACAAGTGTACTGCCTGTATAATGCATATGGTCTCATAGTATAAATCCACAGTGTAAGATGCCACAGAAACACTGCACAGTAATCAAAAAATAAATCAATGAACCTGGGAGTGAACCTCACAGTGCTAGCTAAAGCAATGGTAAGTGGCCAAGCTGTGTGGGCTAGTAAAGATGGGCTTTCCTTCATGGTGGGGGCAAGCGGAGAGATAAATATTTAATGAATGCAATTCTATATGTTCTGCAGGCTAGCCTGTCTTTTTCAGTTTGGCATAGCTTTAGCAAATAAGAGCTATTGTGCTTTATATTGATGACAATAGAGGGCCAGCAAGCCAGACATTTCTGATTAAAGTTGTTTATTTGATCACTTCCTATCAACAGACAGTTGCCCAAATCTAATTATAAATGGGTCACCCTAATTCCACTAGATTAGGCCAGGTGTTTACCATTTATTGATACTTGGCCTCTTCAAAGTGGGTAAATAACTGCTGCATATTAGAAGTATTTACCCTGCAACATGTACTTATGCCACGGAAGGTGGTAGTTCCTAGTATATTTGCTACAGGCTAGAGCATCTGTACTATGTAAAATGCTAATAAATTAGTCCTAATAAAACATAAAAAAGTAAAATACAACATAATCAAATTATTTAAAGCTGGTTGGTTTCATTTTTTTTCTCCAGACCGGTAGTAATTTAATTTAATTAGGTTCTTCATTGCCTAAGGGGCTGTAAATCATTTGCAGTGCTTTGCTTTCCTTAGCAAGTTATTATAGGAGGTGTAAAGGATCAGTTTTAGAAACATGACAAAGAATCACCTTCAAAAAAGTTGAAGGTATTCTTTTTTTAATCCTGTCTGGCTAGAGATACTCAAAGCTAAGTCTATAGAAATGTACCTAGTTACTCCATAATCTGTAAAACATTGGTTCACAGTTTGTAAGGATATACTATGTACAGTATTTCTCCAGCAACTAGTTTGTGGATCTAGGATTATCTAAGTAATGCAAGGTAAGCCGAATGGTAGACCTGTGTTGGGGCTAATAAATTCAGTCTTGTAATAAAGGTAAGTACTGATCTCTGCTATATGCTTGACCATGTGCTTTGAGTTATTGGTTCCTCTGTAGCGTACTATTTCAATGTAAGTGAGGAGTTAAGAAATTATAGCCGTATAGATCCTGTGGAAGCTCAGAGGGAGAATCAGGCTGCATCCAGCAGTGGCCCATGCTGAGGTGAAGTCTGTAACATCTGTATGTTGCTGGTAATAAAGGTTTCCTTGGATTTACTCCAAAGAGTTGTCTCAGAACAACATCTGCAAAGACTAAGTCTAACTGCCCTAGGTCCCAAAAGAACCCCCTCGCTGCTTATACAAACACCCTTTGCCCGGCGGATGTGCCTAACACCAGTGACACACTAATTTCCACATAGACCTATAATATTCTTCTTTATTTCCTGCAGAAATTGTCAGACACCAATGTTTCTCTAAAAAAACAATGAAACTGGAAATGGCCAAAGTCTAGTTATATCTTTGAATTGGAATCACAGCACCAATCGTCCAGCAAGAATTCACATAGTAGTTTAAGCTGCTCTTCCGATTACCTTTCATAGGTGGTGGGAGGTATACACTGTTACAAAGACACTAGTTGTACCCCCCTGGGGAGAAGATCTGTAGGTCATGTACAACTACATAATGCATGAATGTCAATGAAAAAATGAATGGATGTTAATTAATGTACACAGTAAAACAATTAGATCAGGTCAGGTACGGGAAATGTAAAGAACAGTATACCATAATGCTGTGGTTTTGCTCAAGGGCTGCCATTAAATCAGTTTAACAGATTACACAGAAAGATAGCTTGGTATCAGACCCTATTGTGAGAATATTCATATAAAAGACCATATCAGCTTTGCAGAAATTGTTCTGACTAAAGAGACCAGAGTAGTGGAAGGGGTTGATGGGTAGAAATTGACAGGTTACAGAAAAATAAGGTGATAGAGGTAAATAGGAAGAAAGGGGGGTTTAAAAAATTGCGACCAGAGTGGAAACAAGCAGGGTTTCCCATGTGTAAACATTGCCTCTTAATTAGAAAGCAAATGAAATCAAATGTGGTCACATGACAGAGTTGCTACCTGCCCACCCTCTGGTCCTCCACTGTTTGCTTTGTCATAAAAGAGCTGAGCCGCTAATATCCTATACACATGCGATGCAGGGTTCCCCCCGCTTTTAAAAAAAGTCCACTCACCTTTGTGGGTGATCCTGCCTTGATGATCGTCCTCCTTGGTTCCGGCTGGTGGACATGGTCTGTGTACTCTCAGTGCACATTGTTTTAAATAGGTGCTGGCTATTCACAAAGGAGTTTTTTCTATATATTCCCACTGGTGTGTGAAATATATAAAACTCTGCACTGGGGTTGACACTGAAAACAAGTGCTTTGTTACGTGGACTTTGTAATTCACAACAATTCTTTTACAATTTTTTTTGGTGTCACTCTGGTACAGCATTATCATTCACAAAACACTTATACAGATGATCCTTGTTATGCAACAAACTGTGCGTGTAGAACCTATAAAAGTGCTGTGATAATATCATACCTTAATACACGCACAGAAGTGGGCACAGTGGTCATTATTCACTCAGCATTACTACACACTATACATGTAACTGCTAACAAAAACTAGATATGACCCAAAAGAGAAAGGCGAATTGGGAGTAACAGCTTATGGATCAACAGGGTTCACTTTTAGGAATGTGCCTGAACTACCATAGAAACACCAACATCGTTTTTAATTAATACTCAACTTGAAGCCACTGTCTTTCACTGTAGCTATGGGAGATTTAAAACAGCCTACAAAAATAGCAAAGCCTACATATGGCCATCTGAACAGCAGGGAACAAGGGGCAGACGTGAACGACCAGACCGTCATAGCAATTCATCATCAGATACTTCCTCCTCAAGGGAAAGAGGCCCAAATCACTCAATGCAAACCTGGGGGAGGAAATATCCCCCAAGAAAATTACAAACACAGGGTGACATGTCGAGAGGTCCACCTAGAAGGGAAATTGCCCTGCAACAACAGGAAGAACAGCACAAACATCTACAAAAACGTAAAATGGACCAAAGGACCCCACCTCCCCTTGAGAAAGTAGATAACACTGAGAGATCTAAAAGGGATTTTTTAGACAGTGGCACAATGCGCCGGAATGAGGCCTGTAGAAGAAGAATTTTGTTCCCTCTCTTCCTCACCCCCCGCCCCAACCCCCAAGAAAACTCTTCCCCTACCATTAGAAGGTGCTGCTCCATTAAATAGGCCCCAACCTATGGAAGCAGATACCAGAATGGATATTATCAATTTTACTGATCATACTCTGACAGAGGCCCAGGAAGAGCTCCTACAGTTAGGACTAAATTTTTGTCCAACCAGAGGACTTGACCTCTTAGAGGTCACTAAAGACATTCACCTATTTGCTAGAAAGATCCTGTGCAGATATAAGTTTATGGACAAGGAAGGACCAATAGACATCAATGGGGATCCACCAATACCCTCAGAATCACAATTGACAAGGGCATGCATGAACTGGCATTGGAGGTATCAGGCCAATGTGTAAGAGACAAACCATTGACCAAATTCAAAAAACCCTCCACATATTATCCGCCACTAGGCCTAAATCATAATATAGTCACGTTCGTGAACCTGACCATGGCTGGTTTAGAGAAACTTCCACTAAAAGTAAAACACCCTTCTAATTTTTGACATGAACTTCAAATAGCCATTCAAGACTTAGAATCCAACAAAAACCTAGTTATAAAACCCACCGATAAAGGCGGGAACATAGTGATTATGTCTAAAGACCAATATACCACTATGTGCTTACAGATCTTAAACAATACCCAATGGTATAAGAGGGCCCCTGCATCCAGACTGACCATGTCTGGGAATACCACAACATGATCAGGGAGGCTCATGACCAGGGAGTTATAGATGCCCATATTGCTGGATTCCTGGAGTCCACCAACCAAACAATTCCAAACTTTTATGCCCTCCCGAAGGTGCACAAATCAATGGTGTTGCCACCAGGGCATCCCATTGTGTCGGGTATGGGAGCACTCACAGAGAATGCCAGCAAATATGTGGACCAACATCTGCAGCCCCTGGTCATGAGCCTGCCCTCCTATGTCAAGAACACAGGCCACATCTTACATGTCCTTGACGGATTATGGGTGGATCCCGGTGCATTCCTGGTTACTCTGGATGTAGAGGTCCTCTATTCAAGCATTCCTCATATGAAAGGACTAAAAGCTGTTGAAACATTCCTTAATGAATTGGATGTGTCCGAACATAACCACAACTTGTTCCTCCTTCGGCTCCTCAATTTCGTCCTCGCCCACAACCTCTTCCTTTTCAATGGCCAACTGTACCACCAGGTGCAGGGAACAGCGATGGGGACAACGTGTGCCCCATAGTTTGCTAACCTGTACCTGGGTTGGTGGGAGAGGAGTCTGTGGACTGAGGACGAGATGACCAAGTACCTGTGCCATGTCTCGGCCTGGCACAGGTACATTGATGATATCTTGGCCATCTGGGAGGGGCCGAGGGAGGAACTGACGGAGTTTGTTCGGACCTTGAATAACAATGAACTCAATCTTTAATTCACATGCCATTTTGACCAACATAAGGTCACATTCCTAAATCTTGAAATACAGAAAGACCAGGAAGGACAGATAGGAACCATCCTGTATCGAAAGGACACTTCGGCAAATACCATGTTGCGGGCAACTAGTTCCCACCCTACGGGGAATTTTTACGCGCACGCCGAAACTGTTCTACAATAGAAACATTCAAGTCCGAAGCCACAAGGATCTGGGCACGATTGCAGGCAAGAGGGTAAAGCAGGCCCATTCTCAAAGCCACCTATGAGAAAGCTAGAAATTCAAATAGACAAAAACTATTATATAAACCCAGAACGGCAAAAAAAGGTATGGGCCCAGCACTAGTATTAACATATACAGATGCACATGGATCCATACGGAATATCCTCCATTCTTATTGGCCCATTCTGTTGAATGATCCTTATCTGAAAACATTCTTGCCCACACAATCAAAGATAATTTTCAGATGCCCAAATAACCTAAGGGATAGATTAGTGCATAGTCATTTCTCGGAACATCAAAAGGTCAAATGGCACATATAGGCGTGGGGACTGCAGTATGTGCAAATACATCCTTCCCGGGATGGAAATAACAGTGAATCAGAAAGCCAAACATAAAACCAGACATTTCATAAATTGTGAAACCAGTCATATTATATGTTTGATTATATTAGGTATTAGATCCAGGGCCTGGTGGACGATATCAGTGCTTGGATTGGGCCTAATCCTTAGAAAATTATTGACAATGCAGATTTATACAGCTTTCTAACCCAGGCCAGCATGCCCTTCTCAAATCCCCATTTTTGAAGGGAGTATAATAGATAGCCCCAGGAGATGTTGAAGGTTTTTTCAATATCCAACGATAAGAGCAAGGTATGTTGAGAGGCTTTTCTAGCTAGGTAAATCAGTACAACAGCTCTTCGAAACTCTCCCACTTGTCAGTAAGATACAAAGCCACAGTGTTCTTTGTGTATTATGGTGGTCAAAAAGGTGTTAATCTAAGATATATTTGGAGAACAATTTTGGGTTTAGGTTGTGTAGCGAAATGGGCCTGTAATTACACCAATGTTGTGGGTCTTCACTTGGTTTAGGGATCATCACTATGGTAGCTTTGTTTGTGTCTGTGTGAAAACTTCCATTTATTTTAATATGATTATACATACTAGCCAAGTGTGGGGCAATTATGGTAGAGGTGGATTTATAAAAAGTAGCTGTGAAGCCGTCAGGTCCTGGCCCCTTCCAACCTTAAAGTTCTTAATGGCTGTTTCAACTTCTAATGATGAGATGTCTGCATTAACCATCTTCCAACTGTGGAAGAGAATCAGAGGAGCCCAGAGTTGGGGAGAACAGTGCAGCAGGCAGTCTATGAGACGCGGACCTCTCCTCTATTTCTCCCTTATGGAGCGCATCCAGCGAGCAGGCTCTGGATCCACAACCCCCCATGGGCTCTCACCTCAGTGCCCCAGGCTGATTTGGGCTCTAGTTATGTCTGGGGGCAGGGTCCAAGAGTCACTGGTCAGATGGTGCGGCACTGCTGTCAGCAATGATGGTGGCGCATTTTGTATCTCCGCCCCGTGTTTTCGCACCTTTTCATGCCGCCTGCTGCCTCAGGTATTTCTTCTTCCTCCTCCGCTCTGGGTGCATTTCTTCAGGCGTCAGTCTGTTCTCGAGAAGCTCTGGTACCTGTATAGACTGATATGTTGGCTGCCGCGGCTGGTAAGTGATTGTTTTCTCTTGGGGTTTGCGGAGCAGAGCTACTCTGTGCCTGGTGTCTCTGCCACATCCTTGCACCCTCCACACAACAATTCTTTAATCAAATCAGATCCACAACGTGCCTCAGCCACTGAACTTTTTTTTTTCTATAACTGCAACATAGTCCGATATCCACATCATGTAGACAGTCACTGAGAGTGAAATATAACAACAAAACCACCATTTTTAAGGTAATATGCACATGACCATTTTTCACTATTTTGCACTACACACGTTCAACTTAAGGGATTTCCAAGGAAAATTATATATTGTTTTTTTATGGGTTTTAACATGAAATGTTTTGTATGTCATTTTTTAGTGTATTCTCAATATTTTACGGTGAAATATATGCATTATTTTTTACAATTTGTAGTGTTTTTTGTAATAAAAAATGTAAGTTTTTCAATAAAATCTTATTGAATGTAAAAGCCCCATTCTCCTGGTTCCAACTGTATGACATATGTGTTGGTAAACACCCTTTCCTGCCCAGGAGACTTCCCCAAACTGAAACAACGCGTTAGGAGATTTACAGATAAAATACAATTGCTATGCCCACCTTGCAGTTTAAAAAAAAAAAACCCTTTTCATTTGAAATACCCCCAACAAACTATATCAACTACATTACTATAACTTTATTCTCTGGCAGTACACACCTCAAGCTTTCTAGGTGTATCAGGTTTGTTGATGTGGGTGCAGTTTTGTGGAAGTAATCCCTCAATTAATTCTTTGGTTGTACCGGGTTTCCTTTAAAAAAAGAATTAAAAAAGCACATTTTCCTAAAAGAACACTAAGCAAACAAGAAAAAACAAATAAAATCTGAAAAATCAAGGTCCCCCGAACAGAACAATACCCAACATTAGAGATGAGCGAACTTTTGAAAAATTTGATTCGACTGATTCGCCGAATTTTCCGACAAAAATCGTTTCGACCCGAATTTATTAGTGACAGATCGCTATTAAAAACGGCTATTTCTGAGCCTCCTAGAGCCTCAATAGGGTTGTAAACCATTTTGCCTTGCTGTAACACGCATAGGATGCGTGCTGGGTTAGTTAAATAATACTGTAAATAAATATCACATGCAGATCAGAGGCATCGCTAATAGAATCGCAGAGCGGCACAATTGCAGAGAATTGAAGTGGCATCACTATGAGGGGCAGGAGCCCAAACATTGCTTTAAAGAGACACTGGAGTTGGCAGCAGCAGGAGCCCAAAAATTGGATGAATCACACCCTGGAGTTGCAAGCAGCAGCAGGAGCCCAAACATTGGCTGAAAGAGACACTGGAGTTGGCAGCAGCAGGAGCCCAAAAATTGACTGACACACCCTGGAGTTTCAAGCAGCAGCAGCAGCAACAGCAGGAGCCCAAACATAGCTTGAAAGAGACACTGGAGTTGGCTGCAGGAGCCCAAAGATTGGATGAATCACACCCTGCAGTTGCAAGCAGCAGCAGCAGGAGCCCAAATATTACTTTAAAGAGACACTGGATTTGGCAGCAGGAGCCCAAAATTGGATGAATCATACCCTGGAGTTGGCAGTAGCAGCAGCAGCAGGAGCCCAAACATTACTTTAAAGAGACACTGGAGTTGGCTTCAGGAGCCCAAAAATTGGATGAATCACACCCTGGAGTTGGCAGCAGCAGGAGCCCAAAAATTACTTTAAAGAGACACTGGAGTTGGCAGCAGGAGCCCAAAGATTGGATGAATCACACCCTGGAGTTGGCAGCAGCAGAAGCAGAAGGAGCCCAACCATTACTTTAAAGAGACACTGGGGTTGGCTTCAGGAGCCCAAAAATTGGATGAATCACACCCTGGAGTTGGCAGCAGCAGCAGCAGGAGCCCAAACATTACTTTAAAGAGACACTGGAGTTGGCTTCAGGAGCCCAAAAATTGGATGATTCACACCCTGGAGTTGGCAGCAGCAGCAGGAGCCCAAACATTACTTTAAAGAGACACTGGGGTTGGCTTCAGGAGCCCAAGAATTGGATGAATCACACCCTGGAGTTGGCAGCAGCAGCAGCAGGAGCCCAAACATTACTTTAAAGAGACACTGGAGTTGGCTTCAGGAGCCCAAAAATTGGATGATTCACACCCTGAAGTTGGCAGCAGCAGCAGCAGCAGGAGCCCAAACATTACTTTAAAGAGACACTGGGGTTGGCTTCAGGAGCCCAAAAATTGGATGAATCACACCCTGGAGTTGGCAGCAGCAGCAGCAGGAGCCCAAATATTACTTTAAAGAGACACTGGGGTTGGCTTCAGGAGCCCAAAAATTGGATGAATCACACCCTGGAGTTGGCAGCAGCAGCTGCAGCAGGAGCCCAACCATTACTTTAAAGAGACACTGGGGTTGGCAGCAGGAGCCCAAAGATTTGATGAATCACACCCTGGAGTTGGCAGCAGAAGCAGCAGCAGCAGCAGGATCCCAAACATTACTTTAAAGAGACACTGGGGTTGGCAGCAGGAGCCCAACAATTGGATGAATCACACCCTGGAGTTGGCAGCAGCAGCAGCAGCAGGAGCCCAAACATTACTTTAAAGAGACACTGGAGTTGGCTTCAGGAGCCCAAAAATTGGATGATTCACACCGTGGAGTTGGCAGCAGCAGCAGCAGGAGCCCAAACATTACTTTAAAGAGACAGTGGGGTTTGCTTCAGGAGCCCAAAAATTGGATGAATCACACCCTGGAGTTGGCAGCAGCAGCAGCAGGAGCCCAAATATCACTTTAAAGAGACACTGGGGTTGGCTTCAGGAGCCCAAAAATTGGATGAATCACACCCTGGAGTTGGCAGCAGCAGCAGCAGGAGCCCAAACATTACTTTAAAGAGACACTGGAGTTGGCAGCAGGAGCCCAAAGATTGGATGAATCACACCCTGGAGTTGGCAGCAGCAGCAGCAGGAGCCCAAACATTACTTTAAAGAGATACTGGGGTTGGCTTCAGGAGCCCAAAAATTGGATGAATCACACCCTGGAGTTGGCAGCAGCAGCAGCAGGAGCCCAAACATTACTTTAAAGAGACACTGGAGTTGGCTTCAGGAGCCCAAAAATTGGATGATTCACACCCTGAAGTTGGCAGCAGCAGCAGGAGCCCAAACATTACTTTAAAGAGACACTGGGGTTGGCTTCAGGAGCCCAAAAATTGGATGAATCACACCCTGGAGTTGGCAGCAGCAGCAGCAGGAGCCCAAATATTATTTTAAAGAGACACTGGGGTTGGCTTCAGGAGCCCAAAAATTGGATGAATCACACCCTGGAGTTGGCAGCAGCAGCTGCAGCAGGAGCCCAACCATTACTTTAAAGAGACACTGGGGTTGGCAGCAGGAGCCCAAAGATTTGATGAATCACACCCTGGAGTTGGCAGCAGAAGCAGCAGCAGCAGCAGGATCCCAAACATTACTTTAAAGAGACACTGGGGTTGGCAGCAGGAGCCCAACAATTGGATGAATCACACCCTGGAGTTGGCAGCAGCAGCAGCAGCAGGAGCCCAAACATTACTTTAAAGAGACACTGGAGTTGGCTTCAGGAGCCCAAAAATTGGATGATTCACACCGTGGAGTTGGCAGCAGCAGCAGCAGGAGCCCAAACATTACTTTAAAGAGACAGTGGGGTTTGCTTCAGGAGCCCAAAAATTGGATGAATCACACCCTGGAGTTGGCAGCAGCAGCAGCAGGAGCCCAAATATCACTTTAAAGAGACACTGGGGTTGGCTTCAGGAGCCCAAAAATTGGATGAATCACACCCTGGAGTTGGCAGCAGCAGCAGCAGGAGCCCAAACATTACTTTAAAGAGGCACTGGAGTTGGCAGCAGGAGCCCAAAGATTGGATGAATCACACCCTGGAGTTGGCAGCAGCAGCAGCAGGAGCCCAAACATTACTTTAAAGAGATACTGGGGTTGGCTTCAGGAGCCCAAAAATTGGATGAATCACACCCTGGAGTTGGCAGCAGCAGCAGCAGGAGCCCAAACATTACTTTAAAGAGACACTGGGGTTGGCTTCAGGAGCCCAAAAATTGGATGAATCACACCCTGGAGTTGGCAGCAGCAGCAGGAGCCCAAACATTACTTTAAAGAGACACTGGGGTTGGCTTCAGGAGCCCAAATATTGGATGAATCACACCCTGGAGTTGGCAGCAGCAGGAGCCAAAATATTACTTTAAAGAGACACTGGGGTTGGCTTCAGGAGCCCAAAAATTGGATGAATCACACCCTGGAGTTGGCAGCAGCAGCAGCAGGAGCCCAAACATTACTTTAAAGAGACATTGGAGTTGGCAGCAGGAGCCCAAAGATTGGATGAATCACACCCTGGAGTTAGCAGCAGCAGCAGCAGCAGGAGCCCAAACATTACTTTAAAGAGACACTGGGGTTGGCAGCAGGAGCCCAAAAATTGGACGAATCACACCCTGGAGTTGGCAGCAGCAGGAGCCCAAACATTACTTTAAAGAGACACTGGAGTTGGCTTCAGGAGCCCAAAAATTGGATGATTCACACCCTGGAGTTGGCAGCAGCAGCAGCAGGAGCCCAAACATTACTTTAAAGAGACACTGGGGTTGGCTTCAGGAGCCCAAAAATTGGATGAATCACACCCTGGAGTTGGCAGCAGCAGCAGCAGGAGCCCAAACATCACTTTAAAGAGAAACTGGAGTTGGCAGCAGGAGCCCAGAGATTGGATGAATCACACCCTGGAGTTGGCAGCAGCAGGAGCCCAAACATTACTTTAAAGAGACACTGGGGTTGGCTTCAGGAGCCCAAGAATTGGATGAATCACACCCTGGAGTTGGCAGCAGCAGCAGGAGCCCAAACATTACTTTAAAGAGACACTGGGGTTGGCTTCAGGAGCCCAAGAATTGGATGAATCACACCCTGGAGTTGGCAGCAGCAGCAGCAGGAGCCCAAACATTACTTTAAAGAGACATTGGAGTTGGCAGCAGGAGCCCAAAGATTGGATGAATCACACCCTGGAGTTAGCAGCAGCAGCAGCAGCAGGAGCCCAAACATTACTTTAAAGAGACACTGGGGTTGGCAGCAGGAGCCCAAAAATTGGACGAATCACACCCTGGAGTTGGCAGCAGCAGGAGCCCAAACATTACTTTAAAGAGACACTGGAGTTGGCTTCAGGAGCCCAAAAATTGGATGATTCACACCCTGGAGTTGGCAGCAGCAGCAGCAGGAGCCCAAACATTACTTTAAAGAGACACTGGGGTTGGCTTCAGGAGCCCAAAAATTGGATGAATCACACCCTGGAGTTGGCAGCAGCAGCAGCAGGAGCCCAAACATCACTTTAAAGAGAAACTGGAGTTGGCAGCAGGAGCCCAGAGATTGGATGAATCACACCCTGGAGTTGGCAGCAGCAGGAGCCCAAACATTACTTTAAAGAGACACTGGGGTTGGCTTCAGGAGCCCAAGAATTGGATGAATCACACCCTGGAGTTGGCAGCAGCAGCAGGAGCCCAAACATTACTTTAAAGAGACACTGGGGTTGGCTTCAGGAGCCCAAGAATTGGATGAATCACACCCTGGAGTTGGCAGCAGCAGCAGCAGGAGCCCAAACATTACTTTAAAGAGACACTGGAGTTGGCTTCAGGAGCCCAAAAATTGGATGATTCACACCCTGAAGTTGGCAGCAGCAGCAGCAGCAGCAGGAGCCCAAACATTACTTTAAAGAGACACTGGGGTTGGCTTCAGGAGCCCAAAAATTGGATGAATCACACCCTGGAGTTGGCAGCAGCAGCAGCAGGAGCCCAAATATTACTTTAAAGAGACACTGGGGTTGGCTTCAGGAGCCCAAAAATTGGATGAATCACACCCTGGAGTTGGCAGCAGCAGCTGCAGCAGGAGCCCAACCATTACTTTAAAGAGACACTGGGGTTGGCAGCAGGAGCCCAAAGATTTGATGAATCACACCCTGGAGTTGGCAGCAGAAGCAGCAGCAGCAGCAGCAGGATCCCAAACATTACTTTAAAGAGACACTGGGGTTGGCAGCAGGAGCCCAACAATTGGATGAATCACACCCTGGAGTTGGCAGCAGCAGCAGCAGCAGGAGCCCAAACATTACTTTAAAGAGACACTGGAGTTGGCTTCAGGAGCCCAAAAATTGGATGATTCACACCGTGGAGTTGGCAGCAGCAGCAGCAGGAGCCCAAACATTACTTTAAAGAGACAGTGGGGTTTGCTTCAGGAGCCCAAAAATTGGATGAATCACACCCTGGAGTTGGCAGCAGCAGCAGCAGGAGCCCAAATATCACTTTAAAGAGACACTGGGGTTGGCTTCAGGAGCCCAAAAATTGTATGAATCACACCCTGGAGTTGGCAGCAGCAGCAGCAGGAGCCCAAACATTACTTTAAAGAGACACTGGAGTTGGCAGCAGGAGCCCAAAGATTGGATGAATCACACCCTGGAGTTGGCAGCAGCAGCAGCAGGAGCCCAAACATTACTTTAAAGAGATACTGGGGTTGGCTTCAGGAGCCCAAAAATTGGATGAATCACACCCTGGAGTTGGCAGCAGCAGCAGCAGGAGCCCAAACATTACTTTAAAGAGACACTGGGGTTGGCTTCAGGAGCCCAAAAATTGGATGAATCACACCCTGGAGTTGGCAGCAGCAGCAGGAGCCCAAACATGACTTTAAAGAGACACTGGGGTTGGCTTCAGGAGCCCAAATATTGGATGAATCACACCCTGGAGTTGGCAGCAGCAGGAGCCAAAATATTACTTTAAAGAGACACTGGGGTTGGCTTCAGGAGCCCAAAAATTGGATGAATCACACCCTGGAGTTGGCAGCAGCAGCAGCAGGAGCCCAAACATTACTTTAAAGAGACATTGGAGTTGGCAGCAGGAGCCCAAAGATTGGATGAATCACACCCTGGAGTTAGCAGCAGCAGCAGCAGCAGGAGCCCAAACATTACTTTAAAGAGACACTGGGGTTGGCAGCAGGAGCCCAAAAATTGGACGAATCACACCCTGGAGTTGGCAGCAGCAGGAGCCCAAACATTACTTTAAAGAGACACTGGAGTTGGCTTCAGGAGCCCAAAAATTGGATGATTCACACCCTGGAGTTGGCAGCAGCAGCAGCAGGAGCCCAAACATTACTTTAAAGAGACACTGGGGTTGGCTTCAGGAGCCCAAAAATTGGATGAATCACACCCTGGAGTTGGCAGCAGCAGCAGCAGGAGCCCAAACATCACTTTAAAGAGAAACTGGAGTTGGCAGCAGGAGCCCAGAGATTGGATGAATCACACCCTGGAGTTGGCAGCAGCAGGAGCCCAAACATTACTTTAAAGAGACACTGGGGTTGGCTTCAGGAGCCCAAAAAATGGATGAATCACACCCTGGAGTTGGCAGCAGCAGCAGCAGGAGCCCAAACATTACTTTAAAGTAACACTGGGGTTTGCTTCAGGAGCCCAATAATTGGATGAATCACACCCTGGAGTTAGCATCAGCAGGAGCCCAAAAATTGGCCTAAAGACATAAATATGTTTTGCACCATTTGGAAAGTGTAAAACGTGGCACCATGCTAAATCTAGTCGCATGCATCAGGCATTGGTGGGTGGAAATCCTGGCTGATCCATCCCTGATTCATTTTGACAAAGGTGAGTCTCTCCACATTTTTAGTTGACAGACGAGTTCTCCTCGCTGTAACTATGGCCCCCGCCGCACTAAACACCCGCTCAGATGGCACGCTACTTGCCGGCAGGACAGCTTTTCCAGGGCAAACTCTGCTAGTTGCGGCCACAAATCAAGTTTGGCTGCCCAGAAGTCCAGCGGATCCTCAAGGTGTGTTGGCATGGTCATGTCAAAGTATGACATGACCTGCTGGTTGAGGTCCTGCTCCAGGTCTTCCTGCTGCTCATGAGTAGCCTCACTATGCGGGTGTAGAAAGCTACTCATTAGCGACTGAAGACTGAGGCTGCTGCTGATGGAGCTGCTGCTGCTGCTCCTGCCAACCCCCCCCAGCAGCCATGACAGTGGAAGGTGAGCGCAGAGGTCCCCTCGAGTCAGACCTGCGAGAGTATGGACCATGGCGCAGATAGGCATCGGCCAACTGCCTACGTAGAATGTCTTTGTAGTAGTTCAGTTTGTCCTCCCTCTCGGTGGGTTTAAAAAATGCCCCCATTTTGTGCCGGAAGCGAGGGTCCAATAAGGTGGACAGCCAGAAGTCATCCCGCCGACAGATGGAAACAATTCTGGAGTCACTACGCAAGCACGTGAGCATGCTTCCTGCCATTTGCGCAAGTGACTCGGATGGACTACCTGTCTCCATCTCCACTGCATACTGCCACAGTGTGCCCGGGTCCTCTGTCTCGCCTTCCTCAAAAACCTCTAGCTCCTCTGGCTGCTCCTGCTCCTCCTCTCCTGTCCGCTGACTAGATAAACCAGCCATTTCGCCAAGCCTAAACTGTGTTTCGCTGGGCAACTCCTCTTCCTCCTCCTCCTCCAGTTCAGCTCCAATGGGGTTCATGTGGCCGTAAGATGTAAACGCCATGTCTCCAGTGCCCTGACCAGCCATGGTTTCCAACATGTGCTGTAGTACATGAAGCAGTGGAATCACGTCGTTCTTCCCGTAATCCTGCCGACTGACAAATAAAGTGGCTTTCTCAAAGGGCCTGAGCAAACGGCAGGTGTCACGTATGAGCTGCCACTGGTTGACATTGAAGTTACACAGGGGAGTCCCCCTATCTGCTTGGATCATCAGGAAATCCGTGATGGCTTTTCTCTGTTCATATAATCGGTCCAACATGTGAAGGGTGGAATTCCAACGGGTGGAAACATCGCAAATCAGACTATGTTGGGGGATACCGTTCTGACGCTGTAGCTCAAGAAGGGTGTGTTTGGCGGTGTATGAGTGGCTGAAGTGCATGCAAAGTTTCCTTGAAGTTGTTAGGATGTCTTGCAGATGGGGGGAACACTTCAGAAACCGCTTGACAACCAGATTGAAGACGTGAGCCATGCAGGGGGCATGGTTCAGGCTTCCATGGCGCAGCGCAGACAACATGTTCTTCCCATTGTCGGTAACCATGATTCCCATTTTAAGTTTTCTTGGAGTAAGCCATGTTTGGATTTCCTGATGAATAAATTTAAGCAGTTCCTCCCCTGTGTGACTCCGTTCGCCAAGACAAACCATGTGAAGCACTGCGTGACACCTCCGTGCCCTGCACACATGGTAGACTGGAGGGGCACTGAGACTTGAGCCTACAGTGGAGGGTGAGGAGATGGCGGAGGATGAGGAGGCCGAGTCGCACAGTGTCACAGGCCCAACGGGCAGGGAACGCGGAGGCCGAAGCGGCGTGACCTGTCCAAGTTGCTGCTGCAAAGGGACCACATTCACCCAGTGGGCCGTAAACGACATGTACTGTCCCTGACCATAGTTACAGCTCCAGACGTCGGCGCTGCCATGCACTTTGCTACACACCGACAGGATCAAGGACTGGGCCACCTTCTGTTCAACAAAAGTGTGCAGCGCTGGTACTGCCTTCTTGGCAAAGAAATGACGGCTTGGGACTCTCCACCTCGGCTCGGCACAAGCCATCAGTTCTCTGAAAGGTGCAGAGTCCACCACCTGAAAAGGGAGCGACTGCAGCACCAGCAACTTGGACAGGAGCACATTCAGCTTCTGCGCCGTAGGATGAGTGGGCGCATACTGCTGTCTCTTGGACATGGCTTCGCTGATGGATTGCTGGCGGGATGCATGACTTGGAGGAGGAGGAGCAGGAGTGACAGAGGATGGGTATGACGCACAGCTGCCTTCGGCTGAGGTGCTGGAGCCTTGGCTGGCAGAAATTGGGAGCGGCGTGCCACTCGGTGAGGAAGCAGTCTGGCCCACCTCTCCGGAGCCTAGGTTCTCCCAGGCCGCTTTATGGTGACGCTGCATATGTTGACACAGGGCCGTGGTGCCAACATTTGGACCCTGGCTACGCTTCACCTTCTGCCTACATATCTTGCATGTGGCCATGTTACCCTCCTGCGGATGCTTCAGGAAAAACTGCCACACTGCCGAGTAGCTACTTTTCCCACCCCCTGGCCTCACTGATTCACTGCTGCTGTTGCCAACTACAGGAACCCCTGCTCCACTACCTCCCGATAACGTAGACTGTCGCACAGCAGGTGCTCTACCCCGGCCCCGGCCGGCTCCAGCCTTTGGAATTGTGCCCCCATGCTGACTGCTACCACCTTGCTGCCTCAGCTGCTGACTCCGGGGCAACCTGCGCCCCTCTTCTCCTGATGATGATGATGAAGCCCCTTCATCACCCGGCTCCCAAGTGTGATTGGCTTCATCATCATCTTCATCATCATCATCACCATCATCATCATCATCATCACCGAGTTGTGGCTGTAGCTCCCTGATCTTATCGGTTTCAGTGTCTGGCGCAGGAGCTGGAAAGCTCCCAACACCCACATCACTCTCCACATCACTATTTCTGTGCGGAGCTAAAGAAGGCACCTCCATTTCATGGCTGGCCAGTAGCTGCTGGCTGTCCTCCAGATGACCGTCCTCCTCACTAAAAAGTGGAGCTGAACCCAAAGCATGGGATACGTCGCTGGGGGAGGGAACGGTGTAGGACAGAGTCAGTGGGAGGACAGGGACTGCTCCCACTGCCAACTCAGGGTTGTGTCTGAGGAACCGACCGACCCTAGACTGGGGCTCTCAGACGTAAGTCGAGATGATGTGGTTGTTGATGAGCGCGTCAACCAATCTACCACGGGAGATGCGTTACTGGTGGAGACCCGACCGCTAGCAGATACTGGCAGATTAGGTCTCTCAGCGTAACTCCTGCTGCGACCTCTGCCTGCGGAATCTTGGCCTCTGCCACTCCTCTTTTCACTTCCAGGCACTTGTCTGCCCGACATAGTCTAACTGGCGTGGTAGTAGGTGATATTTTAAGAACCCCCAGGCAGCGGGGGGTCTATATGAAACAGAATATAATGCACACCAAAAGTGAGCAGTAACACTCAGCCTCCAACAGGCCTGCTTAGTGTAAATAAGAGAGCTGCTTAGTGTAAATAAAGAGGGGTATGGTATGTTGCAGAATGGGATGCCCCAACAGCAGAGTACCTGGGAGCAGTAGTACTATGCACAGCAAAAGTGTCTTTATCAGGCCAAATTACTTTTAGAATAAGTGCAAAGGGTTATAGTAAATAGAGGCTGGTGTAGTCACAGAATGGGATGCCCCAACAGCAGAGCACCTGGGAGCAGTAGTACTATACAAAGCAAAAGTGTCTTTATCAGGCCAAATTACTTATATAATAAGTGCAAAGGGTTATAGTAAATAGAGGCTGGTGTAGTCACAGAATGGGATGCCCCAACAGCAGAGCACCTGGGAGCAGTAGTACTATGCACAGCAAAAGTGTCGTTATCAGGCCAAATTACTTTTAGTATAAGTGCAAAGGGTTATAGTAAATAGAGGCTGGTGTAGTCACAGAATGGGATGCCCCAACAGCAGAACACCTGAGAGCAGTAATACTATGCACAGCAAAAGTGTCTTTATCAGGCCAAATTAATTTTAGAAAAAGTGCAAAGGGTTATAGTAAATAGAGGCTGGTGTAGTAACAGAATGGGATGCCCCAACAGCAGTGCACCTGGGAGCAGTAGTACTATGCACAGCAAAATTGTCTTTATCAGGCCAAATTACTTTTAGAATAAGTGCAAAGGGTTATAGTAAATAGAGGCTGGTGTAGTCACAGAATGGGATGCCCCAACAGCAGTGCACCTGGGAGCAGTAGTACTATGCACAGCAAAAGTGTCTTTATCAGGCCAAATTACTTTCAGAATAAGTGCAAAGGGTTATAGTAAATAGAGGCTGGTGTAGTCAAAGAATGGGATGCCCCAACAGCAGTGCACCTGGGAGCAGTAGTACTATGCAAAGCAAAAGTGTCTTTATCAGGCCAAATTACTTTTAGAATAAGTGCAAAGGGTTATAGTAAATAGAGGCTGGTGTAGTCACAGAATGGGATGCCCCAACAGCAGTGCACCTGGGGGCAGTAGTACTATGCACAGCAAAAGTGTCTTTATCAGGCCAAATTACTTTTAGAATAAGTGCAAAGGGTTATAGTAACTAGAGGCTGGTGTAGTCACAGAATGGGATGCCCCAACAGCAGTGCACCTGGGAGCAGTAGTGCTATGCAAAGCAAAAGTGTCTTTATCAGGCCAAATTACTTTTAGAATAGGTGCAAAGGGTTATAGTAAATAGAGGCTGGTGTAGTCACAGAATGGGATGCCCCAACAGCAGAGCACCTGGGAGCAGTAGTACTATGCACAGCAAAAGTGTCTTTATCAGGCCAAATTACTTTTAGAATAAGTGCAAAGGGTTATAGTAAATAGAGGCAGGTGTAGTCACAGAATGGGATGCCCCAACAGCAGAGCACCTGGGAGCAGTAGTACTATGCACAGCAAAAGTGTCTTTATCAGGCCAAATTACTTTTAGAATAAGTGCAAAGGGTTATAGTAAATAGAGGCTGGTGTAGTCACAGAATGGGATGCCCCAACAGCAGTGCACCTGGGAGCAGTAGTACTATGCACAGCAAAAGTGTCTATATCAGGCCAAATTACTTTTATAATAAGTGCAAAGGGTTATAGTAAATAGAGGCTGGTGTAGTCACAGAATGGGATGCCCCAACAGCTGAGCACCTGGGAGCAGTAGTACTATGCACAGCAAAAGTGTCTTTATCAGGCCAAATTACTTTTAGAATAAGTGCAAAGGGTTATAGTAAATAGAGGCTGGTGTAGTCACAGAATGGGATGCCCCAACAGCAGAGCACCTGAGAGCAGTAGTACTATGCACAGCAAAAGTGTCTTTATCAGGCCAAATTAATTTTAGAATAAGTGCAAAGGGTTATAGTAAATAGAGGCTGGTGTAGTCACAGAATGGGATGCCCCAACAGCAGAGCACCTGGGAGCAGTAGTACTATGCACAGCAAAAGTGTCTTTATCAGGCCAAATTACTTTTAGAATAAGTGCAAAGGGTTATAGTAAATAGAGGCTGGTGTAGTCACAGAATGGGATGCCCCAACAACAGTGCACCTGGGAGCAGTAGTACTATGCACAGCAAAAGTGTCTTTATCAGGCCAAATTACTTTTAGAATAAGTGCAAAGGGTTATAGTAAATAGAGGCTGGTGTAGTAACAGAATGGGATGCCCCAACAGCAGAGCACCTGGGAGCAGTAGTACTATGCAAAGCAAAAGTGTCTTTATCAGGCCAAATTACTTTTAGAATAAGTGCAAAGGGTTATAGTAAATAGAGGCTGGTGTAGTCACAGAATGGGATGCCCCAACAGCAGTGCACCTGGGAGCAGTAATACTATGCACAGCAAAAGTGTCTTTATCAGGCCAAATTACTTTTAGAATAAGTGCAAAGGGTTATAGTAACTAGAGGCTGGTGTAGTCACAGAATGGGATGCCCCAACAGCAGTGCACCTGGGAGCAGTAGTACTATGCAAAGCAAAAGTGTCTTTATCAGGCCAAATTACTTTTAGAATAAGTGCAAAGGGTTATAGTAAATAGAGGCTGGTGTAGTCACAGAATGGGATGCCCCAACAGCAGAGCACCTGGGAGCAGTAGTACTATGCACAGCAAAAATGTCTTTATCAGGCCAAATTACTTTTAGAATAAGTGCAAAGGGTTATAGTAAATAGAGGCTGGTGTAGTCACAGAATGGGATGCCCCAACAGCAGAGCACCTGGGAGCAGTAGTACTATGCACAGCAAAAGTGTCTTTATCAGGCCAAATTACTTTTAGAATAAGTGCAAAGGGTTATAGGAAATAGAGGCTGGTGTAGTCACAGAATGGGATGCCCCAACAGCAGTGCACCTGGGAGCAGTAGTACTATGCAAAGCAAAAGTGTCTTTATCAGGCTAAATTACTTTTAGAATAAGTGCAAAGGGTTATAGGAAATAGAGGCTGGTGTAGTCACAGAATGGGATGCCCCAACAGCAGTGCACATGGGAGCAGTAATACTATGCAAAGCAAAAGTGTCTTTATCAGGCCAAATTACTTTTAGAATAAGTGCAAAGGGTTATAGTAAATAGAGGCTGGTGTAGTCACAGAATGGGATGCCCCAACAGCAGAGCACCTGGGAGCAGTAGTACTATGAAAAGCAAAAGTGTCTTTATCAGGCTAAATTACTTTTAGAATAAGTGCAAAGGGTTATAGGAAATAGAGGCTGGTGTAGTCACAGAATGGGATGCCCCAACAGCAGTGCACCTGGGAGCAGTAGTACTATGCAAAGCAAGAGTGTCTTTATCAGGCCAAATTACTTTTAGAATAAGTGCAAAGGGTTATAGTAAATAGAGGCTGGTGTAGTCACAGAACGGGATGCCCCAACAGCAGTGCACCTGGGAGCAGTAGTACTATGCACAGCAAAATTGTCTTAATCAGGCCAAATTACTTTTAGAATAAGTGCAAAGGGTTATAGTAAATAGAGGCTGGTGTAGTCACAGAATGGGATGCCCCAACAGCAGTGCACCTGGGAGCAGTAGTACTATGCAAAGCAAAAGTGTCTTTATCAGGCCAAATTACTTTTAGAATAAGTGCAAAGGGTTATAGTAAATAGAGGCTGGTGTAGTCACAGAATGGGATGCCCCAACAGCAGAGCACCTGGGAGCAGTAGTACTATGCAAAACAACAGTGGTTAACCAGGGTGAAACAGCTAGCAAAGCCAGTGACCCAGGCAGTAACACTCAGGCTGCATGAAAACAAAAAAAAATCCCTGTCACTGCATCCGTTTTTTTCCTACCTTTCCCTGCTTCTCCCTGACTCCCTGCCTGTCTCCCACCTGTCTACTGGCTGTCTACTGGCTGTCCCTAACTCTCTACCTATCTCTCCCTGAATACAGTCTGCAGTGTCCTCCTGAGTCCTGGCTCTCACGAATCATCGCTCGATCGAATCGCGGGGAAATTCGGATTCGATCCGAATCGAATTTGTCATGAAAATCGGATCGAATCCGGGTTCGTCCGGATCGATTCGCTCATCCCTACCCAACATGCATAGGTCCTATCAAGGAAAGAGTTGCCAAACACCCCAAAGTAAAGCATGTGCATAAGGGTAATTCTACTTGAAGATTTCAGCTCTGCAGACAAAGTGCGCACCTTGTGCATTTTCAACCCCAAAAAAACTTTACTTTTGGAATACCCCCCACAAACAATATATACCCTGAAAGTACACACGTTAAGCTTTCTAGTCCTACCCAGCTTATTGTAATAGTTTCATCTTTCTGGAAGTAATCCCTCGAATAATTCTTTGGTTGCACTGGGTTTACCTAAAAAAATGTATAAAAAAGCATTCCTAAAATTATAAATATGCAAACAAGAAAAAACAATCTAAATCTGAAAGTGCAATACCCAACATACTTTTAACTCTACATATTTTCTTTTTGCGGCAGAGTTTAGGCTTTAACATGAAATGTCTCTTTTTGTAATTTGTCCACAGTTTTTTAAATATTTTTGAATAGCAGAAATAAAAAAACACATATGTATCAGTAGCCACCCGTTCTTGCTCAGGAGACCTCCCAAACAGAAAAGAGCAGTTTTTAACATTTACAAATAAAATACAACTACTATCCACGCTATGAAGGATTAAATCAAAGAAAATGTTGCCACAATGCTCCCCTTCCTGGTGGGAAGGACCCCATTTTTTGGGAGTTTAAAAAGGGTTAAAAACCCTTAAAAATTCCCCCCAAATGGCTTGGGGTAGGGGGGCCCAGCATAACCAGCCCGGAGACCAGCTATGGAAGCTTGTAGAACAGGGCGGAGGGGCCAGCCTCGGTGACCCCCATCCTGCAGGCTACAAGCCCGCACAGCCTAAATGACCCCTGGGCTCTTCTGCCCCCCCGGGCTTTGGGGAAGCAGGTAATGGAGGAGGGGATCAATGGCAAGTCACCCGCTGCTCTCCTGCTGCTGCTGGAAGCCTTTTATACTGACTGGGTGACAGGGAACAAAGGGTTAATTAAAGAAAAATGACATAGGATCCCCCTTCCCGGGACGATGGGACCCCGAGTTAAAACCCTTAAAAATTTCCATAAAAAATGGTGTGAGGTCCCTCCTACCCAGCATAACCAGCCCAGGGACCAGATATAGGTGCTTGTAGAAGATGCCGCAAGGGCCAGCCTTGGGGTCCCCCATCTTTCAGGCTACAAGCCCAAAGGCCAAAAATGGCCCCAGGCTCTTCGCCCCCCTGGGCTTTGGGGGGCAGGGTGTTAATAGCAAATCACTCGCTAGCTGTGAACTGGTATAGGGGTCTCATGGATTCCTTACCAGTTTACAAAGGATTAGGTGTAAAAAAACACATACACACAGAAATAAAATGTATTATGTAACTCTTATGTGCTTGGCATTTAACGACAGGAGAGGCCAAAGTTACGTGCTTGGCAACAGAAGGGTTAGGAGCATCTACAGAACTACTCATGCCACCAAGATAGATAATTTATTGTAGAATAAAAAGACTTTACTGGCTGCAAGAGTTGGCACAATAATAGAACCCACTCTGCAGTTAAAAGGTCTCTAAACCCAACAGCAAAAAATAGGCAGCAAGCAGCATACCTGATGCCTGTCCCATGTGCCTCTCCTCAATTTTCTGCAGCACCTGCAGGAGTCGATGCAGGGCTTCAAAGTTAACATAGAAAATAGGCAGTAATCTGTATCTAAAAACATTTCCATTCATTAAAAAAATTGAAAAACCATTAAATCAAATGTTGTTTTATACAGTATGTTCTAATAAGCGAAGTGAAGTTTTCACCCTTCCAGTGGTTGTCTTTTCTTTCAATCTGGTCTTTAGTCCTTTTAGGTGGCTCTGTGAAACTTGTGACTAGTCTTTGTGTTAAATTAGGCACTTTGCAGTAAATGGATTTAGGTTGTTATGGAATCACTTGTCTTTGCTTACATTTGTGTTTTTGCCTTACATCTCCCTGTGTTCGCCTTGCATCACTTTATATCTCCTACTGAAATAAGCTAATTTGACATTGTATCTGCTCATTCTGACTGTAATCTACCACTTGTATTTACCCTGCAGACCTGTATATGAATCTGTTCATTGCTTGTGTATAGATTATAGATGTGTATAGATATAGTGTCTGTGGTGCTTTTAAAGTTATTAAATATATAAATGAATCTTGGGCTGTTCAGTATCTTGATCCCAAACTCATCGCCTGTGTTTTCCCTGGCATATTATAAGCTACCAGGCTGGCTTCTGGCCCTAGATAGATTCACTGTTGAACCCGGCCTGTCTTAGAGCTGACACCTATTAAGAGTTGGCAGGTCTCTGTTCACTGGTGCCAGTAAAGGGGTCCTACAGCAGGTTAGGATCATAAGATCTGCATTAAGAAAAATGGGCAGCATGATTCCGGTGACAGTGATGCCAACTGGAGCCTCGTGATACGGGGTTCACTCACAAACACAATACCAAAAATTAGTAGAGTGCAGGAGATTGCAGCCCAGCCATTGCAGTAGTTACAGTGCTCTGCTACCGATACTTTCCTTCACACGTCATTATACAGTAAACACATACGGATGCCACAATCCTAAACCTCCCAAGCACAACATTGCTAGTGAATTCGGCACATAAGCCTTTAAAAATCATTGAAGATTTCATGATAATGTTTTGTGTCATTGTTCAGTTCAAGTGTATAAGGCATATTATTGCCATATTATGATTGAAATGTGTTTCGTCATGACTGCAGTCTGGCTTGAGTATCATCTTTTGAAGCTTGCATTGAAAGTGTGACAAGAGTAGCCTTGAAAAAGAGACTCAGAGGCTCGGAACGCGTGGGCTTGCCGTAGGGACCCATTCTTGCCAGTGACACAGTAAGGTTTTTTTATTTGTGTATTCCATGTTTAACACTTTGCACTGTTGTTCTCTGTTGGGCCTGCCTCTAGTTTGAGGTCCTGTTTACAAATACTGATGCACATTAGTTATAGCACTTAGCACTTTATTAAACTTTTACAGCATATAGGTATTAATTATGAATCACTTTAGCACTTTATAATCATGTATATTTCTGGCTCGGTGGCTCCCTCATGTGGCTTGTTACGGTATAGCACCATGATTTGTTGCTATTTTTAAATATGTTTTTAATGTGATTATCAGTAATAAAGACATTTGGTTTAATATTTTGTAATTTTGTGGAGTGCAAGTGTCAGTCCCCATGTATAATTAGCTGCATTTGACCAGTCATACATAGGTCAGGTCATTCAGACAGGCTAAGATGTTTCTCACAATCCCAGAGGCTCTTCGGTCCACGTTCCTTTCCCTATCCTAAGATAACAGGTTTTCAAATCAAGTTTGGGGGCAGATTCTGAAAATATCTGGGAAGTACAGTCAGCTCAGTTTTTATGCAAGACCAGTTTCAGTGTCTGGGAAAATCACACGGTTTCTCAGCAAAGTGGGTTTTCACAAGTTTCAGGCTAGCAAAACTGGGAGGCAGGGCCGGCTTCAGCACCCGGCAAGGTAGGGCAGCTGCCGGGGCCCCCTTGAGGGGGGGGGGGGGCGCTGACAGCTGGCAGCCTGGCACAGTGCATTTCAAAGAGAACACCAAAAAAGTTTTGGTCCACCTGTGTGCCACTGTGCTAGTTGCAATAGATCTTCATGGCAGTGGAGGGGGCCTGCAGCATCCAGCATCAGGTAAACAGCAGCATCAGACTTTCCCAGCCATCCCTCAGAGCCCCCCTTCCCCAGCTGCCACGTGCTGGGACATCACTTTCAGAGGCCAGATAGCATGGAGCCTCCATTCCCTTCCTGTCCAGTCTGTTGTAAATAAGATCGCTGCTGCAATAAATCAATGAACTTTGTGTAACCCTTGCAGCCCTAGCCCCTTCCATGCTCTTGTAGGAAGAACATTATTTTGTTAGAGTCCTTGGTGGACTCTCAAGAAGAAAAGCTAACCTTCCTAACACTGCTGCCTACCCTAAAGGGACTAGCCTTACTGATCTTTAAAGTGGACCAAAACCCAGGATTTAGTCCATCCTTGGTCTTGATTCATTTTCCCAGGGACCCAACGATGTCCCAATTATAGGTGCTCCACTGTTTAAAATCCCCTGTATCGCCCTCAGAACTAACCTTCCTGGCCTGCCCTTGGTGCATGCACAGGCTTTCATCCAGTCACCAGTGTATGCCATTTATATTAATGTTCCGGCAAAAGGAGTGGCCGCATTCCTGGTTTCCCTGTGGCCTGAGACACACTCCCAGCCTCCCATCTGAATGGCTGGGCACAGAAGCTTGCCTCAGCCACAAGATGCTGGAGATACACTCCACACATGTGCAGTAGGATCGCCAGAAAGCTTAGATTCACAGGTTTTGCACACAGTGGGGCATCCCAATTTGGCACTGCAAGGCTGGCTAAATAGGGTTTTGATCCATAGACTTCCCATCTACACCTAAACACCACCTCCTGCCATCTCTCGCTCCACCATACTTACCTCTTCTCCTGGGTCGGTGAGCCTGGGGGCCAGAAGCCACAATAGCTAGAGCATCTTGTTGGGAGGAATTGCTGAGCAACATAGTGTGTGCTGTGACTTCTGGTCCTCAAGTGCATAGCAACCAGGCAGCAGAAAAGGTGTTTATGCTGTGCTGGGGAGACAGAGAGCAAGGAGAGAGAGAGAGGGCGAGGAGACAGAGAGGGGGTTGAGGAGAGAGAGAAAGCAAAGCGAGAGAGATTCCAGGGCTGGCCTTTTTGCCATCTTGGAAACTGAAGAAGAGCAGCTCAGAAGCAGGGAGGCCAGGGATGCTGTAGTCTTGGACCTTTGCAAAGGTAAGCTGTGTGGGCGATCGGCAGGGTTTCACACAGTGGGGCATCCCAAATTGGAATGCCCAGAGAAACATACCAATGTTTCTCTTTAAAGAGCGAAACCTGCCTCCCTGGCGTCTAAAACTATAGGAAGGCTGATTTCCCCATCCCTGGGGTATCCCGTTTTTGAATACACCAGGGAAAAAGTCCCGTCTCCCCTCCAGTGAGCAGCGAGCTCACACATTGGCACATTGTGGGGCATCCAAATAAGGTTTATGCTCTAGAGTTTTGGTCCCCAGCGATCCTTGCCTGATCCAGATGAACCAGCTACCAAATGGGGACATGGAAAAATGCTGCACGCTGCAGAGACACACCTTCTTATTGGTGGAGGTGGTGGTGTCACACACAAGCAGAATTGTTCAGCAGTTTTTCACTTTCCTCCTCTTTCCCTGGCTAGCAGTGTGCTCAGTGCTCAGTGTTCAAGATAAAGGGACCCACTAAGACCATGCCGCCCAAGGGCCCACATAAACCTGGGGCCGGCCCTGCTGGGAGGACAAGTATGGACATCAAAGGAATATCACAGTATAATTGACAAGGGAGAGAGAGGGCCTTAGAAGAAAGAACCATGGGACAAAGTTGACCAGGGCAGAACTGATGACAGGACTGTTCAGAGGTAACTTTTTTGGGTCTGTATGAGGGGCGATCATGGTTTGAGGGGTTATGCTGTGCCATTAATCTGTTCTTTCTTTCCCATACATGTATGACTGATGCTCTGTATAATGTACTATTATTGCGTTGTGTCTGGTAATAGTGTTATACATAATAATCTAAACTGTGTTCCTCCACATAGGATCGGGTGGTACACGTTGCTTATGTATTAGCCTAATCTGTGTTGATTATGTGTCTGTATGCTATCAATATTGTCCTTGATTTGCCATCCTCTGTGTTGAACAATCTTTAAGTGTTCATGACTTTTATGGGCTGCCTAGTATCCGTGTATAGATTTTAATTGTATTATATGTATGTGTGCTCAATTATAGTTAAAATATGTATCTCTGTCCAGCTCCTCTTCAGGTTGTCAAGCCTCTAAAGAACCTACATTGGGAATATTAATTGACACTTCATAACTGGTATTCGTCAAGTTTAGGCGTGTGAGTGGTCAATATATATATATTCGCATTAATTTAAACATTGACATGCAAGTGAAATGAATCAAACCCTATAATAATATTAACCATATGTGCAGTCCTGTTATCTTGGCATTGCTTTCAAGATCACAGCTAGCCACATATCCTATATTGCCAAGAAATATAAACTGTTATAGACAAAACAGTTTGAATAAACGCAAATATAAACATAATCCACAGCACTGGTGGGCTCACTAGATCCCACTTACAATCTCATAATTATTGATAGCTGAATGATACATTAAAACCAGGAAAAAATGCATGTAGTTAAACATACAGTATATACTTAGGCCCTTATTTATGAAGGAATAGCGACAGGTAGCGACTGGTGAGCGGCCGGTAATGACGGGCCCCGCCACGAGAACGCCGGCTCCCCACCACAATCACACATTTATCAAGCCAATCCTGCTTAGCGACTGAGATAGCGCCTTATAGCGACTCATTCATCATTATTCCAGCCTCAGCCCACAGCGCCAGCGTCCGACCTTGAACAGCGACAGGTATGACCTCTCGCTACCTGGCGCTCTCCAATGCATTTCAATGGAACAATCTTTAAATATTAATAATTAATTGTTATTAATGTTTTTTTTTTTTTTTTTTTTTTTTTTTAAATGTGAAAAATTCTGTGACCACTTCTGCCATTTTAGATCATTTTTTCAAGGGAAAAAAATAAAAAAAAAATTGTACAGAATTGATATTACAGGTCTGATATTAATGTATTCATATTACTAAATTATTTAAAATACTTTTTTTTTTTGGTTTCCAAAAATATGGTGGTTTGGGGGTTAAAAAACTACTTTTAACACATCGCCGCCAGCGCTCTGGGGTTTAAACATGCATTTCACAGCGCTTGAATTTTTTGAGCGTGATTTTTGGATGTATATGGTGGAAGCCGGTCGCTCTGACCAGTCGCTATCATGCGCACCCATACATCGCGGAACCTGTCAACAACCGAACAACGGCCAAGCACAGCGACTACTAGCGGGCGCTGTGAAAATACCGCTACAGTCGCTCAACTGTCGCCACATGTCGCTATTAATAAATCAGCCTCCCCGTAGAAACCTATGAACTGCTTTCATACATGTAGTATAGAATGGGGCAGAGTTGTCAAAGGTTTGATATACTGTATTGTAAGGTACCACAATTACTAAGTGCCAAGGTGCGAACCAGCAATGGTGATATTATAATCAGAAAAACCTAGCTAGACAGATAAAAAATGAAATTCCCATTGAGACCCCGGAATTCTTATTCTGAGGAAATATCCCTAGGCCCTATAATGTTCTATACACAATGCAATTGTGTAAGAAAAACACATTACTTTGGTAGCCAAAGGTACTATGTGTCGTTTGTGAATGTTAAGTCCAAGTGGCCATTAGGCCCTTGGATGAATTATTTAAATTTTTAAAGTGACCTGCCACATTCAATTTACTGTACATACGTTTCAGGTCATAGATATGTTACAAGTATCTCTTCTTAAAGGGTAATTCCACTTTTGATGGTATATTGAAAAGTTTCCATTATTATGTGCCAATATGATATGCTCAAGGTGCTGAGCTTATCTGTTTCCTTTTTTGTGTTTGCAACTCTGTGTCATGAAAGAAAACAGTTTTCCCCAGGAACAATGTGTTTACCTTCACAATGAACATCAAAGTGGTGTTCTGATGTGCAGATCAGAAAATTCCTGACTCTGGGTTGCTAATCATCTGATTGGCTGAGGTAGAGACGACAGGCTTACCCCATCTGCATTAATTCAGCCCCTTCCAGTAGCTAAAGGGTTACTGGCGGCGTTCTCAGCTGGGGGGCATTATTACTGCTGCTTTGTTTAGCTAAACCTGATGATTAGCTCACCTGGTGCAGTGGAAGCATTCTGGGATTTGTAGTCAGAAAATATTCCAAGAGCTTTACTAAAAAGCAAGAAAGCCCCTCCTACAAGACAGACACACAGACATAGAAACATGGCTACAGCATGCTGATAAGTAAATCATAGGTGTTTGGGCACAATGTTAACACAAATGTTTATTATTGGTAGAACACCAAATCCCAGACACAAATAGACATTTACATGCTATATACATGACCAGGTAAACCACCAAATTGGTAAAACAAATAGACGTTCTTATAATCCCGTTAATAGGAAAAGTTTGATTATATGTGTAGGATGCAAAAACATTGTTCTTATGGACATATGACATTTATTGGTGCCACAAGGGAAGACACCCCCCCCCCCTGCATGCCAGCCATGTTAATTTGTTCTTATCTTGCCTGTAGTCGTTAGGGATATAGTCTGGGGGCTAATGAATGGGCTGTTTAGATATATAATTGTATGTATCTAATGTACAATGCAACAACTTCAGCAATGCAGAAATTGTATGTACCTTTATAAACTTTGGGAATACCGTTGCACAAGTAGTTTATTTTTCAATTGATGCTTTATGTGAGAGGTGGAGAGATCCACCACCCACTCCTGGATTTGCCAGTGAAAGGACCATGCCAAAGGCTAGTGAAAGGACCATGTGACTGCAGAGGGAGCGAGGCAGAGGTAATACGGGGAGGCCGATTCATTAATAGCGGCAGGTAGCGACAGTTGAGTGACTGTAGCGGCATTTTCAGAGCGCCCGCTAGTAGTCGCTGTGCTTGGCCGTTGTTCGGTAGTTGATAGCGACTCGGTTTGCCGTAATGTTAAATATTGGGTGAGGAGTCGCTATTTGACAGGTTCCGTGCTGTATGGGAGCGCATGATAGCGACTGGCCCTAGCGACCGGCTCCCACCATATTCATTGTGTTGTAAAATGCATGTTTAAACCCCAGAGCGCTGGAGGCGATGGGTTAAAAGTAGTTTTTTAACCCCCAAACAACCATATTTTTGGAAACCAAAAAAAACAAGTTTTTTAAATAATTTAGTAATATGAATACATTAATATCAGACCTGTAATATCAATTCTGTACAATTTTTTTTTCCCTTAAAAAAATGATCTAAAATGGCAGAAGTGGTCACAGAATTTTTCACATTTAAAAAAAAAAAAATAACAATTAATTATGAATATTTAAAGATTGTTCCATTGAATGCATTGGAGAGCGCCAGGTAGCGAGAGGTCATACCTGACGCTGTTCAAGGTCGGACGCTGGCGCTGTGGGCTGAGGCTGGAATAATGATGAATGAATGGCTATCTGGCGCTATCTCAGTCGCTAAGCAGGATTGCCTTGATAAATGTGTGATTGTGGTGGGGAGCCGGCGTTCTTGTGGCGGGGCCCGTCATTACCGGCCGCTCACCAGTCGCTACCTGTCGCTATTCCTTCATAAATAAGGGCCTAAATGAGGCTTGCTGGGGCAGTATGCATGGCAGGTACAGGCAATCTGGATGCTCCCTAGGCCCTTATTCATCAAGCGATAGCGCCAGGTAGTGTCTGACGAGCGCCAGGTAGCGGCAGCTAACGGCGACTACCGACTCAAGTACGCCCGGCGGCGCTCACAATGACGCATTTATCAAGCAAAATGAGGCTAGCGCCGGCGAGAGCGACTGCTAGCGCGGCATTCATCATGAAGCCGCCTGGACCGAACAGCGCCGCTGCAAATTCCCTCACAGCGCCAGGTATGAGCTGTCGCTCCCTGGCGATGTCCAATGCATTTCAATGGAGCAATCTATAATTATTCATAATTAATTGGTATTAATTTTTTTTTTTTTTTTTTAATGTCAAAAATTCAGAGACCACTTCTGCAATGTTAGGATTTATTTTTAAGTAAAAAAAAAAATTTAAAAAAATTGGTACAGAATTGATCTAACAGGTCTGAGATTAATGTATTCATATTACAAAATGATTCTAACAACATGTATAATGTTACATTCAAAAAATATGGTTGTTTAGGGGTTAAAAACTAGTTAATACCCATCGCCGCCAGCGCTCTGGGGTTTAAACAAGGAATGTTAATGAATATGAAGCTAGCCGTTCGCTCTGGCCATTCGTTGCCAGGCGCTCACATACAACGCTGAACCTGTGAAACAGCGACCCCCCAGCCCGTATTCAACATTACCGCACACCGACTGAGTCGCTGTCATCAAGCTAACGCCGGCCAAGCATAGCGAATACTGGCTGGCGCTGAAAAAATCACGCTACAGTCGCTCATCTGGCGCTACCTGGCGCTATTAATGAATCGGCCTCCTATTCTGCTCTGATCAGTTAACACTCATTTAGCAAAAAACGGATTGCAATAACAGGCCATACATCGATTTATGTCCTTCGTTGCCTCTTTAAATAGCTCCAAAAATGTATATCCCCTGATGTTTAAAAAGTAAGGCGGAAACACTTATGCATATCTTTCTGCTGCGGCTCTCTCACATGCAATGATTTCCCTGGTTATTGGAACACTTGTGCCAGGAAAGTGCAAAAAATATAATCAAATAACATTTCTTCATGCATCAACACCATGGTCTTGGGAATATAATCGTTTTTGTTGACTTAGGGAGCTGCTGTTATTTCCCCTCAACCAAAGGATTTACTCACGCAGCGCGCAAGGTAAATGGTAAATTTCATATCAGTCTATCTAATCTACATTTACTATTCATAGAGATCTCACCTGGTTTACTGTGGGTAATTGGATGCTCTGACTGCTAAATTAATTCTCTGATTCCCCCTAAAACTTGTATTATCACAGCCCTATAATTAAAAAGCAATGGGTTATCACAATTAAGTATCTGACTTACTGAACAAAGTTTTAACTGTTACATCAGCTAAAAAGGCTGCCTTGGATCTGTTATCTTGTACAATGTATCAATAATGTATGGCCTTGTTACATCTTAATTTCTCTTTTGGCTTTTTAGCCAGCAGCTGAAGAGAAATCAAATAGGGATGCAATTCTATTCTATGCTTCCTCAGTATATTAGATGCATTAAAGAAATGAATGAAAGAATTCTACATAAAAGGTTGTACAGCATCTAATATAAATAATAGAAATGATGCAAGGTTTGTGTCTGTGTAGTGCATTATGTGCCTTCCCCTCCTATCTGTTTATATGCATTTCTCTGTGCGTGTTATTATTATTGATGAGTCAGAGCGGGGTCTGTTTGGATGCTTTCCGGGTGGATATTTAGTACTCCTGATTGCTGAATACAATTAAAGTCTATGGGAGGGAAAATCCAGAGCCAGTGTATTCGGTAGGTTTCCTCCTTTTTTAAATTAATCGGGTAATTGCAATACCCTTTTGGGGGGGGGGGGGGGGGGGGGCATGGAGGGGAAACTGTAGATAATTCCCTTCATGCCCCTCTCCTTCAGTGATGTAGATAGTCTCATGGGCCTATTCCATGGAGGCTTCTGTATATATAGGCTTCCCTTTGCAGTGGGCAGCATTGCATTTGGGGGGATGACAAGGTAGAAGGAGGGTAGACCTGTACCCCCAGAACAAAAAAACGCCAGCCCGACGGTTGCTAAGGCCCTCCGGACCAGGGGAAAAAAGTGTGAGTCTCCTCATGCATCGCTCACCAATTCAATCCACCAGGTATAACACTGAGCCCATGCCGAGGGGCACCAGGCTCTTTCTTAACCCCCTGGCTGGAGAGTGTGGGTAGTGGGGCTGGGCTGATATTGGCAAGCCACCCACCAGCATGTTAGACAGGTGGCTTAAAGCCCCCTAACCTTAAAATTGGTATAGAGGTCCCTTTGCCAGTGTGTAGGGGAGAGACATGGAGGGTAATTCTCTGCGTTTTCCTCCACAATCATGCAGCGATTAACATACAGTAGGGGAAGAGTCCACAGATGCCATTCCTCTGGATTCTGAGATAGAAGGATGGATGACCCCTTTTCCCCTGAACAGCAGATGACCATAGGGTAGCAGCTTAAGCTGCCACCTGCTTATCAGACCTGGAGGAAGCTCTGGACCTTGAAGAGGATGCTGCCCAGCAGGGGACTGAAAAATGTAGGAAGAAAACCCATGTCACTGCAGAAGAAAACTAATTCTGACTCCGGTAGTGGTGAGAGCCTTTTACCCTGTCCCTAGTGGCCTCAGTGACAAAGGTAATGCAGGGGACGCCAGCCTGTTTTATTAAATGTCATTTTAAAATTCTCTTTTTTCCTTATGGCTTATGATATTTAAACATCCTTCTATGGTGATTTAAAGCTGGAATTAGCGCTGGCTCATTTATTGCATTAGCGTGCAATGAACAGTGCATGAAAATATATAAATACATTCTTTTGTTGATGTTACAAGCTGGAGTAAATAATTGGCTGGATTCTGCTGGAATATATAAGATTGATCTGAATAAGTGGAAATTTCTATCTATAAGCCCATATTTTATTGGAATCTGGTAAGCACGTCACCATGTGGTGGAGGAATCACCAGTCTTGTTAATTATACATCATTATGTGTGTTGAACACCAACCTGGTTGGCTGGTAAAAAGGAAATATATATCCAGATTGCTCTGTGCTAGTATCTATATATTTATAGGAGGAGAGAAGTACAGTTAAATTTAATTTAATTTAATTTAATGCAGTCGGTGTGCGGTAATTTTGAATACGGGGTTAGGAGTCGCTGTTTGACAGGTTCTGCGCTGTATGGGAGCGCATGACAGCGAATGGCCATAGCGAACGGCTCCCAGCATATTCATTAACAAATCACGCTCAAAAAATTCTTGTGCTGTGAAATGCTTGTTTAAACCCCAGAGCGCTGGCGGCGATGGGTTAAAAGTAGTTTTTTAACCCCCAAACAACCATATTTTTTGAAAAAAAAAACATGTTTTTCAAAACATTTTGTAATATGAATACATTAATATCAGACCTGTAATATCAATTCTGCACAAATTTTTTTTTTTTTTCTTTACCTTAAAAAAAAAAAAATCTAACATTTGCAGAAGTGGTCACAGAATTTTTGACATTAAAAAAAAAAAAAAAAAAATTAATAGCAATTAATTATGAATATTTAAAGATTGCTCCATTGAAATGCATTGGAGAGCGCCAGGTAGCGAGAGGTCATACCTGTCGCTGTTCAAGGTCGCTCGCTGGCGCTGTGGGCTGAGGCTGGAATAATGATGAATGATTCGCTATCTGGCGCTCTGTCAGTCGCTAAGCAGGATCGGCTTGATAAATGTGTGATTGCGGAGGGGAGCCGGCGTTCTCGTGGCGGTGAGCGTCATTACCGTTCGCTCACCCTTCGCTACCTGGCGCTATCCCTTGTTAAATAAGGGCCTTATTATACTTCAATTGCTCCTTAGCTATACCAATGTAACGCAATGTAACTCTCAGGGAGCTGGCAGGGTTTTCAGGATGACTCATCTTGTTATAGTCATAGCAGGAATAAGAGATAATGCATCACGATTTTTAAATTCCCATCCCAGTCTATATCACTGTAAAATCTCTTGACTCTGTAGGTCTCAGATGTTAAAGAGAACCACCAGAAATTCCACTATCCCAGTGATTGCTCCTGTTGCTGTGTGACACCCTCTCGAATGTCAGATCACAGTGTTATATATCGCATTAGGAAAATAAAAAATCAGGTTGCATTATCTTTCCCTACTGCTCTGAATGTAACAAATAAGGGGAGTCATTCTAAAAAAGCCTGCCAGCAACCTGGTGAGTGTTGTGCTTCATTGTTACAGTTAGCTTTAATAAAATCGGTGTTGTTCCCAGCGCGGGGGGGGGGGGGCTTTCTGATTGCCAGCACTGGCCTCCTGCCACTAAAACAAAGCTTTCATATTACTCCACCGGTAAATATGAGCTCCGCAATTGCCTGTTGCAGTTCACCCACGTCCTTATACCCAGGGATGACCTGTGGCTTGACTTCATAGGGAAGTGATTTGTTTTAGCGCGTGTAACAGTATGAGAACCCCCCAGCACAGGGAGCAACAACTAGTTTTGTTATAAATAACTGTTATTCTGGTTTAATGAGAATATGTAGGAGTTATTGATAATTTGTATCCTTGGCTTTTTATATAGATGTTATGCCATAATGAAAAGGGAAATCATCCCACTCTTAAATTACATTATTCTGTTAAAAGGACCCTTCACTTTTATAAACAGACGATTTAAAGGAGGTAAAGAGAAATCATCTGGTGATCTCTGGTGACCATTATCTACAGATTACTGGTGTTAGATTTTTTAGAATTTTCTGTTTGAGCCAAACTGAAATGAATTTGCAAAATTGTGGTTGAATTTACCTTTGACCCAAATCCAAAGCCCAACAACAGTGACAAATGTGACAGTGACCAAGATCACCTTGGGTGCATATTCCGTCAGAGAACAAAATAGGACAATTGATTGACTTCTGAAGATTAACTGTTCCTTGGAATAATGGGACAGGATTGCACACTGTCCATTTGGACTGTTGTCTAACTACAGAAAAGTCTATAAATGCTCAACTTCTTTTAGAAGCATTTTCCAAGGAAAGCCAGAAGAAGGGAGTGAGTTTACCCAGACGTTTCCCACTGCTGAACGCCCTGATTTAGACCGCCCCCTAGGACAGGGAATTGTCTAGGCCATCCTGGGCTTTGGTCCTTTTTAAATATCCTTTTTTAAGACTGCCATATCTGTACAGTAATAAAATGTGTTTTTATTTGTAGACTTAGGCCCTTATTTAAGAAGGGATAGCGTCAGGTACTGGCTAGTTAATGAGAGGTAGCGACAGGTAGCGACTGGTGAACGCCGGACACAGCACAAAATTACACATTTATCAAGCAGAATCTGTTTAGCGACTGGGATAGCGCCATGTAGCGTCTGATTCATCATTTTCACAGCCTCAGTGAACAGCGCCGGCGTTCAGCCTTGCACAGCGCCAGGTATGACCTCTCGCTACCTGTTGCTCTCCCATATGGATGAACCTTTTCTTCTCTTTAAACGGGGTATTTGTTTTTTTTTTCCAAAAAAATCACAAATAATTCTGTGACCTCTTCTGGCATCGAAAAAGCTATTTTTTCAAAAAAAATTTATGCGCCAGAGATTTGTGAGGCTGTTTTTTTCCTGAATATGGTGTGAGTTGGTCGCTATGAGCAGTCGCTAACATGCGCTCTCATACAGCGCTGTACTGGTCAAATAGCGACTCCTCACAGTGTATTCAACATTACTGAACAGCGACCGAGTCGCTATAAAGTAGCGACCCACGGCTGAGCACAGTGACAACTAGCGGGCGCTCTGAAAAAGCCTGCTACAGACGCTCATCTGTCGCTACCTGCCGCTAATGATGAATCAGCCTGCCCAATATAACATTTTAGTGTGTATTCATGAACAGGGTGGATAGTGAAAAAAGAGACTGCAAGGTGGAGTATGCCCATTTCTAATATCAAGACAGCAATATAATTCATGTATACACTCTATAAACATGAAGAAGGATAGGAATGTGCCCTGTAAATATTAACCACCATCAAGTGATTGCATGCCGCAGAACATCCATACAGCCAATTAGCATCAAAATCAGAGAATCATAATGCATATTTTCTATTGTGCTGATTTGCTGAATATTAGCAATCAATCAGTCTGTCTTGCCTGCGTTTTATTTGCTGCATGATTTATGTAGTGCATATCATTTTTGTCTTGCTCGCGCTTCTCATCATCACAGTATTCATTCCAGCCACATGTATATTAGAGATGAACTTCTGCTGCCAAATGCAGAGAAATCAAACACTTAGGAAGTCCCAGGTCCGGAGACACTGTCAGGAAATTTGCTTTCGCCAAAAACAGAATCCTTCTAAAGCTTTGCCAGCACCCCTGCTAATTTAGCTAATTGAGCTTCAGAAGAATGATTGTCATGCAAATGTACACTTTGTGTGCCAGGAGCCAGGATACACATGACAGGGCAAGCACCTGGCAATGCAATCTAAATGAGATCCAATCCACAGCTTTTCTGTCCTAGATGCAGTGCATGGCATGTATGCGTTAGCATTTGGTAAATGGGAGGAAAGTAGCCTTAATGTTTAATTATATGCCCAAATCTCTGTTATAGCTTTAAGCATGATGAAATAAAAAAGGATTTTGTTTAAGAAACTGAGCATAATAAACCCATTGAGAGTCTATGGGTGATCAACAATAAAAGGAATTTTGCAAGATTTTTATGTTCCCTATGGCATGAGAAAAACAAGATACTGTAATAAAACATCATTACATTCTCTTAGGATGCCACAGAGGTGAAACGTGAGAGGCAAGAAGACGAGTCACCTCTTGAAGTACAATCAAATTAATACCAGATATAAACTCATATTGGTTTTTTTTTTTTTTTAAACTCTTTATTTTGTTATTTTTCAATACGTTACAGACATTACAGGAACAAATAATCCAGTGACATTGCAGAGTAAAACAGTGTAAACAAGAAGTACAATACAGCGAAGCCGGCTCCCCCATCCCTCCCATCCTCCACCTCCATTATTGCAACCCAACGGGTTCCACCGGGTAATAGTGTAGTTGATCATTCGGATCGGGCCCGAAGGGCTCCACCCCACCCCAAGGTTGGCTCCTGTTCGCTGTGTCCACAGTGTGGGAGGGGTAATATGAGAGGAGGGGGCACCCCAGGGGGGCCCCGGTCACTCCTCAGTGAAGGTGGGGTCCGAGTGGCTAGTTCTAAGACCGGGTAGTCGTACTAAGCCCAAGTTGCATTACGGGTCCGTCAGGGGCCCCGTCTCTTGCTTTCCACCGGGCTGAGGTTGCCACTCCACTGCATCGTTACGAGATAAGTAGAACTAAAGGAAGGATAGGAATAGTGAGGGAGAGAACAGTTGGTTAGGATTGAGACAACTAAAGAGAAAGAAAAGAGAGTCGTCTCTCCCACGCCCAGGACCCGGGGGGGGGGAGGCAGACGGGGGCAGACAGACAAGAGGGACCCGGCGCCAGGCCCCCGGCTCAGATTGCCGAATCCCCAAAGAGATACCATGGCGTCCAGATCGCCCTGGACTGTTCTCCTCTGTCATGGGAGGCCGCCGTCAGTTCCTCCATTTCCCTGATTCTGTTAACCTCTCTAATCCATTCCCCCTTTGTAGGGGTGTGTTCCGACTTCCAAAATCTGGGGATCAGTGTCCTCGCCGCATTAATCAGATGCATCAGTATTGACTTTTTGTAGCTAGCAACGCTACATGTGCTGTAGTGTAGAAGCATGAGAGCCGGGCAACTCGGAACCTGAGAGCCAGTGACTTCTGTCATAAGTGGGATCACTTCAGTCCAAAAGGGTTTTATTCTCGGGCACGTCCAGAAGATATGGAAGAAGGACCCATCCTCTTCTCCGCACCTCCAGCATCTAGGCGAGGTTCCGGGGAAACATGCTGCCATATGTTTTGGGGTGTAATACCACCTGGAGAGGTATTTGTAATTTGTCTCCTGAGTTTGTACTGCTATTGAAGATTTGTGGGCAAGAGTGAAAATCTTTTCCCACTCCTCCTCCGTGAACTCTCTTCCTAGATCTTTCTCCCACCGCTGGCAGTATGGTGGCCTGGGTCCCTGTTCCTTTCCCAGCAATTGGTAAATCTGTGAGATCAGCCCCGACGGGGGGTCCTTTCTCGTGATAAGGGTTTCAAAACCTGTAAGGCTCCGTGTGAAGGAGTCTCTGGGGCCTGTTTGTTGCAAATAATGCTGGAACATCAGTAGTCGCCAGGGGTCTAGTCGTGGATTGCTCCACCTATCTCTAAGTTCATCTATGGAGCACCATGTCCCCCTCTGTATCAGGTCCTGCCCTCTCACCATTTCCAATTCTCCCCAACCCACCGTTGTCCGGAGTCTTTGACCACTCGGAAGTTCGGGGTTGTCTAGCAACGGGATTAGCGGAGATGGCCAAGGGGATATCCCCTCCCTCGATCTCAGTCCATCCCAAACCTCGAGGGTCTCCCTGACCATGGGGTTGGTCCTCACCCATTTAGCCGAATTCCTGGACGCCCAGGGCAAATCTCTCAACGAGGCCTCCACTCCCCCAGCCTCTATGGCAACCCATTTTTTCCTGCCTAGTCCCCTATTCCAGTCTACAATCCGCTGCAAGTGGGTCGCCTGCCAATACTTCATCAAGTCTGGCACTGCCAGACCTCCCCTGTTCCTAGGGCACTGTAGTAGGGTGAGTCTCAACCTAGGCTTTTTGTTACTCCATATGAACTTCCTAAAGATCGAGTTCAGGTTCTTGAAGTAACTCTTCGGGACATGACACGGGAGAGTCTGGAGTAGATATAAAATTCTTGGCAGGACCACCATCTTTATTATATTTATGCGTCCCATCCATGTGAATGTCGGGACATTCCAGTTTGCCAGATCCAGCTTAGTCTTATTCAACATTGGTATAAAGTTGAAACGGAAGACATCATCAATATTATTTGGTATTTTTACCCCTAAATAATTCAATGTCGGGGAGACCCATCTGAACGGGAGAGAGGCCCTGAGGCGTGTGGAGATGTCGTCCGGAAGATCCACGCCGAGTGCCTCGGACTTATCGAGGTTGATCTTGAAGTTAGAGAGTTTACCAAATCCCTCTAGCTCCTTCATGAGAACCGGTAGTCCTATCACTGGGTTTGATATAAAGAACAGGAGGTCATCCGCATATGCGGCGACCTTATGCTCCAGACCGCCAGCTCTTATCCCTCGGATATCTACATTCTCTCTTACATGTCGTAAGAAGGGTTCCACTATCAACGCGAAAATGAGCGGCGACAGTGGGCATCCCTGTCTGGTGCCGTTCGAAATCGGGAAGGGTGAGGAGAGATCGCCGTTAATCTTCACTCTGGCCTGAGGTCTAGAGTACAACTCAGTGACGTATCCCAGTGCTCTCGTTCCCAATCCTACATGTCTCAGCACCTCGAAAGCGAACTCCCAGTCCACGCGATCAAACGCCTTTTCGGCATCCGTTGATAGCAGCATGATCGGAGTTCTATCCGAGCGGGCACGGTGTATGAGGTTTAGGGTTCGGACCGTATCGTCTCTTGCCTCCCTACCCGGGATAAAGCCACATTGATCTTCCTCTATTAGATCTGGCAAATACCTTGCCAGTCGGTTAGCCAGGATCTTAGTGAATAATTTGAGGTCGACATTTAAGAGTGATATGGGGCGGTAGCTTTTGCAGCATAACGGATCCTTTCCTGCCTTATGGATCACTGTTATATGAGCTTCGAGTGCCTCTCCAGGGAGTTGCCCCGGGTCATCCCCGCTCCCTATCGTATTGTAGGCTCGGAGAAAGTGGCCACCCAGGACAGGTAGGAATTCTTTGTAGTATGCGGCAGTCAGACCATCCGGACCTGGTGATTTCCCAGCTGGGGTCTGCTTGAGCGCCTGTTGCAACTCCGCTTCTGAAAGCGGCTCCTCCAATCTACTGATCGCCTCCGTACTCAGCTGGGGCATACCTGACGTTGTGATATATCTCCTTTTCTTCTCTAAACCACCCTGAGGGTCCCCCATGCCCTGTGGACGTAAATTATAAAGTGAGTGATAATATTCGCGGAACACCTTAGCGATGTCCCGCGTCTTATGCCACTTCTGTTGCTGTCCGTCTTTAATTGCCTCAATAAAGTTCAAGGAGCGTTGTTTCCTCAAGGCCCGTGCGAGAAGCTTGCCGCTTTTGTTCCCCCACTCGTAGTAGAAGCGTTTGCATTTCTTTATCGCAAACGCCGCCTTTTGCAGCAAGATGGAGTTCAATTCCTCTCTACACGCCGTCAGTTCTTTCAAGGTGTCTCTCAGTTGGGTTTCCTTATGCCGTTTCTCCAGGGTCTGAATCTGGGTCAGCAAGCGATCTCGTCTGGTAATATCCGCCCTTTTCAGCCTAGTCCCCTGTTGGATTAAAACTCCTCTGACCACAGCCTTATGAGCCAGCCATAAGGTCATAGGCTTCATCCCCTCCGTGTCATTTAGCTGGAAGTAGTCGGCGAGGGCCTCTCGCACTGCCCCTGTCGCCACCGGATCCTTCAATAGGGTCTCATTCAGACGCCAAGTCCATGCTCTACCACTTTTTTCCTGCGTCACCAGGGCTACGCCTACCGGGGCATGGTCTGACAATGACGCAACCCCTATAAAGGCATCATGGGCCCTGGGCAGCAAATTGTGGGACAGGAGTACATAGTCTAGCCTGGCATATGTTGCGTGGGCTGTAGAATAGTGGGAAAAGTCCCTACCGGTAGGATTGGAGATCCTCCAGATGTCACATAGCTGCAGGCTGTGGAGGGCCTGTTTCACCTTCCTCAATCCCTTGTAGGGGATGGATGATTTTCCCGAGGAGGAATCCAAGAGGGGCTCCAGCGCGAGGTTTAGATCCCCACCCAAAATCACACTTCCCTCCTGAAATTCGGCCAGTTTGGCAAGGAACCCCAAGAGGAAGTCTACCTGACCAGAGTTAGGTCCATATACCGAGGCAAGTGTGTAAGTCTCCTCTGCAATCTTGCCTTTGATCATAACATATCTGCCTTCTCCATCTGCGCTCACGCTATGAAGATGGAAAGGCATGGTCCTGGACAGGAGTATTGCCACTCCCTTAGTTTTCGAGCTGGGAGACGAACTCATGAACACCTGGGAGTATAGTTTGGAGGAGAGTCTCGCGCGGCCATCTTTTTTAAAATGGGTCTCCTGAAGAAACACCACCTGGGCCTTTAGTCGTTTTAGCTCAGCGATCACCGCTGATCGCTTTTCTGGTATGTTAAGCCCTCTGCAGTTCAAGGAGACCACCCTTAAGGAGGCGCTCTGAGGGCCCGGGACACCACCCGGCCCCGCCATCCCCCCCGCCCGCCCCCCACCAACCACCCCCCGTACGCCCGAGCCCCAGACGCGAGACAACCGGCAACTAAGAGGTATGAAGGAGGAAGGGTCGGGTAAAGCGTAGGTGAATCGATGAGAGAGAAAGCAAGAAAATAGTAGGAGTCACAACAAAACAAGGAATACAAACCAACAAATTTGAAATTGTGAATTCCGGAGAGACCCAAGAATAATTTGGGTAACAGTCAAGCGATTATACTAACTCCCCTAATATAAGGGAGTCTAGTCCGGTGTCCCCCGCGAGAGTCTCCGGTAACCTCTCCCGGGACGACACTCGGACTACTGGGGGGAAGTGGAAGCCCGGCGAAAAGGAGCCAAGACTCAGTCCGCACTTGCAAATAATTAACTCCAACCAACACTCAGGCATCTCCCACTCCCTTCCCTCATAGCACATAAACAGTTAGGCAGCAATATAGATTAAATTAACCGGTTCCCAGAGAAATCCAGGCGCGCAGGGCATTTAATGAAACGGTCGGCTGATCAAGTGACCGACCGACCCCCGAACGACCCAGCCGCCGTCCCGGAAAGGCACCCCGACCGGCCAGCCCATGGGCCCCGGCCCAAGACACCCCCCCAGGCCGGCGGGCAAGGCCCCCTCAGCAGGCCCCCGGCTGATCCAAGACCCCCCACGACCTCTCTATGTCTCTATGAGCAAGGCCATCTCCTCCCTCTTCTCCTTCTCAGCCAGCTCATCCGCGGGGCCATCCCCTCAACCCGGGGCCCCCCACCCCCCCGAGCCCATCCCCTCAGTGCCGGGCGAGCAGACCGCCCCCCAGTAGTCACGCCACAGCAGTCAGGGTCCAGTAGCGGGGTCCCCCATAGGAACTCGTCACCGAATGCGGGGCACAGGCCACACCCCCGGCACGTCGGGGACACCCCCGTCACGGGAGTCGGTCTCCCAGGCGCGAAGCCACACCAAGCCGAGGAACCCCCGAGACTCGCCCGATGATATCTCCCCCCATCCCCAGCTCCGGGCCACCTCTGAAGGGGATGGGGAGGGCCACACCCGCACCGGCTGAGCTCCGGGTGAAGGGGGGAATCCGCCCCCGCCAGAGGGCCAGGCCGCCGTCTGCCAAACGGCTCAGTCGTCTCGACGGGAAGGACATATCCCCCTCCTCCAATCAGAGGGAGACCGTCCACCCCCGGGGCAGAGGGCACACACCAACAAAGTCTAGTCATCCTCCCCTCCCAAGGGATCCCACATAAGGCGAGTAGGTCTTACTCCACCGGGGCGGGGGGAGTCAGACGTCCCCCTTTCATCTACCAAATCCGGGTCGTATCATCACCCGCCCCAGCTCCGGTTCGTGTTATCACCGTGAGCGCGGTCCATCCCCAGGGGGGTCGGAAGGGCCGGCCCTCTCTCTCTAGGGGGGGGAGAGGGACGGAGGCCCCAGGCCGGGGGGGGCGCCCCCCCACTCTGGGAGGGGGACCCCCCCCGCCCAAGGCCCCAGAACCCCACCCGCAGATCCCAAACTCCCCCGGGAACCACATACTCGGCCATAAGAACAACAACAACTTTAACCAACAAACAAATTAACTGTAAAGTGTAAAGTGTAAAGAGAGGACATCACATCAGCTTTTCTAGCCATAACTCAATGTCCCCTCTATGTCCATTTGGGTGGATGTATCGCTACTCGGCTCCCGGGGGGGCAAAGTCAGCCCCCCTGACCGGGCCAGGAGGATCCCCCCGGCGCCTTCTTCGATCTCGGCCTCTTCTTCTCGGGCGCTGAGGAAGCGGGCCCTCTCTGCGGTCCAGCTCCCACGCCAACCAATTCGGAATCATGATCGGTGCAGCCTCCAAAAAATCAAACAGCTCCGCCAGCTGGGACGGTGCTTTCAGGACAAACGATCTGCGATCCTTTCGTATAATCAGTTGAAACGGATGACCCCAGCGATATGTCGCTCCCTTCTGTTGTATTAGCTCCAAAAGGGGTTTCAGCAATCGCCTCATCTGGAGGGTTCGGCGTGATAAATCTGGTAGCAAGGTGATCCGCGCTCCCTCCATCTCCACTGGACCTCGGCTCCAGGCTTTCTGCATTATGGCTTCTTTGACCTGGTAGTAGTGCACTCTGCAGAGTACATCTCTTGGACCTCTGAGGTCGAGCCGCGCGGGCCCCTGGACTCGATGAATTCGATCTATCTCGATGTGGTCCGAGGGTGGGCGGTCCAGCATATTATTGAACAGTCTCGTGACTTTTGCCTTTAGCTCTGGTGGGGTTATCGATTCGGGGAGACCCCGCAGCCGGATGTTGTTACGGCGATTTCTGTTTTCTTGATCGTCTTGTTGCAGTTGAAACTCGGAGAGCAGTCGTCTGGTGACATCTCGCTCACGTTCTAGAGCCTCAACTCTGGCTTGGACGTCTAGTTGTGCGGCATTATTGGCATCTACTCTACTCGACAGGTCTGCCATTGAGTTCTGCATGGAAGTTATCTCCCTGCGAAACGTGCCTTCCATCCTGGTTATGTAAGTTTCAAAGTCTGAACGGGATGGCAGCGATTTGAGGGCATCCGCGATATTCGTCCGGACCGACTCCGCAATAGCTGAGATCAAGGATCGGGGCAAAGCAGTTTCAGGACATGCATTATTCAAGAAATCACATTCTGGGGGTCTCTCATCTATCCTAGGCGACCACTCTGTGTTTTGTGTCCCCAGCGGTGTCATAATATGGTGTTCGTAGGGAGGTGCTGTGGGCCTACATCCTCCCGCGGGCCGGGCCATCTCTGCATAGCTGGCATAGCATGAGTCAGGGGGGGGAGTCCCCCACCCCTCCGATGCGGTCCTCTGGGTCCCCCGCCCACTAGCCATCATGTTGGGTTCAGGAGTACACGAGCCCGGGTATCCCGCACACCCATGTGTGGGCCCCCACTCCACGGGATCCAGTCCAGCCCCCCGAGCTTTCTGCCCTCTCGGGCTGCTATGTATTGTGGCTGTGGTCATTATCCGTGACCCCCTCCCCAGTGGCATATCTAGCTGCAGGCTCTCTCTTCCCATTGGGTTTCCTCCAGGGATCATGGTGTCCTCCCCTGGGTCTGGGCCCCTGACCGCCCCATTCCCTCTCACAGGGCTGCTGGCACCCACCTGCAGAGTGATCTCTTCTCTGTGTGTCTCAGGATCCATTTTTCGTATGCTGTCAGCCTGAGATGCTGCAGGGTCAGGGCATGACGTCACCTGTTGCTGGGTAGGGGATGGCTCCTCTAAGGAGAACAGCTCGCAGCCGCCTGCTCTCTGCCTCTCTTCTTCTTGGCAGTGCGGTATGTGCTCCACTCCCGCAGGGTGCGGGAGGAGCCCGGTTCCACGGCTCTGCTTGTCTTCTCCCCTGGCTGGGCCCACAGATGCGGTGGGGCCATCCTCCGGCCCGGATCTCAGCATGGCGGGACTCCGCCCCCGCCTCACCGCGGTCGGCTCCACTTCTCTGTCTCTCCCCAGACACGGGGGCTGCTGCGGCTGTGAAGCCGGACTCATCTCCGGCTCCTCTGATGGGCTGCCTCTTGCCCCCCTCGCCACGGACATGTCAGCAGGTGAGTCCGTCTCCGCGTCCGCATGGGGGGGAGCGCTCCCCGCCTCCTCCATTTCCACACCTGGCGTCGCCATCTTGGTACACGGGGGATCAGGGCTTCCAGGAGTGTGCGTCCCAAAGTAAGCAGTGATGGGTGCTCCTCTGCGGGCCCGGGGTGTGCTCCTCATCTTCCTACGTTTGGACATTCGGTCCGATTGCTGCCTGTGCGCCAGATAATTAGTATTAAGGGGGTTAAGTGGGGAGCCAAGAATCTCGGCGTCCTATCCCTCCATGCGCAAGCCACGCCCCCCACCTCATATTGTTTTTAATGGTTAAAATCCCTTATTTTTTTAACCCTAATATGTTTTTAAAATACTGTAAACATCGACTAAAATTATATTGTGCTTTTAGACAAATTTTGAAGCTGAACTTAAGTAATAATGATTTAAAATAGAGAATCTTACTAAATATTGTACACCATAGGTATTGGTGCCATTACCACTGGTGGTTCTCAAGGTCCTATCAGATGGTACTCTGTAGGGTTTTAGACTGATCTGTACCCCAACCTGATAAGATGCCATCTATACTTTACTGAAGCTTGATTTTCTTACTAAAAACAAAACTGCTTCAAAAGGGGCCATGCATTGTATGCATTTTAAATGTTTTTTTTGCATTGTAACATGGTTTTAGGTTGCTGAAAACCCATACCTACATCTTAGGTGGTGCTTCTTTAAATTTAAAAATAGAAAGGGGTAGACAAGAAGACAAAAGCTGGTATTTTGGGAGAATTCGTATTCCCCACAATAGATGAAGTCTCAATGTTGGCTTTACCTTTATCCACGGTGCTGTCACCTGCTGTTTGTTACCAAGGGTCATATCTCAAATCCTGACCCCAGCATTGGGTTTTTGGTATTTTTTATTTCCTTTTTAACAGTTTGTAAATTGGTATGGGGTATAAAGGACCCTTCCACGCTATAACTATAATCATATTACCCTTTGTAGATGTGTTCTTCCTTTTGTCATGGCTAGTTATGTTGAGAGATGTGGGTCATGAGAGTGTAAATTAAGCCTTTAAAGGTTTTTGTTATAATATTATGATTCTGAAGTTGATTGATATCAGGAGACATGGGAATCTTTAGCCACATTCAAGCTAAGATGAGTGGACGTATCTGTATTTCTATGTCCCCATTTGATCTTTCCATAGTGCCCAAGTTATAGTAAATGTGTCCATCCTATCATTATTGATTGCTGACATTTTCTCCATGCAAGAGTCGAAGATTTGGCAGCTGAAGTAATTTTGATTGTAAGTTAGTGCAGCCCGGATTTTTTTTTTGTTCATAAAGGCAGTCCAAGGATCTTTTTCAAAATGGTTGCCTAAAATAGTATCAATAGTTGAAAAAATTCTAGCCCATTCAGACTGGGGCGGGAGCACACATGCTCCCTCTGATATGTTGATATGGGTGATGCGGCAGCTCCTCATCGAAGGCAATTAAAGCCAGAGCCGGCACATGCGTCGTTGGAGCAGGGAAATATGACTTTTCAAACTGCAGGGCAACCTGATTCCAGGCTGGCTGCTGTTGGGTTTTGTTCTGCTTAAAGAGAGTGTACACTTGTGAGGTAGGATATTCTCTGTCTTAGATTAGATAGATTATCTATCCTAAGCGGGGAACATTGAACTGCTTCCAAGCAGACCTAAATGAGAATTAGGCCCTTATTTAACAAGGGATAGCGCCAGGTAGCGAATGGTGAGCGAACGGTAATGACGCTCACCGCCACGAGAACGCCGGCTCCCCTCCGCAATCACACATTTATCAAGCCGATCCTGCTTAGCGACTGACAGAGCGCCAGATAGCGAATCATTCATCATTATTCCAGCCTCACCCCACAGCGCCAGCGAGCGACCTTGAACAGCGACAGGTATGACCTCTCGTTACCTGGCGCTCTCCAATGCATTTCAATGGAGCAATCTTTAAATATTCGGGTTTAATTGCTATTAATTTTTTTTTTTTTAAATGTCATAAATTCTGTGGCCACTTCTGCAATGTTAGATTTTTTTTTTTAAGGTAAAAAAAAAAAAAAAAAAAATTTGTGCAGAATTGATATTACAGGTCTGATATTTATGTATTCATATTACAAAATGTTTTGAAAAACATGTTTTTTTTTTTTTACTAAAAATATGGTTGTTTGGGGGTTTAAAAACTACTTTTAACCCATCGCCGCCAGCGCTCTGGGGTTTAAACAAGCATTCCACAGCGCGAGAATTTTTGGAGCGTGATTTGTTAATGAATATGCTGGGAGCCGTTCGCTATGGCCATTCGCTGTCATGCGCTCCCATACAGCGCGGAACCTGTCAAACAGCGACTCCTAGCCCCGTATTCAACATTTCCGCACACCGACTGAGTCGCTGTCAACAGCCGAACAACGCCCAAGCACAGCGAATACTAGCGGGCGCTGTGAAAATAACGCTACTGACGCTCATCTGTCGCTACCTGGCGCTATTAATGAATCGGCCTCCCCGATGAAGAAGCTGTTAGTTGAGCAATCTGAGCCAATTGGTAGTACTTCAAGAAATTAGGCCACACTCTTGGCCACATAGGTACATTTTTAGAGATCCTTGGTCTCTTCTGTGCCACATAAAAGTAAGCACTTTAAGATGCAGAATGTTAAAGTAATAAGGAGACATTTTTACTGGCAAGACCCTGGCATTCATTTCACCCAGCCATGATATTTTCTTGTCCTTCCATTGTTCTAGCAAAAAATATAAGTTACAGAACAGCAGAGGGTAATTGGCCCCCAAATAACAAGTCGTAAGAATTTGTCAAATATATCTCTACACATTTTTTCCCTCTGTTTCACAGTGAAAATTATAACTTTGCTGTAAAATGTTCCAAGTGTCTTTGAGGAGCATTTGAAGTATTAACCCGTAGGCCTGAAAATTCAGCAAAATAATCAGAGAATTTTAAACGCATTAGGCATTAGGCACCATCGGATTTGAGACAAAAATATTTCGTCATCTGCAGTTTATGTTGCATGCATGCTGCCTGACAAACTCTGCCTTGTCCCTCGTAATAGGGAGAAGGTCTTAGATTGAAACCCATTGTATTTCACAAAAACTGAAAAGAAGCATACAACGCTCTTACATTACCAATAAATTCTGGTCCAAAACCCTATTTTCCTAAGAGAAGAAACAAAAATTGCCAGGATTGAAAGAACTGAAAGCTTTTGTTATATCTAGGGATAAAAGCAAGGCTGGGACTTTTCTTTGTTTAGTTAGGTGAATAAGATGAACAATTCTTCTTATATTGTCCCCTGACTGTCGCCCTTGGATGAAACCCATCTGACCTTTGTCAATCAATAATGGTAGATTAAAAAGTCTGTTGCCCGACACTTTGGCGAAGACCTTGGCCTCAAGATTAATCAAAGAGTTTGGCATGAAATTAGACCAAATATTGGGGTCCGTGTCAGGCTTTGGGAACACAGATACGAAGGCCGAAAGAGCGTCCTTACTAAAAGAACTGGCTCATCACAGATTGCTAAAAGCTCTCAGTTATCTTGGCGCCAACATTTCACCAAACTTTTTATAATAGGTACCCGAGAAATTGTCTGGGCCTGGTCTTTTATTGCCCTGCAAACCTTGATGCATCTCCTCATGCGCAAATTTCTGTCCCATTAATTCTCAAAGACTTTGCGATATTTGTGGTAGGTTAAGGGTGTTCAAAAAAATGAAAATAATCTCCAGTTCTTCTGGATGAAATGCCATAGGGGCAGAGTAGAGTTTTTTCATCTGGGCTTGGAAAATTTGTACTACCTTGAGTGGGTTGCCAGTAGGAAATGCCTTAAGGCATACATTCAGTTCATCATCTGTGGTTCCCTTTGGTATCATAGTAGCCAAGCCAAGTAGCCTTGCTGCTGTGCCAGTTTTTGCAGCAGCAACAGCAATACCACCCATACTTCTAACCTTGGCAAGAAGCAGGTTGATAAGAAATGTCTTGCCAGTTCCACCTGGGGCATCAAGAAAGAAGAGACCTATAGAGCCAATGCAAAGCAATGAATTCAAGTAGGCGGTGATATGTAGCTTTGTCCAGCTGAGACTCTTTCAAACAGACTTCAGCTGTGCTTTGTCACAACGTGTTTCCCTAAGGTAGCTACCGCTTATGACAGCAACACCAAGTCTTGTTGGGGAGGTAATACCAAACTCACAATTTTTTGCCAGTCATTTGAATTACTTTGTCCTCCAGTATAATTTTTAACTGGTTCAATATGGCATCTGTGAAACTCAGTGAGGGGTTATTGACCTCTTGGTGAGCCAGATATAAAACATAATCTGCCATATCATGCCAGTGTGTCTCCCAAAGAGACTTTGGAATGGCTAGGGCACAGCAGATAAGAATTATTGCAAGCAGTTCCCTTATTTTGGGTGCAGAGTGGCTTGTTGCTGCCTCGTTGAGACAAGCCAAATAGTTGGCAAGCCTCATGCTATAAAGCATAGACAGTGCCATTGACTGTCCTGAGAAATTCAAATGAGGTAGGACCTTTGACAACATGCAGTAACATCCACAGGTAAAAGCACTTGAGGTTGTTAGGGTGCACATTATATACTCCTCCAAGAACACCAGCACAATAGATATCTGGCTGGTACTGGACAGGAGTGCATTGTTTTCACCATTGAAACTTCTTTTTGGAGATACTCCAAATATAGTATGAAGAACATCTGCAAAAAAACATGTCTTTGCAAAACTACCCTGTTGGCACAGTACAAAAAATGTTATAAGGGTTAGAACAATTGAATTTTGCCCTCTTTCAGTTAGATTTTTAGTTGTAAAGTATACTGTCTGACCATTTTCAACAGTTGGATTTCTCTAATGTATTAAAAAGTTGAAAAGGCTCCAAACTGCCTCATCAGAGCTTATGCAATGTCCAGTTTGGTATTGCCTCTTCCAGAAGTAATTTTGATCTAAGCCTTTGTATATGTATTTGCAAATGTATTTGATGGCTTTTACAGAACTGCAAAACTCAACATCTATGTGGGCATCAAACATTTTGCAGAGTAGTGGACTGTAAGGCACCACAAAGCGGTTATCAATCTCAAAGTCATTAGGTTTGAAAATCTGTTTGCCATCGACAACAGACACCTTTGTCTTCTCGCCCGTGCCGCTGGTCACGAAACTGTTGCTGCTGTATCCTCTAGTATTCGTCCTGGAGGGGCGGAGCTCTCAGCATCTCCTGCACATGCACACTATTTGTGTAGTCTCTTTATTAACTCTTCATTCATTTTTCTTCATTTGGCCTCTCAGGTTTTCTTCCTGTACCGTATTAATTACTCTGTTTCTTGGCACTTTCAGTGACCCGTCAAATTTTTTGGACTGGAAGGGACTATCAGTGCAAAGGGTTAACTAAGTGTGCTAACTTGTTATCTCATGTTTGTGCCAGGGGCTGTGTTTCTAATCAATCATTGTTTTGAAGTCTATTTTGAGTGGAGTTCCTCTTTAAGTGAGTGCTGTCAGAAATACAGCCTCTGACACAAACATGAGATAGCAGATTAGCACCCTTAGTTAACCGTTTTCCTGGAAAGTCCCTTCACACACATATTGAGCAGAAGCTCAGCATGGCACTGAGTGCTTGGAGGTGGGGGAACTGGAAGAAGAAAAGGGGGCAGGTTTGTACATGCTTGTCTGCAATGCTCTTACATAGGTAAGTAGGTAAATGTGAATGTATTAATGCAGCTCTTAAACAGCAAACCTCATCAATGGTAAACGAATGTACTAATACAGCACTACAAAGTGAAGTTTCAAAAATTGACAACTAATGTTAAAGGAGCGCTATCATGAAAAATGACCCAATGATAAAAATCTATATAAATATGCTCAATGGCGAAAGGAGTGGTCAGGTATACACCCCACATCAAGAAATATCCGGTCAGGCTTGCATTTTTTTATTTTAATAGAAGAGGAAATCAGGGGTGACATGGACTCAACCTGTGACGTCTGCATTTTATTTTTACAATGAGAGAATAAACCACAGGATTTTTATTCAGTTCGGGTGTATAAGTGACCCCTCCTCTCATTTGCCGATGTGTTTATATAGATTAGTGCTCCTTTAAGCTTTAAATGTCGAACGGCTTGGAAGTGTGAAAAGGATCTAGCTAACTCAAAAAATGAGCAACAGAAACAAACCTGTGGCTCGTTGAGGAAAGTTTTCTATCTGCCAATCAAACCCAGAAGATGAGGCGTATCTATTAAAAAACTCACTTCACCTCAAAGTTCTTATTTTCCCTTTCTCACGTTATCTTAATGATCTAGTACTTCTCCTCCCCCCAAAAAAACTTGTAACCCCATTCCTGAAAACCGAAGTACGCTTTGATAGTTGTATCTATTAGTTTACCTAGCCTACCTGAAACTTGTCTCTATAGCATACTCATCCTTTCTGTATCAGTGCTAATCTAAACCACGACTTTCACTTCTATAATCTCTAAATACTACTTTCTCCCTGCTGCATGTAACCTACTCTTCCATGACCAGAATTTCCGTCATGTGGTATTTACCACCTTTATCTTTATATTTGCCCTAATTTTTTTTCTTCCTCAACATGAGGATATTCCCCCACCCACTCCTATTAGTCTGTGCATATCTATACCAGCCCCGCTTTCCTTCTTTTATGCCAGTAATGCCGTCTAATGGTTCGGTGGAATTGTTACTGAAATGGGACTACAATCACCCTTTTAATTTACCTACCCATGTTCCCAATGTACATTCCAGTTACCCCTTGGATCGTGTATACATGTTAAATAGATTTTCATGTATTGTTGCTGAACAATAAAGCTGATCCTGAATTTCCTGCACTGTTTCGCAAAAGAGCACTGTTATAGCAACCCAGTGGAACTAGGTCTGTGTACAAACCACCCACAAAAAGGAGTTATAAAATGGAGATTTTGAAGAAGATATGGTAGAATATAGTATGGTTTTCTATTCCAAGAACATGTTAATATCATGTAGTAAATAGAACTTTAACATATTCTTTTGCCTTTAAATTATTTGTACGCATTTAAATGACAATTCAGTTTGGTTTACCACTAGAAACAAACTGCCTTTACAACTGGGTTTCTATAAGAGCATCTCAATTTCGAATAGAAATGTTACAAGTCCCTGAGGAATACATGAGGTCAAAGTGATTTGAAACCCTTGCTGTCTTACTGACCTTATCGCTTGTAGGGATCTCTATGTCTCCATTTAGCAATGTAATTACAGAGCCATTAGAGGTTTGTCCACTGTCATGATGCTAGGGTTTCACTTGAAGACAGATTCTTTCAACTCTGGGATTTCTTGCAGACTTTTACGTCCATTATCCAGATCGAGCATTGGACCACAAGGTGGTCCAATGCTACGTGTCCTGAACAAAAATGCATTTTTTGCTATACTTCTACAGCAGCGGATATTTTATATTTATTTTTATTATTACTATTATTCTTATCATTATTAGTACTTACACAATATCAAACAATGTATACGAATTAATTACCTTAGTTGAATCTGTTACCTACCATCAGCTGTCATCTGCTGTTTCCAGACCACACAAATCTTAACGAAAAGAAAAAAAGCAAATCCAAAGCTGTACAAGTTGTAAATAAATTATTCCATGCAAAAAATATTTTTCAGGCAATGGCAATAATAAGACTACAAGAACTTACCTGAAGCCTGTCCCACATGCCCCCTTCTTCCATTTTCTGCCTCCTGTGGGAGATGCCATAGCAGGTGTAAAAAATGTGCCTATCTTTCCATTTCCATTCATCTATGACCATACTCCAAATGAGGTAATGAGTCATCTGAGTCACAGCTTATTAAGCCACATACCTTGCATAGCAAGTGTATAGCATGCCGACATGTCAAACCAAAGGAGCTGGAGCAGTCTGAGCATAAGTATGCCTAGTCTTAAATATCACTGGTGACCAAGGAACCCAGTGTGGATGATGGACGTGACTTGGGATCAACCCAGAATCAGTGAATAATAGAAGTAGAACATATGGAGCCTTTGGGAAGTGGAGCAGATATGATCAGACATGGCTCAGGTCAGAAGATCAGATGTGGTCAGACGTGGTGAAGGTTGGCAGCAGAGCAGCAGAGCAGACACAGTGGAGCAGGTCAGCAACAGGACTGGCAGGAAAAAAAGAACCTAGAAGAGTAAACTGAATCAGCATGCACACTAGCAATATGGGCAGCACTTTGCTAGAATCTGGAGACATGTCTTGTAAGGGCTGTTTCCAGTGTGCTTGGACACCATTGCCACCAGCATATCTCATTTCTAAGCAACAGGATCACCAAGATCCTAACAGTCGTGGAGGTGACTCAGCGGTTGTCCGCCCAGGAAGAAGCACCACCTGCGGCTGTTACTTCCCTGCAGGTGCCAGGCAATACATCCACCTGCCACGGTCCCAGTGTGAGAGCTGCAGCCATGTAAGTTCAGCTAAATAACCTATAGAACTTCATCACTTCAAAACTCATTGATATTTTGTCTTGCACTTTTCTTTGTGTTTAGTTGGAAAATATTTCTAAACCTAGAAAAGAACAGTACAGTCAACAGCATTAATAAGGCAGCAAGGAGCTCACCTGATGCCTGTCCCATATGCCACTCCTCCAGCTCCAGGTAGACGCCGTAGCAGGGCTCTGAAATTTGCCCCTCCTTTCATTTCATTCTGTCACTCTGTTCCTTGGTCCCACAGCTGTCTCTGAACGCAGCAGAGTGTGCACAGGGCTCGTAAAGCTGCTCCATGACATGCAATTTCCAGTCCAGCCGTGACCCAGACTTTGAGGGTTAGAATAAACAAAAAATGTACATATAATCAGAGCATTGGAGATGCTTTGAAATGGCTAATGGCTCATTTTACACTGTTTCAATATGAGAGAAGGGGGAGAAAGTTGGTGCATGCCTAGACAAGGACTTTAACCCTTTAAGTGACAGCCTACCTGGAGATTTTGCCACCCTCTTTTGCCAGACCATTTTTCACTATTCAACTGTGATTTTTGAGGGGATTTCCCAGGAAAATGATATATTGTTTTTATTTTTCAGCAGAGTCTGGGTGTTAACATGAAATGTCTTGTTTGTCATTTTTTTATGTATTCTCAATAGTTTTTGGTGAAATATGTGCAAAAAAATATATTTTTTACAATTTGTAGTGTTCTTTTGTAATAAAAAAAGTTTTTCTGTAAAATCATATTGCGTGTAAGAGCCCAGTTTATCCTGTTACAGCAGTACCACATATGTATAGGTAGACACCCTGCCCAGGAGACTCCCACAAATTGTTTTTTAAACAACCCTTTAAATACCTCCCACAAAATATATATTCTCTGAAAGTACACACCTCAAGCTTTCTAGGCATACCAGGCTTGTTGGCATGGGTGCCGTTTTCTGGTAGTAATAACTCAATAAATTCTTTGGTTGCACAGGGCTTCACTAAAAAAAGAATAAAAAAGCAGAATCAAAGCCACGTTTTCCTAAAAAGAATATGCTAACAAGAAAAAGTTAAATCTGAAAAAGCAAGGTCCCCTGAACAGAACAATATCCAACATGCATAGGTACTGTTAAGGGAAGAGTTGCCAAACACCCCAAATTAAAGCAATTTTACTTGAAAATTCTAGCTCTGCAGACAAAGTGTACACTTTGCTCCTTTTTAACCAAAACAATCCCTTTACGTTGCATTAACCCTTTAAGTGCCAGCCTACCTGGAGTTTTTGTCACACTCTGTTGCCAGACCATTTTGCACTATTTTGCACTCCCCATGTTCAAATGTGATTTTTTAAGGGATTTCCAGGGATTTCCCAGGAAAATTATATATTGTTTTTTTCAGCAGAGTCTGAGCTTTAACATGAAATGTGTTTGTCATTTTTTAGGTGTATTCTCAATATTTTTTGGCGAAATATGTGCACAAAAATTTAAAAAAATAAATTTTTTACAATTTGTAGTGTTTTTTTGTAATAAAAAATGTAAGTTTGTCAATAAAATCTTATTGCGTGTGAAACCCCAATTTCTCCCGGTTACAGCGGTACCACATATGTATAGGTAGACACCCTTTCCTGCCCAGGAGACTCCCCCAAACTGAAACAGAGCTTTAGGGGATTTTCTGAAAAAATACAACTGTGATATGCGCTATGCGCACCTTGCAGTTTTTCCAGAAAAACAACCCTTTACATATGAAATACCCCCAACAAACTATATATTCTCTGGAAGTACACACCTCAGGCTTTCTGTTTGTACCAGGCTTGTTGATGTGGCCACAGTTTTCTAGAAGTAATCCCTCAATGTATTCTTTGGTTGCAAAGAGTTTCCCTAAAAAAAGGATAAAAAAGCAGAATCAAAGCCACATTTTCCTAAAAAAACTATATACAAACAAGAAAAAACAAGTATGATCTGAAAAAGCAACATCACCTGAACAGAACGATACCCAACATGCATGGGTTCTGTCAAGGAAAGAGTTGCCAAACACCCCAAAGTAAAGCATGTGCGTAACGGTAATTTTTCTTGAAAATTTCAGCTCTGCAGACAAAGTGCGCACCTTGCGATTTTTCAACCAAAACAACCCTTTACATTTGGAATATCCCCCACAAACCATATATTCCCTGAAAGTACACATGTTAAGCTTTCTAAGCGTACCCAGCTTGTTGTAGTGGGCTCATCTTTCTGGAATTAATCCCTCAAAGAACTCTTTGGTTGCGCAGAGTTTCCCTAAAAAATGTATAAAAAAGCAGAATAAAAAACACCTTTTACTAAAATATAAATATGCAAACAAGAAAAAACAAGCTAAGTCTGAAAGCGCAAGGTCCCCCGAACAGAACAATACCCAACATGCAGAGGTACTATTAACCCTTTTAATTGCCAGCTTACTTGAGATTTTGTCACCCTCTGTTGACAGGTCATTTTTCCCCATTTTGCGCCATGTTTTGTGTCATTTTTGCTGGAATTTTCAGGAAAATTATATATATATTTTTTGCAGCAGAGTTTAGGCTTTAACATGAAATGTCTTGTTTGTAAATTTTATTTATTATTAATTTTATTTATTATTAAGTAAAAAAAAAAAAATAAATAAAATTTTTTTTTAGAAAATTGACTCCTTTATTTTACATAAAAAATTTATTTTATTAAAGAAAACCATATTGCATGTGAAAGCCCCATTTCTACCGATTAGAACGGTACCACATATTTATCGGTAGCCCCCTGTTCCTGCCCAGGAGACCCCCCTAACTGAAACAAGTAATTTTTAACATTTACAAATAAAATACAACTACCATCCACACTACAAAGGGTTAAATCGAGAAAAAAAAATGACATAGGGTCCCCCCTCCCGGGAGGGGGGGCCCATTTTTTGGGGGGATTTTTAAGGGTTAAAAATCCTTAAAAATAAAAAAAAATGACATGGGCCCCCCCTTACCCAAAGTAACCAGCCCGGGACCAGCTATGCAGGGCTTGGAGGAACGGGGCGCAGGGGCCAGCTTTTGTGGCCCCTGGCCCTGCAGGCTACAAGCCCGCATAGCCAGTGGGCCCGGGCTCTTCTGCCCCCCCCTGGGCTTTGGGGAGGCAGGTAATGGGGGTGCCGGGGGTTAATGGCAAGTCACCGGCTAGCGCAGGTGACTTGCCACCTCCCCCAGCCTTGTGAACTGGTATAGGGGTCATGGACCCCTTACCAGTTCACAAGGGGTTAAATGTAAAAATAAAACACAGACACACAAAGAGAAAAAATATTTTATTATTTTTTTTTTTTTAATACTTACCTCCCATCCATAGTGGAGCACTCTTTCAGCCTTTTATAGCTGCTGGATGACAGAAAACAAAAGGGTTAATTAAAAAAAAAATGACATAGGGTTCCCCCTCCTAGGGGGGGGAGACCCCATTTTTTTTTGGAATTTTAAGGGTTAAAAACCCTTAAAAATCCCAAAAAAAAATGACGTAGGGTCCCCCCTACCCAGCATTACCGACCCGGGCCAGCTATGGGGGCTTGTAGAACAGGGCGCAGGGGCCAGCGTTGGTGGCCCCTGGCCCTGCAGGCTACTAGCCCACATAGCCACTAAGTGGCCCGGGCCCTTCTGCCCCCCCCTGGCCGTTGGGGAGGCAGGTAATGGGGGGCTGGGGGTTAATGGCAAGCCACCCACTAGCTGCAGGTGACTTGCCATACCCAGAGCCTTGTGAACTGGTATAAGGGGTCTCATGGACCCCTTACCAGTTCACAAAGGGTTAAATGAAAAAAAACGCCACACAAAAGTATTTTATTAAAAAAAAAAAAAATTTTTTTTTACTGTACTTACCTCCGATTGTAAGCTCCTTTGTCCCGCGCCGCTCTGCTGACAGATGCCGGTGATCGGCATCAGAGAAGGGGGAGGCAGGAGATCAGAGGATCTCCTGCCACCTCCTTCCCCGTTGCCGATCACCGGCATCTGACAGCTGAGAACGCTGAAGCCGGTGATCGGGGCTGGGATGACGTCATAGCCCCGCCCCCAAAAGGGGCGGGGCTTGACGCTGCGACGGACCGGGATGACATCATAGCCCCGCCCCCAAGGGGGCGGGGCTTAGCGGCAAGATGGCGGCCGCCATCGAAGAGGAGAGAGGAGAGAGCCTTCCAGGCTCTCTCCTGAAGATCGGTAAGTCCTGGGGGGCGATCGGAGGCCCCCCAGGTGAAGAGGAGGGACAGCAGGAGCCAGCGCACACACAGGTAAGTGAATGTCATTTTTATTTTTTATTTTTTTTACAGTTAGCAGCTGCTGCTGCCAAACGGGGGGGGGGGGCTATTCCGGGGGCTCTCCTGGAGCCATCCGACCCCCCATGGGGGATCGGATGGCACCAAATTAAAGAGGAGACCCGGCCGGATCCAACGAGGGGTCAGGTGAGTATTTTTGACTTTTATTTTTTTTACTAGCAGGGGGGAAAGTCAAGCACGTAGATACTACGTGCTTGGCACTTAAGTGGAGTGGAAGCAAGCACGTAGTATCTACGTGCTTGGCACTGAAAGGGTTAAGCTTTCTAGGTGTACCTAGCTTGTTGTAGTGAACTCATCTTTCTGGAAGTAATCCCTCAAATAATTCTTTGGTTGCACAGGGTTTCCCTAAAATGTATAAAAAAGCAGAATAAAAACACATTTTCCTAAAATCTCAATATGCAAACAAGAAAAAAACAAGCTAATTCTGCAAGTACAAGGTCCCACCAAACAGAACAATACCCAACATGTATAGCTACTTTTAACTGGGGGTTAATAGCAAGTAACCCCACTAGCTGCAGGTGACTTGCCAGACTGGTAGAGTGGTCTCATGGCTATCTTGCCAGTTCACAAGGGGGTTAACTATAAAAAAAAACAGTCACAAACAAAGTAGAGAAAAATGACATTTTTTTTCTTTACTCGCCTTTGATCCTCTTCTATCCCTTGTCACTGTCCCACACTGATCTCTGATGACAAATGCTGGTGATTGGTGGAGAGGGGTGAGGAGGCAGGGGATCAGAGTCACCTACCCATCTACCCCTCTCCGCTGACCACTGGCATCTCCGCATCCAAACATTTTTGGGCCGGTCGCGGGATGATGTCACAGGATGGCGTCCTCCGCCCTTCCCCCAAAAAGGCAGGATTAGTGCCGGCGACGGCAGAAGTGGGATGAGGAGGCCTGTTTTGGGCCCTCTGCTCAGGCAAAAGAGCCCCAGGTAAATATAATTTCTTTTTATCTGTATAGATGTCTGCAACAGCTGATGCGGGAGGGGGGTCTCTTTCAGGCCCTCTCCTGAAGTCAGATCGAAAGAGCCCTGGAGGGGGATTGGAAGCCCCCAGGTGAAGAGAAGGCCCGGACGGATCAGGTGAGTTTTTATACATTTTTTATGGGGCTTAATAATCCGCTACTTATGTCTCATGTAGCTGGCACTTAAGAGTTGGAGTGGCAGCTACGTGAGACTCATGTAGCTGCCACTACAATGGTTAAAGGGTAATTCCACTTTCAATGGCATTGGTTAATTTTTTGCATGTTAAAAGTACAGATAAGAGCCTTCCTGACTCTAGCTTGCTAATCAACTGATTGTCTGGGTCAGAGATAAGAGCATTAACACCTGCTGTGCTAATTCATCCTCAGATGGGAGGAAAAAAAAAAACTTGGGTTCCAATAGCTAAATGGTTACTGGCAGCGTTCTCTGCTGGAGAAATGCATGCAGCTGCTTTGTTTAGCCAAAGCTGCTAATGATCTCGTCTGTGGAAGAATTTTGGGAGCTGTAGTCAGAAGGGATACTAAGGGCTTTACTAAAGAGCAAGAAAGCCACTCCTGCTTTTCAGAGACAGAGGAATATAAATATATGGAAACAGCATGCCGATAAGTAAATCACAGGTACAGAGGCACAATCCTAACAAACATGGTTATATTACATTCCAGAAGAGGAAAACAAGGTAGAACACCAAAAAAACTGACAAAAAATTGATTTTTCCTTTAAATACCTTCTGACCTAACTCACGGAAAAATGTACTTTCTTTTGGCTGTGCAGTTGGGTTGGGATGGAAGTGGGACTGACAGACAGGGCATGCTTTTGGCTTTTATGCTGCAACATGGAAGTATCTCTACTATGTTTTGAGGAGACAGGGATTTGGGCCAAACGTTTTAAATACCCTTGAAGCTCTTTACAGAGACCCTAAGGCATAAGTGACCTTGGAAGGTTTTAGTTCCTTCACTTTCCCAATCTGGAGAGGCAAGAGACAGTGGTCTCCCCCTTTCCCTCCTGCTATTTGTATTAGCCTTCAAGCCCCTTGCGAGAGTAATTAGGCATAATATAGATATCAAAGGGATCTGGTGGATATTAGGCATAATATAGATATCAAAGGGATCAGGGAATGGGACAGGGAGCACAAAACCCCTCTTTTTGCAGACAAAATGTTGGCTCTGTTGTCTGACTCACTAAATTAAATCTGATTAAAATGATTAAACTAAATCTGATTTCCAGACTGATGCAGCCTCACTAATCTATGGGTTCAAATATTCAAATATGGGAATCTGTATAAGAATAATTATAGCAGACCTAGTTTGGCAATGGTTACAGTTATCTTGGAGGGGACGAATTTGATCAGTGAAGATGATGGGGTGAACCAAAAACAATATATACACCCAGGAACCAGGGGGGTTTCCAACCTCAGGGCTTACTTTCAAGCGAGTCAGATAGCCCAGCTGAACGGGGTGTATATTAAAAAAGAAAAAACTGCTTAGGTTGCATTAGAACATAAAGCCTGTTGGAAAACCCTGTTGGATTTGCTCATGTGGCTGAAGAGTAAGGACAGGGCCACAATCCTGTGTCCTGCCCTTTCACATTCTCTTGCGGCCTGGGATGAGGTCAATAAAACAGCAAACCTGATATCCTCCTATACCCATGTTGCTCCATTAGTGGTATACCCCATGTTTCCCCCGGGTCTAAAGCCAGAGGCCCTTAAATGGTGGACGCAGAAGGGCCTCTACAGGATAGCTGACTTTTGTGTGGCTGGGGCCCTAGAAATCTAGACAATATTTTAGCTGATCTGCAAATGCCACCCACTGAACATTTCAGATGGATACAAACTTCAATCTTCCTTAGATCCTGTCTCAAGACTAGGGGGGTGGTGATATTTCTAATTCTACTAAATATGGTAAATACTGCATTAATACCCCAGGAGCAGCGGGAGTAATGTTATTATTCTATTATATTTTCCCATACTAAACTTCCTTATATGTTGGCATGGGACCAGGATCTGGGGATCTCCCTAGATAGAACACAGTGGAATAAACTCACAATGACCTTGTCAGGAGGGACTTAATACCTCCCTCCTGAAAGTTAAAGTAGTAGTAAAAGTTCTCATAAGGTGGTAATTGGAACTAAGGAAACTGGCAAAGGCGTTCCCTGGTCAATCCCCTTTTTGTTTTCCATGACGTGGGGTGGTCAGGGACTGCTTTCATATCTGGTGGTCTTGTCCAGTGGTAAGTAGATTCTGGTCCTGGGTCTTGACGTTTCTCTCCAAATTAATAGGCACTCAAGTGGCCAGGTCACCAGCAAGAGCCTGCCTGGGAGATAATGAAGAGATTGTGCATCACTCTCACAGTAAGCTTCTGGTATTTTTTTGTATGGCAGCTAAATGTTTGATAGCTAGAGCATAGAGACCAGGGAGCATAAGCTGGACAGGGTTTATACAAAAAGTGAACTGGATCTGGGTAAACAAACATGATGGTAGCTCTGTATCTGATACTAGGAGCTTCTTTGAAGAAATGTGGGAGCCCTGGAGGGTGTTCATGGAGGGTGGGAGATCAACTTACTAACTTTGGAGGTTGATAGGGTTTCGCAAGGAGGTCCAGAGGATGCCAGGGGTTTTTGCCTCTCTCTCATCCCGCCTCTATTTCCTACTTTCTTTTCTCTTAACTTTTCTCTTCACCTTTCTTCTCTCACTCGTTTTCTCTTACCTCTTCTGAGGTCTGTCAATCCTTTCTATTTCTCTCTTGATTATACTCTTATTTGTAGATTTCGATTAATACTTCACCCAATTTTGCATTAAAACATTGAACATACTGGGATACACCAGAGGCATTAATGGGGGGGGGTTCTTTGGCAGTTTGTACATATGGGGCTCGATTCAACAAAGGTAGAAATAAATTCATGTTGCTCGAAAAATCGTATCGCATGCGTAAATTTTTACGAGTGATTCAGAAAAGGGGTTGAATTAAATACGTGCACTCGAAAATGCGATCGTAAAATTTTCGAATCACTTGTAAAATTTTCATAATGCTCGTAAAAAGGCTGTCGCAAGCGAAAATTATTGGAGAATGTACTCAATTTTTTTTCTATTGTAGTAAATTTTTCGATCCACTAATTTATTTCGCACTTTTACAATCGCAATTGAAATTAATTCGAGTGACAGAACACACGAAAAATCCATTTTCGATCTTTGTTGAATCGAGCCCATGGTCCTAAGTAGAAGAGTACTCATAAGGGATACTAAATTGAAAGTTATTGGAGCTTTAAGATATACTTGTTAGTTGTTGATGTCTGGGCTGATTTATGTATAATATGATGACAATGGCTGCTGGTATTCTAGATATTGTGAAGTACCTCTTTTTGATACAGTTGACAAACATTAATTGTATTGTATTCTCTATAATTACAATTACAAATACAAAGATAAAAACAATTAAAATATAAATACCTTCTAAGTGGGTGGCAAGTTCTCCATTGAGATAGAGAAGCTTTCCACAATTTACAAAATAGCTAGAGCATGGGAAGGCTAAAGAACTTGGTAAAAAGAGGACCATGTGCACTGAAGTAAAACCTTGTAGAAAAAACAGAAGCAGGTAGGCCTGCTAGTTAGTAGGATAAATGAGTGGATTCCTGTGGCAAGGCCAAATGTGCAACATACAATTTTGCAATCACTTTATTAAAAGCTAGTGATGTTAATAACCCAAATTAACTAAATCAAATTAAAAGCTTAACAAAAATAACTACACTGTGCTACTATATATGTATACAATTAAGCTAAAGATTAAGATAAATCAGCAGGCAGGTGAACAGGCAGATGGTAAAGTGTGATTTTTATTGTAAAAGAGAAAAAAATGCATCCAAAGTATGTCCTAAAATGTTTTCTCTTGGGGATCTGGCAATTTCTCTGCTGATTTGTAGCGGAAATAAACAAGTTGTAATTTGTTAACGTGCTGTGTAAAACAGCTTGTGTTTTTCACAAACATGCCGACAGTAAGTGATTCGAGGTTCTCATTCACTAAACTGTTGATTCATATTCAACTCATCCAAAAATAATTAACAATTATTTTGTTTACATCTGCTTTGATTTAATCTGTTGGGCATGCTGCCATATTCCAGTTTTATGCACTACAGTCATTAAGTTGTTGTTTCATTGCTGCCTTTTTTGTTTTTGTTGAAAAACCTACTTATTGTAGGCCAAATAACTATTCCAGCAATGGTTTGGTTTTTATTTAGCAGCTAAAATGTATTTTTGCATTACTGCTTTTAGAAGCATCATTCTCAATGAAAACTAGATTGCATCATTTTTTAGTCTGCGTGTCGTGAAGTAAGAGTTCATTAGCTTGATTACGAAAAGTCAGTTTTGTAAATAAACCAATAAGTAGTAGCACCAATCCACATGCTCTATTAACCATAAACAGTATACCTTTAAGGTGGTGATTGCATAGCCTCTAGCACCACCTCCCCAACAACAAGGCCACCTCAAAGGGAGAACTGGAGACCTTCACTACCACCTCCACCACCACATCATCCCAGGGAAGCGTTTAGCTTTCCATCCTGCAAAGTTATGAGAGAAAGCGGAAGTTTGGCCCATCTTACCCATGAGCCCTGGCCCTGAATGCGAGCATTCCCAAATTGCTGGCCCTTGAAATGTGGAGACTGGCAGTTTTAAAAATCTGATGGAGGTGGCTGTCCCATAATAAGCCATTCCCACACTACAACTGCCTGGCCATCCCTGGCCTGCACCAACAGGTTGTGGAAAAAATAAGGTCCACATCACCACTGACACGTGGACAAGTAAGCATGGGCAGGGATGTTACATCCCTCTAACTGCCCACTGGGCCAATGCAGTGGTGGATGGGATTCCCAACAACAAGGCCACCATCCAGGAGTGCTGGAAATCAATTGGTGCCTCTTGTTTCCTTAGAACCTGAGTGAGTGATTAAAGTATTTGCTACCTCCTTTATCTCTTCCACCTATACTGTCACATCCACCTCCTCCATCTCTTTGACTTACACCCCCCCCCTTTTGGTAGTAGTTCAGCTAGGCAGGGCGTGTCATGGTGCAACTTTATGAGTTGTGAATGCGGTCTGCTTTGGCCAGAGACAGCTGTTGGACCACTGAGACTTGCAGTGCCTGCTTTCTCTGAGAGCTCCAAGGGGTTGGAGACTGTTAGGACACTTTTTTGAGTGGTTCTGGAAGAATGGAATTGAAAGGAGGACAACATTTGGAACCTTGTTACAGCTTCTACGCATCGCTGCACGAGATTGAGGAAAAAGGCACACGGGACAGGCATCAGGTAAGCTGCTTGCTGTCTTAATATTGCCATTGCCTGGACTGTCCCTTTAACGCAGTAAGGTCCTTTGCTGATATGGCTATAAAGAAATACATACTGCATTTCCTATTCAGAAAAAGTTATCTACCCTTATACTGATTTGTATTTTAGTCTCTTGCCTCCTTCCGGATTCTATTTCCATTCCTTGAGCACACCATTCATTCTTCTGGTTTGCTAAACTACTCACTTTTGGGTGTCATATTATAGCTGGGTTGTGGCGAATGACTTCTAATGGGATGCACACAGATTACTGCTCTGCACAGATCTTTCCAGCGCACACCATTTGTTAAAAAGCGGGATGTGTCTGCATACATTAAAGTAAATTGATAAACCCTCCTCTCGCTGATAGAGATCTGATACTCCAATCATTCCTATTGCTGTACCAACTCACATAGTCCAATTACTTTCTATTTCTCGGTCCCAGCGACTCCCAGCAAACAATCTCTGTGCCATAAATCATGTTGAAAAGGCTCAAACTTCCCTGAAAGTAATTTCGGAACATCTGTACCTCGTGTACTAGGCTATAATGGACAAGATGGGGCCACATCCAGGCATGTTAAATAAAGAGATTAAGAAAACTGTAGTTCTATGTGTTATAAATATTAATTTATATATATATCTTCTTTTGAAACAAATGAGTAAATACTTTAGATCCTTGGTAGGTTTGAACCTGGAGCCTTGGCAATGTCAGTTTCCGACCATGTACACCACACTATTGCTGCAGCATTAGACTCTATGGGGTAGATTCAGAGCCTGGTGAGAAAACTCACTTCTTTTTTAGGAGAGAAAACTGCCATTCACTTTCATTGTCTATGGGGTGCAAATTTTCACCTAGCTCTGAATCGGCCCCAAGGTAGACAATAAAAGTGAATGGCAATTTTCTCTCCTAAAATAGGAGTACGTTTTCTTATCTGGCTCTGAATTGACATCTATATGCCTATCTGTCTAGTCTCAGAGTTCTGTCAGTGATGACCTGTTTGTCTGTCCTGCATCTTCCCACTGGGTATTTAGATCTGTGTCTGACAATATTTGGTTGTTAAAGCACTATTTGTGTCAGTCTGTTACTAATGGATACATATTTCTCTAGCTACCCTTATTCCTGCCCATGTGATTACCTGTCATAGCTCCATTCCTGTCCCTGAGGTTCGATCTTCCTGCGCTACACTTCTTTTTTCTTGACTAGTCTGCTTAAGTATGCCTAAATTATCACTCAAACTTGTTCTTGGGCTGTTTCTCCCTAGCTGTTCTTGTGCTGAATCCTTGACAGTGTCCTCCTGAACTAATTCTGAACTGTGTCCTCCTCAGCTACTTCTGAATTGTATTCTCCAAGCTCTTCCTGTACTGTGTTTCCCTAGCTGCTCCTGGACTGCACCTTTCCTAGTTGCTCCTAAACTCTGTCCCCCTAGCTGAATCTGGACTGCGTACATCTTAGTTGCTGCTGGACCACAACCCACTCCCTGCTCCTCGACTGCATCCTCCTTATTTCAAATCCTCCTTATCCTCCTAAGCCTTCAAATCCCCCCCCCCCCCCCAAATGGGCCTGGAATACATTCTCCGCTAGATGCTCCTGAATTGCGCCCTCTCTAGCTGTTCCTAGACTTTCAGTCCTCCTAGCTGCTGCTGGACTAAACCATGCCATGCTGCTCCTGAACTGCACATCACTGACTGCTCCTTGACTGTGCCACCTTAGCTGCTTCTGGACTGCATATCCCGTAACTGCTGATGGACTGCATCTCAACCTAGCTGATCCTAGACTGCATTATACCTAGCAGTTCCTAGAGTGTGCCCCCTAGCTGCTCCTGGACTGCACCTCTCCTGGGTGCTTCTGGACTACATATCTCTGAACTGTCCCTCAATTGGATGGACTGCCCTACTTCAGTCCATGGCCCCCCTATCCATTGTTGCCCATATTTGTACCTGTTTGGGTGCTATAAATAGATGCAAATAAATGATTCATTCAAATGTTTTTTAAAAAAAATGTTTACATTTTTGTAACTGTTACATTTTACCCCAAATGTATGTAATGTAAACCACTTTGGGTTGGGGGGGAAGTCCTCCCACCAGATAATCCATAGTAATAAGTTAAGGCAGCTGAAGTTAGCGGTATCTTTCTTGAATACATATTTGCTGATATCTGACCTACTTTCTTCGTTTCTGCCCCTGCTTCTCTGCTAAGGGTCAAAATACCTGAAAACGCATTGCTATCAGTTGTGGGAGAGTGCTCAATATCTCTAGAGAAGGCTGAGTGTGAATTGTTGTCAACGGGTGGGGATTTTGGTGTGGTTAGAGGTGGGACATGGGTGGCCAGGGGAGAGGCCTAAATGGAAAAAAATGTGTCCCCCTAGGTGCTTAACCCGCATCTATCCTTTTATCCCTGTTTCCCATCTTGAAATTTGGGAAGTAGGAAACTGTGTCCTTAGTCGCTCCAGGACACAGCTACTGGATCTAAACCTAGCTGCTCTTGAAGTCCACCCTCCCTATTTGCTCCTGTATTGCTCCCCCCCCCCTAGCTGCTCATGGGCTGTATCATCCCTAACTGCTCCCGGAATATGTCCTCCAGAGCTGCTCCTGAACTGTGTCCCCCAGAGCTGCTCCTGGACTGCATCCTTCCTAGCTGCTTTTGGACTGTGTCCTCCTTAGCTGCTTTGGGACTGTGTCCTCCCTAGCTGCTCCTGCACTGTGTTGCCCAGCTGCTCATTGACTGTGTCTCCCCTAACTGCTCCATGACATGTGTCTCCACTACCTGCTCCTGGATTGTGTCCCCACTATCTGCTCATTGACATGTGTCCCACTATCTGCATTTAGATAACATTATCAGTTCCAGGTGGTTTTTATTCAGTTTCTCAGTATTGCCACTCTACGTTTGCCTAAGTTTTAACAATGTCTGTATTACCTTAACCTAGCCTGCAGGTTTTTGCCTAAAGACTGTATGTGGATCTTCTGAATGACTTTCAAGAAGAAACTTGAACCTGACATTGCAGGGGAATTGTGGTCATTTTTAATCCCATGGATGCCTTTTCCTTTTCCAATGTGATCACAAAACACTGGGCAATGTGATCATTTGAGCATAAAAGTTTGGTTTTACATAAAAAAATTTAAAAATACTTTATCGAATCAAGCCCATGGTCTGCCACATTTTAGGGCAGAAGAGGGCATAAATAATATATAATGAACTCTCACCATTCAGTGTGTCTATGATGTCTTAAAAATGTGTTGCTGTCTTCAGAATAAATTAAACAATTTCTCATGTACTTGCAATATGAAAAAAGGAAAATGTCATCTACACAATACAGTTAATCTGTAAGTATCCTGCAGAGCAATCTATAAACATATATCATTGCACATTACAGCCCGCCTGTCATCGTAACCTGAGCTATATGAGCAGCGTTATCTGTGCAGCAACAATTAACCTGTGAGAGAGAGGACATTGCTTCCAAGCTAAGAAAGGAATGAGATAAACATTATTCAGCATTTTAGTAGTTTTTTCACCTGGAATAAATAAAAGATAGCAGGAAGATTTAATGTGCTGTTTATTTATTAGATATATGTAGAGAATTAAAATCAGATAAATAAGATTCTTCTGGAGGATCATCATGATTTGTAATCTTAAAAAGCCCAATGGTGTCGTGACACAACAACGAAGTGGGGCACACCTCAGGACAGAAGCTCGGATTCACTGAATCTAATTTTCTACCTCATATAAAAGGATATAAGGGTAAATAACAAACTTTTTTTCAATAGGATATAAAGTATGTTTTTTTCTTTCCATAGCCGTATCAGCAAAAGAATTTGCTGCATTAAATAAGGCTCCTTTCTTCTTCTGCTGTCTGCACTGTGAACTGGAAAGTTGCTTTTTTTAGCCTAGTTTGTCGAGTTGCCCAGAGTGTGAGATGGAGGGAAAGTGGAAAACAGGTGAAAAGGATGAGCAGGTGGCATATGGAAATAGCGAGACATTGAGGGTTTATGTAAAAGTGTAAAAACATTGTCATACGCCTGGTTAGGAAGAAACTTAGTTAGGCTGTATAGAAAGACTAAAGAGACCAAAATGCCCTCCATTTAAAGGTAAAAAGGTAGAGAATACTAATAAAGTATTTGTATGGGGAATACAAGCCAGGACATGCAAAATGTCATTTTACACCTCTTAAATCTATTCCCAAAATGTGCCCACACCAATAATCACTGGGCTCTTCTGCACCCCTATTCCCCAAATGCGGGTGTGAGTAATGTGTAATTTTACCAGCATGGCACCCCCCCAAGGCCGGTAGGTGGTATGCTGGTTCTTGGCCATGGTGAACTGGTATAGAGTCCCCTGGACCCCTTATCAGTTCACCTTGAATGAAAAAGAAATAAGACACCACACCAAAATATTTTTCTTGTTCTTAATTTAACTTATACTCACCCATCCCAGTCATGCTTGGGTCTGGCGGGTCTTCTTTGTTCAGCACGGTCTCTTCATCCTTCTTCATGGCTCTTCGGGGCCCCTCCAACTTGTAAATGTGGCAGTACCGGCAATCAGAAGTTGATGGCTGTGCTGCCATTTGGATGAATGGGAATGTAGGTTGTGATGTCATAAGTGACATCGGGGATATTCCTGTCTCTGAATATAAAAAACGCTCCCCAGCAGCTCATCATGGAGTCCCAAGCCAAGAGGGGAACCTGTGTTCCCTTCCTTCCTAAATGCCGCCAGAGCGTCCATAGATGCCCCAGTAGCAGACATTTAAAGGAGCCTACATAGAAGCTAATAAGTTAATTAAGAAGTTAATGATAATAAGTTTTTTTTTCCAAACGTGTGTGTGTGTGTGTGTCTGTGTGTGTGTTTATACTTTCCAAATGAACTGGTAAGGTTCATACTCCATTACCCACACCACCAATGGGCCATGGTGGTAAGGATTAGCCCGGCAGCCCATAGCATAGGCCAGTGCGAGGCACCAGACCTGTGCTATAGGGCATATGGGCTTGTAATGTTCAGAGTCAGGGGGCAATTACAAGCCCCTATGCATGGTTTGCTGGGTTGGTAATGCTTAGGGGGGGCCCCATGCATTTAAAAAAAAAAAATGTTTTAAACATGTTGGGGCAGGGTTAAAATGTAAAAATATTTCCCAGCAATTTTTTTTCATTATTTGGAAAGTATAAAAACGCACATACATTTGAAAAAAACTTTTTTCTTCTTAATATACTTACCTTCCCCCTCCAGGCTCCCACATAGACTCCTTAAAATGTATGCCACTGGAGCATCTAAGGACCCTCAGATGGCATTTAGAAAGGAGGGAAACACAGGTTCCTCTCCTGTACATCCATGATGAGCCGCTGGGGAGCGGCTTTTATATCAAGAGGCGGAGCCTTTTTGGAAACTCCCCAACATCACTTACAAAAGGTAAGGGGCCTATAGGGGTAGCCCGGGAATCCCACCTAGGCCACTCCCCTTTTGTGATGTCAGCAATGATGTCAGGGAGATTCCATGGAGGTTAAAACTCCAAGTATAAAAGCCGGCCCCGGCCCTCACTTAAGTCCCTCACTGGATAGCGACGATGAAAGAAGGGGAACCTATGTTCCTGCTTTCATCCAAATAGCAGCACAGCCATCATCTTCTGACAGCCATTCTGGAGGGTGCCCCGAAGATCACAGAATAAGGAAGATCAACCAGTCTTTCTGTGTTCGGGTTGAACGCCAAACAGAGGCACGGATCTCTGGTCGAAGCCCGTGTTCGGTACAAACCTGAACTTTGTGGTTGGGTTTCGCCCATCACTACTGCTGACCAACCAACCCACCTCCCTATCCAACTGCCTACTGACCCACCCACCTACCTACATACCTGCCCAGTCGCCTGCCTACCCAGGACCTGAAGCGGCAGCTGGCAGCGCTGGTGCAAATGCAGAATTATCAGTTCCTGGAGTGGAGGTGCCAGTTGCCCACCCACTGGAGTAGAGGTGCTAGTTGCCCACTCACCTACCTGCCTGCCTACTAGCCCACCTCTCTAGCTGCCCTCCCACCAACCTACTCACTTACCAATCTACCTAACCACCCACCTTCCTACCTACTCACCTACTTACCCAACTATATACCTGACTACTTACCCACCCACCTACCTTCCTATCCTAAATTCCTATCTAATAAAAATTCCTATCTATTGCTATCTAAATTCCCATATACTCCTCTACCTGACTACCCCTACCTGTCCATCTGAGTACCTACCCATATATCTACCTATCTGCCTGCTCACTCACCTACCTGACAACCCACACCTACCTACCTATCTTTCTACCTGTCTACCCACCTAAATGCCCACGTACCTACCAATTTACCTATCTACTCTCCTATATGCCCCTGTCTTGTCACTCACCTACCTTCCTAACATAACCAGCCTACCTAGGAGATACAGGGAGGTTGTATTTTTTTGGTGGGTGGGGTTCACACATACACCGCACAGAGCCAAGATGCACAGCACTAAGTAGAGTTGTTTTAAATAGGAGCATGGCTTCTCTACTCATATTAGATATTGGCTTGTGTTTTATTTATTAGTGGTGTTGGTTACTGCCATGTGTATGTATTGGTCTAATAAATTGTAGTGTTGTGATAATTAGAGTGATCGGAGCAAGGAGCAATATTTGGTTTGGCGGTTTTACAGGGGAGGAGCATGGTTTATCCACTTAGTGTGTGAAGTGAGGGGGTGGCTAACCTACATACATGCAAAGCCCTGGTGTGACCCCTCTATTGCAGTGAATAGGATGGACGTGACAGAATCACTGCGACAGATGACGGGGGGCTGGATCAGACATTTCGTTTAGTGTGCAGGCCGCATAAAGAGTGCATATGTAAGGATGGGGTTGTGCACAGAGCGAAGGATACAGATCTGTGAATTATCTTCAAGATGGCTGTGCCCAAGGCCTGAGACAGCTGGAGAACAGAGCTGCATCCCAGCATTTTTTGTAACCCCCATCCTGCTATAGCACCAGGGGAAGGAAGCTTGGGTGGGAAGTTATTAATAAAATGAAAGTAGACTTACCGCTCAGCCTCAGAAGAAGTTTCCCAGTGCTCGGACAGACACCTCTCCATGCTTGCAGTACAGGAAGAAATGTATTGGCTCTCTAACAATCTCGGGTAAAACTCCATGTTTATTGTCATGAGTTAAAAATCATCCAAAATTCAGTCAGGCAGTTGTGCAGTCAATAAAATTGTTGCTTGCTACGCATTTCTGGGGCCGGACATCCCTTTAATCGTGCATAGTGCAAAAACATTAGACATACATTTATTGATGGCTTTATAAAAAAACAACAGTAATAATAATATTGGTTAAAATTACCATAAAAACACAAAAACACTTTAAAGGAAAACTCCCCTTTTGTCTTGTATTTGGTCTTCTGCCTTATTGTTTTCCTCTGCTGGAATGTAAAATAATCATTTGTGTTAGGATTGTGCCCTTATACCGATGATTTAATTATCAGCATGCTGTTTCCAAATATATCCTGGGGCTCTGCAGTGCTTTACTACTGTGGCAGTGGTTTTAATGACCTGGAATAAAAATAATAGACTACAATTCCCACAATTCTTCCAATGTAACAATTGACCTAATCAGCAGCTTTGGCTAAGTCTAAGCAGCATAATGACCTATCCAGGTGAGAACTCTGTCAGTAAACCTTTTGCTTCTGGAACACGGGTCTGTAATCCTTCCAAAGGGAGGGAGCTGAATTTCAGCAGAATGGGTTAAACCTGTCATCCATGCCTCATCCAATCATGGCCTAGCAAGCTAGTCTCTGACATGTACTTAAAATCACCACTTTAATGTATATTGCTAACATAAACACATGTTTTTCTAGGGAAAACTGTTTTCTTTTATAACACAGAGTTGCAAACAAATATGAAAAAACAGATAAGCTTAGCACATTGAAGATATCATCTTGGTGCACAATAATGGAAACTTTAAAAAGTGCCATCAAAAGTGGAATTACCCTTTAAAATTAAGCAGTAAGACATGCATTAATTGATACCACTGGGCAATTTTATAAGAAAATGTATGTAATTGCAAATACAGAAGTACAATGAAAGTGTTCTAATTTAATCCAAAAAGGGGAAAAAGTAAACCATTTATTAGCATGAATCAACAATTTCAATCCATCCCATATTTGAAATAAAGTTAAAAAACCCTGTATTTTTCACCATATAAGACACATTATTTTTCCACCCAAAAGTAGGGGGGGGAATGTAAAAAAAAAAAAGTATACTTACATGAGTCTCACGCCCGTGCTGCAGCTACCGGTAGGCCAGCCCAGCAGTGGACAGATGGGCAGGGTGAATAAACGCTGTTCGCTGTCCTCGATCTGGCTTCTGGCGCCTCCACTGCCTCTCGGGCCAGCAGGTGCTGACACCCGTGAATGGGAGGGGGATATGCCACACTGAATAAGGGGTTTTGGGGAAATGCTACACTGCCTATGGGAATGGGATGAGGGATGCCACAAAGCCTATGGGAATGGGATGGGGGAATGCCACACTGCCTATGGGAATGGGATGGGGGATGCCACAATGCATATGGTGAATGGGAGATGGGAATGCCACACTGCTCAAGGGGAATGGGATGGGTGAATACCACACTGCCCATGGAGAATAGGGTGGGTGGGATGCCACACTGCCTGTAATGGGGTGTAAATAAATAAATAAATATAATATCTGTGCATATATTAATGATAAATAAGCAAATGAATATAATTTGAAATTAAAAGGTAGACAGGCATCCCAACTTACAATGGGGGATGCATCCACCCTGAGGCTTGTTTAACGTTTATTACCACTTATTACCATCTAGACCTTCGTTTGTCACCAACAAAAGTAGCAGATCGAGCACAACTGGTAAAACAATGTAAATGTGCCACTTCCTTGTGCATAAAGAGGAAATGTTCAAGTAGAGGCATCAATCCAATAGACTCCAGATTCTGATCAATGTATGCCACCAACCAAAAACATTTCTGGTGGATAGAGATGGCATAGGAGAAGGGGCATAGGGAGTACTCTAGGGGTTGCTTGAAGAGAACTTAGATTGCTTGATTAAGGGGGGGAACAAGAATATGGATACAAAGTTAAAATGGAGAGCAATGTTGGTTAATGAGACTTATACTTTCCCCACTTCACAATATTTGTATGGGGATGTCACCAAGGCATGTGGGGAATGGGGTCTTCTTTGGCCCTGAGGTGCCATGTGAATACAAGTGTGGGATAGGGGTGTGCTACCTGTACAGGCATCACATGCTTTATTCAAGAGCCAACTTCCAAATGCACTTTTCAGCAGCACACTTCAACACACTTGCTAAAGGGTCTTCCAGTCAAAATACCACTGTAGCATAAAACACAACCCAGGTTTAGTATCAGCACAATCTACTTGTCAGTCTCCTCACCTTCCTTGCCCTTTAAAGCAACGTGGGCGTGCTTTATCACGGACTGCATGCAGCAGCAGACATGCTCAGCTGGGTGTTTGTACCAGAGCAGGATGTTCATCTGCCGCATTGCTCAACAGTGACACCTGGTGTTCAGCCCACTGCAAGTACACGAAGCCTAGAGTGTAAGCTCTTGGGCTTGATTTTACTTCTTGGTTTCCTGAGTCGGAATGGACAGGAAGTGACCTCACCCACTTCTTCATCCCTCCCTGCTCTAAGTGATAGCCCTATTTAAGAGGACAGCTGGCCTGCAGCCAATGCTGTGTTATCAGCTTACTTCCTGGACTCTGTTTCCCTGACTCCTGAATTCCTGATCTGAATGCCTGGATTTACCCTTGGACGGATAACTCGGTTTTGACTCGGACTCGCTCATTGGACTTTGCTTGTTTTCTGCCAGCCTCTGACCCCGGATTCATCCATTGGACTCTGCCGTCTGCCCAGAGTTTTTATTTTGCTTTTTGGGATTATTTGCTTGACCCCACTCCTGGAGCTCAGCTCGGCTCTCCCCATGGTTGTAGCCAGGAAGCTTGACAATTTTCCTACACTAGGTTACCTGGGCCTTAGCTTCCTCCAGGTCCTTAGGGCAGCTTATGCCTTAGTATTAGATCTTTCTGGGTTTCCAGTACTTTGTCTCCCGTTTCCTAATGCTTGCTAGCTCCACTTTGGCTCTATAAACATTTCTGGCTGGTTAACTATTTATTTAGGTTCTGGTGCATAGGCACATGCCTTTCCTAGGTTCTTAACTACTGTGAGTTATGGCCTGTATGCTCAGAAGCCATAACTGAGTGCTATAGGGGATCATAAATGACACACTAGTACACAATAGTTGTGGCAGCTGTGGGTCAGCACTTCACTGACTGTGACAGGTAGGGGAAGTTTTACAGCCACAGCTCTGCACATGCAGATGGATTAAAACCATTTTCCAAGTACTTTGAGGCTGTTTTTCCCCACAGGGTAATACTTGTAGAGTTAAATCCTGATGGATGCCCTGTGAAACACTGAGTTGCAGAAATGTGATTTGAGAACTAGTGTATGTTGCAGTGTAGCCCAGGGCACCCCTTGAAGAACACCTGATGTCTAGAAGGGGGTGCTGGTAATTGAATAGGGGTATTTTTACACTACTTGTGAACTGAAAAGAGGTTCCAATCAACTCTGGTTGGATGTCTAGGGGGTCAGAATCTACTATCCTGGTATGTGATATGTTGCTGGCCAGCCCTCTTACCGGTTCACAAGTGGCATAAAATAAGATGTTGTGTAAGCAAAAATGTTACACCCTCTCTTTATAATAAAAAGTCGTTAATGACCTTTAAAAAAAAATTTAACCATTACAAAATGCTCTTTGCTTAAAGATCTCCAGCTCCTTCTGACTTGCTTGCCGGGTTCTGGTCTGTGGTCACTCGGTAATTCTACAGAAATCCCCCCCAAAAATGCCCCTAGAGTTGTAAAAGAGCCCAGTACCCACCAGCATAGCCCCAGTGTACCTACAAGGGTGTCCTGAACCCTTGCTGAGGGGCATTGTTACTTGAAATTCACCGTGGCTAGAGACCGGTCATTCAGTCAAGCTGGAAGCTCTTCAATACTGATAACTATAAATCCACATCCTCATTATGTAAAGTATTGTTCATTAACAGAAAACAGATAGTGGGTCAGGGAGACCTGTTACTGTTGCCAATAGGACCCTATGTGCATAAAAGATGTGTGCAGTAGCCTTCCAACTGCCAATACAAAATATAAAATAAATGTAATAGGCTGCTTGCTATTTATTTTATATAGAAAGCCTAAGATATTTAGTTGGGGTTTGCAGTCCCTGGGGTTTGCAGTCACAGCCATGTTCATGTTTTGTAACTCAAAGTCAATTTTTACTTTCTCACAGCTACTGACTCTGTGTGAGCTGAACAGATCTCCTGTGATTACGGAAACATCATCTGTAAATTAGGATCTATCATATGAGAGTTTTTAAGGTACTTTCACAGGTCAGTGTCGGTGAAGATTTCAGAAAAAGGTACAATATAAAATTTAAAAAGTCTGTTTCAGAGGGACCTTCTGTGGCATAGATAGTCTATACAAACACCTAAACCACAGAGGAACTTAACCAGAAGAATACAACATTATCCATTGGCATAAAGCAGTGTTATTTTCTTTAGCATTTATTACTATAAAATAAATCCAGTGATGATACTATGCAAATAAAAATATAAATACAATACACTGAAAAAGGCATTTGAAATGTAGACTACATTTACATATTTATGTGCCATTTAGAAATGCCACAATACTCGTGAGAAAATGATGCAAGAGATGTAATGCTGACCATATTTTATTAACATTTCTACATTGCAAAAGTTTGTTTAATAACTGTAGCAGTATGCAAAAGTTTTGTTATTTTCAGTACCAGATGCAGCCTTTCTTTCGATTCACGTAAATGACATATGTAGACTGTATAAAAATAATGCAGGCTTACAGTTACCCTACTTCCCAGACAGCTGTGTCTTGCTCACTAATAGGGGAGGAGTTGATACAATTTAGCCTCTGGTCAATGCAGGTAATTAGGCAGTGGTATTGACAGGCATGTGCCGTGTCCTTTGAACTGGTATGGTGGCATTTCCAGAGGGGTAGGATATCTGTTCCTAAGGGTGGTGCAGAGGTACTCAAATACTTCTATTAACCCTTTCAGTGGCAGCCTACCAAGAGATTTTGTCAACCTTTGTTGCCAGGCAATTTTCACAATTTTGCCCTATATATATTTAACAGTGATTTTTGCAGGGATTTCCTGAAAAATTATATTGAGAGTTTGGGCCTTAACATGAAGTATCTTGTTTGTTATTTTTGCAGAGCTTTTTACAACAAAAGACCCGGTTGAAACCAGTAATGGCTGGCAAGTACCAGAGCAAAACATGGCTGCACCACTAGATAAGTAGAAATTACTTAAAATAAAAAAGTACACATTTGATTAAATTTGATCCTTCAACATCTAGACAATACAACAGGACATATTAAAAACACAAGACGGGAGCACAGGGCAGCCAGGAAAAGGCTAATACAAGATGGAAACAGTTCCCAAAAATAGACATAAATAAACATATATAAAGACCAAGTGCTTGTGTCAGCACATGCTGGCCTGAGAGGCAGTGGCGGTGCCGGAGGCCAGAGCGAGGACAGCGCTCCTCTATCAGCTGGCCTCCCAATGGCCGTGACACAGGTGCGATGGAATGGGACTGAGGGAATGCCACACTACCTATGGGTATGGGAGGGGGTTATGCCACACTGCCTATATGGGGATTGGGAGGGGGGAATGCCACACTGCTTATATGGGGATTGGGAGGGGGGGAATGCCACACTGCCTATATGGGGATTGGGAGGGGGAATGCCACAATACCTATGTGGGAATGGGAGGGTGGAATGCCACACTGCGTATATGGGGATTGGGAGCGGGGAATGCCACGTTGCCTATGGGAATGGGAGGGGGGAATACCATACTGCCTATATGGGAGGAGGGGAAATGCCACACTGCCTATATGGGGAATCGGAGGGGGGATGCCACACTGCCTATATGGAGATTGGGAGGGGGGGGAATGCCACACTGCCTATATGGGGATTGGGAGGGGGAATGCCACACTACCTATGTGGGAATGGGAGGGGGAAAATGCCACACTGTCTATATAGGAATAGGAGGGGTGGAGAAATGCCACACTGTCTATATGGTGAATGGGAGGATGGAATGCCACACTGCCTATATGGGGATTGGGAGCGGGGAATGCCACGTTGCCTATGGGAATGGGAGGGGGGGATACCATACTGCCTATATGGGAGAAGGGGAAATGCCCCACTGCCTATATGGGGAATCGGAGGGGGAATGCCACACTGCCTATGGGAATGGGAGGAGGAAATGCCACACCGCCTATATGTGGAATGCCACACTGCCTATATGGGTATTGGGAGGGGGAATGCCACACTACCTATGTGGGAATGGGAGAGGGAAAATGGCACACTGTCTATATGGGAATAGGAGGGGTGGAGAAATGCCACACTGCCAATATGGGGAATCGGAGGGGGAATGCCACACTGCCTATGGGAATGGGAGGGGGAAATGCCACACTGCCTATATGTGCAATGCCACACTGTCTATATGGGTATTGGGAGGGGGAATACCACACTACCTATGTGGGAATGGGAGAGGGGAAATGCCACACTGCCTATATGGGGATTGGAAGTGGGGAATGCCACACTGACTATGGGAATGGGAGGGGGGAATACCATACTGCCTATATGGGAGGAGGGGAAATGCCACGCTGCCTATATGGGGAATGGGAGGTTGGAATGTCACACTGCCTATGGGAATGGGAGGGGGAAATGCCACACTGCCTATATGGGGATTGGGAGGGGGAATGCCACACTACCTATATGGGGAATCGGAGGGTGGAATGCCAAACTGCCTATATAGTGAATGGGAGGGTGGAATGCCACACTGCCTATATGGGGATTGGGAGCGGGGAATGCCACACTGCCTATGGGAATGGGAGGGGGGAATTCCATACTGCCTATATGGGAGGAGGGGAAATTCCACACTGCCTATATGGGGAATCGGAGAGGGGGAATGCCAAACTGCCTATATGGAGAATGGGAGGGTGGAATGTCACACTGCCTATGGGAATGGGAGGGGGAAATGCCACACCGCCTATATGTGGAATGCCACACTGCCTATATGGGGATTGGGAGGGGGAATGCCACACTGCCACACTGCCACACTGCCTATATGGAAATAGGAGGAGTGGAGAAATGCCACACTGCCTATATGGTGAATGGGAGGGTGGAATGCTGACTGCCTTTATGGGGATTGGGAGGGCGGAATGCCACACTGCCTATATGGGAGGAGAGGAAATGCCACACTGCCTATATGAGGAATCGGAGGGGGAATGCCACACTGCCTATATGGGAGGAGAGGAAATGCCACACTGCCTATATGAGGAATCGGAGGGGGAATGCCACACTGCCTATATGGGGAATGGGAGGGTGGAATGTCACACTGCCTATGGAAATGGGAGGGGGAAATCCCATACCGCCTATATGTGGAATGCCACACTACCTATGTGAGAATGGGAGGGGGGAAATGCCACACTGCCTATATGGGGGCGGGGGGGATGCCACACTATCTATATGGGAATGGGAGGGGGGAAAAGCCACATTGCCTATGGGGAATGCCACACTGGCCATGGAATGCAATGCCACACTGGCCATGGGGGATAGGGGGAAAATGCCGCTCTGCTTGTAATGGGGGGATTCTGCACCTTGCCTATTATTTGGTCCTTGGGGCGATGGAGTTTCAGCACAACATTTGGGTCAGAATATTTATTTTTTTATTTTACTCCTCCATAGGTGTGTGGGCAGGTGTGTCTTATAGGGCAAAAATACTGTATTTTTTTAAGCAAACCATATGGATCGGTAAATACTCTATCCTGCCCCACAGACCTCCCAAAAAGAAAATAGTGCTTTGTGACATTTTCTAATGAAATACAGCTACCATGTGCATTATCAATGGTTAAACCAAGGGTTTTTAAAAAATCTTGCATGCGGTCACCCCAGGAGAGGGACGACCCCATGGTTAAGCCCTTAAAAATTAGAAAGAAAAGGGTGTGGAGTACCCGCTATTCAGAAAAACCAGCCCAGACTCCAGCTATAAGAGCTGGTAGATGAGGTCATGAAGGCCGAGTGGCCAGCCCCTGGCCCTGAAGGCTACCAACCCCTGGCCCTCAAGGCTACCATCCCCATTAGCCTTCATGGGCGGCGGGCTCTTCTGCACCTGGTCTTTGGAGATGCAGGTAATGGAACAAGGCAATGGCTGGCAGGTGACTTGCCAGCCCCTCCTGCCCTGTGAACTGGTTAAGGGGTCTCATGGGACCAGTTCATAAAGATTTAAATTTAAACACACACACGAAAGCCATCTTGCATGTAAAATCTCTATCCCTTCAGATTACAACAGCAATGAAAAACAGTGCTTTACAACATTTTTAAATGAAATACAACTACCATGCACATTATTATGGGTTAAACCCTTTAACCATTTTTTAAAACTTTGGCGTGGGGTCCTTGCTCTTCTGAGGGGGGTGATTTTTTTCATTTTTAATGGTTAAACTCTTAATTTTATTTTTTTGAAATGGAGTGGGGTCCACCCCAATCCAGCAAAACCTGCCTGGGCACCAGCTATGGGGGCTGGCAGTTCAGGGCTTAAGGGCCAAGTGGCGGTGTGATAATAATAGATAAAGTGGCAGCTTGGCTGCCATTTTGTACTTTGTTCCGCCATTTTGTGCTCTGAGAATGGACGCCATCTTACAACTGGCAGACATTTTGTGACCACTGTCTTATCAGTATAGCATAAGGATTTATGACCTACTTTCCTTGCTTATCTTTCCTGGGAATTTGACCAATTCCTGGGTGAGATAGGTAAAGAAAATTAGATCAACTCTTATCAAGAAAACAAGTTGCTTGTACCCATCATGGACAGTGACCTGTGGGGCTGAAGACACACCGACCTACCAAGCTTGATCCTGACATCTTTGTGCCGTACGGACGTATCGGCCCTGGAGCTCCTCAGCGACCAGGGCCCATGATTAACCGTATGCATGCTGGGTAGGTAAGCCAATGTTCCATGAACTAGCCATAGTCATGTTTTAGTTGTTGTATCTGAAGGATATAGGATACATGTGGTTGTTATATCTGAAGGATATAGGATACATGTAGTTTGAATAACTTATAGGTACCATTAAGCAGTGTGGATTGAAGTTGTTATGAAATGTTTTTATGTTTTTGCTATTATCCAAGTTCCATGTTATTCTTGTGCTTTAAGAAGTTATTATATCTTTGCTATTAAACAAAATTAAATTTTACATAGTGCGTCCTTCAGGGCGGGAATCCGAACAAGGGTCTCGTCTAGCGGGCCCCTTACCAAACAGGAACATCACTTCCATTTCTGACTGCTTCTGGTTCTGACTGGTCCGATTGGCAAAACAGCAGGTCTCCATGCCCTGAGGGCTACCAGCCCACAAAGCCCTCACTGGCTCTGGACCTCTGGACTGGGGTGCAGGTAATAAGTCGAGGGGTGATGGCCAGTCACCTGCTTGCTGGCAGGTGACTTGCCAGCCCTTCCTTTCCTTTGCACTGCAAATGTAAACAAACACACATACACGCAGAAAAAGTATTTTATTATTTTTTTTACTTACCTCTGCCTAACTAAAGACCCTGAACCTGTAATTGGAGGACTGTCTGGAGTGAAGGAAGAGCCATAATGCTGGATTCAGGATGGAAATGAGCTTTATTTTTTTCTTTGAGTTAGCCAGGGAAAATGCCAAGAACGTAGATTCTACAAGCTTGACACTTAACAGTAGGAAAAGCAAGCATGTAGAATCTACGTGCTTGGCATTTAAAGGGTTAAAGATCAATTTACAGATAACTGCTGTGGGGTTAAGGTCCTAGTAATGGGGTTAGTTAGTAATGAGCCCACCAGGGGGTGGGGCAATAGATTCTACAGGGAAAACTAAGAAAAAAGCTACTCCCCCATCTATTAAGTGTTGGGGGAAACAATCAGGACACTTTTTAGTTTGGCTCCACAGAGCCTCTGGAACACTGATTTTAACAATTTAAATGCCAGCTATGTGAATCTCAATGTAGTTGACATTTTACCCTGTTAAAGCAAAATAAAATGTTCACCTTGGTGCAGGATCCCTGGGGTCCTCAGCATGCACAAGAACACAGGTTACCCCCCCCCTTCTGACAGCTCGGCAAGACGCCACAGGGAGGGGCCTTTTGTAGGGATGATGTAATTCACTCCTCTGATATAAAAAGCTGGTGGGTGTCAGGGCAGGTGACTGTTCCCTTAGTCCCTCACACAGCTTCTGCCAACCGCTACTGGCTGTCAGTGCAGTGACGTAATTGGTTTGAGACAGAGCGATCGGCGACAGAGCAGAGGTAAGCAAAGAATTAAAAAATGACATTTTATTAACTAAAAATTAATAAAAATCATATTGTGTTTTATTCTTTTAACTCTTTATGAACTTGTTAGGGGTCCATGAGACCAGTCCACAAAGCAGGAGGGGCTGGCAAGCCCTAGCGAGTGGCCATTAACCCCTGGCCCCATAATTTGCCTCCACAAAGCCCAGGGAGGGGGGCAAAATTCAGGCTGGTAGCTTTCAGGCCAGGGGCTGGGCGCATGCTCCCCAGTCTGCCTGCCCCAATAGCTGGTGCCCAGGTTGGTTTAACTAGGCAAGGGGGCCCCACACTATTTTTTAAAATATTTAACCCATAATAGTGCCTGATAATTAGCGGTGCCTCCTGGATAGCAATGGATCTACTGATACATATGTGATCAGGGGCGGGCTGGCCATAGGGCATACCGGGCAAAATCCCGGTAGGCCGGTGCCAGGGAGGGCCACAAGTCGCAGTGTTCCCTGTAAGATGTGCGGGAGGGCGGCCGCGCACGTTGTGCAGCTGTCATTTCTTTTTTAACATTGGTGGCTCAGTGGAACCAAAAACTCATCTCTTGTTTCCCCCCACTGCGGAGGCCAGCCCAGAGCACAGCACAGCAGAGGCCAGCACTTCCGTTTCCTGTCATGCTGGCCGGCCAGCGCGGGGAGAGGATGACGTGATTACACGGAGAGAAACTGTGATTGATTGCTGGAGCAGAGGTCGGTGAGTGGGAAGAGAGAGAGAGAGAGAGAGAGAGAGAGAGAGAGTCTGAGTGTGAGTGTGAGTGTGTGTGTTGCAGCCATAGCCCGAGGAGAGGAAGGGGGGAGGGAGAGAGAGATGTGTGTGTGTCTCACCCACGAGGACAAGTTAGCAGCCTGCAGACACCATGAAGGAGAGAAGACGTCAACAACAGAAAGGATTCTCCAACTTGGCAGTAAAGTGGCTCCAGGTGAGTCCATGCTGTTGCTGTACTGTGTTCCAATACACCTCAAACTAAATGCTAATACTAATTAATGGTGCAATGTGTTTCTCTTAACCCACCCTGCTCTGCCCATCTACCCACCTGCTCTGCCCATATACCCACCCTGCCCATCTACCCACCTGCTCTGCCCATCTACCCACCCTGCCCTGCCCATCTACCCACCTGCTCTGCCCATCTACCCACCCTGCCCATCTACCCACCTGCTCTGCCCATCTACCCACCTGCTCTGCCCATCTACCCACCCTGCCCTGCCCATCTACCCACCTGCTCTGCCCATCTACCCACCCTGCTCTGCCCATCTACCCACCCTGCCCATCTACCCACCTGCTCTGCCCATCTACCCACCCTGCCCATCTACCCACCTGCTCTGCCCATCTACCCACCCTGCCCTGCCCATCTACCCACCTGCTCTGCCCATCTACCCACCCTGCCCTGCCCATCTACCCACCTGCTCTGCCCATCTACCCACCTGCTCTGCCCATCTACCCACCCTGCTCTGCCCATCTACCCACCTGCTCTGCCCATCTACCCACCTGCTCTGCCCATCTACCCACCTGCTCTGCCCATCTACCCACCTGCTCTGCCCATCTACCCACCTGCTCTGCCCATCTACCCACCCTGCCCATCTACCCACCTGCTCTGCCCATCTACCCACCCTGCCCTGCCCATCTACCCACCTGCTCTGCCCATCTACCCACCCTGCTCTGCCCATCTACCCACCCTGCCCTGCCCATCTACCCACCTGCTCTGCCCATCTACCCACCCTGCCCATCTACCCACCTGCTCTGCCCATCTACCCACCCTGCCCTGCCCATCTACCCACCTGCTCTGCCCATCTACCCACCCTGCCCTGCCCATCTACCCACCTGCTCTGCCCATCTACCCACCTGCTCTGCCCATCTACCCACCCTGCTCTGCCCATCTACCCACCTGCTCTGCCCATCTACCCACCTGCTCTGCCCATCTACCCACCCTGCTCTGCCCATCTACCCACCCTGCTCTGCCCATCTACCCACCTGCTCTGCCCATCTACCCACCCTGCCCATCTACCCACCCTGCCCATCTACCCACCTGCTCTGCCCATCTACCCACCCTGCCCTGCCCATCTACCCACCTGCTCTGCCCATCTACCCACCCTGCCCTGCCCATCTACCCACCTGCTCTGCCCATCTACCCACCTGCCCATCTACCCACCCTGCCCATCTACCCACCTGCTCTGCCCATCTACCCACCCTGCCCTGCCCATCTACCCACCTGCTCTGCCCATCTACCCACCCTGCCCTGCCCATCTACCCACCCTGCTCTGCCCATCTACCCACCTGCTCTGCCCATCTACCCACCTGCTCTGCCCATCTACCCACCCTGCTCTGCCCATCTACCCACCCTGCTCTGCCCATCTACCCACCTGCTCTGCCCATCTACCCACCCTGCCCTGCCCATCTACCCACCTGCTCTGCCCAGATACCCACCTGCTCTGCCCATCTACCCACCCTGCCCATCTACCCACCTGCTCTGCCCATCTACCCACCTGCTCTGCCCATCTACCCACCCTGCCCATCTACCCACCTGCTCTGCCCATCTACCCACCCTGCCCTACCCATCTACCCACCTGCTCACTCACCCACCTATTAATCCAACTGCCTAATCCACCCACCTATCTATATACCTGCCACTCACCTACCTACCTACCTTCCCAGACACTGGAACAGCAGCAGACTGGAGTGATGTGCAGGCGGAATCAGCGGATTCTGACGTGGAGGTGGCAGTCACCCACCCACCTACCTACCTACCTGCCTGACCACCTGCCCACTCGCACATCTAAATACCCACCAACCAACCCTCCTGTGAACCCGCCCCCTTTATACCCTAATAGAGTGTAAGCTCTTCTCCTCCTGTATCCTCCCTTATACCCTAATAGAGTGTAAGCTCTTCTCCTCCTGTATCCTCCCTTATACCCTAATAGAGTGTAAGCTCTTCTCCTCCTGTATCCTCCCTTATACCCTAATAGAGTGTAAGCTCTTCTCCTCCTGTATCCTCCCTTATACCCTAATAGAGTGTAAGCTCTTCTCCTCCTGTATCATCCCTTATACCCTAATAGATTGTAAGCTCTTCTCCTCCTGTATCCTCCCTTATACCCTAATAGAGTGTAAGCTCTTCTCCTCCTGTATCCTCCCTTAAACCCTAATAGAGTGTAAGCTCTTCTCCTCCTGTATCCTCCCTTTTACCCTAATAGAGTGTAAGCTCTTCTCCTCCTGTATCATCCCTTATACCCTAATAGAGTGTAAGCTCTTCTCCTTCTGTATCCTCTCTTATACCCTAATAGAGTGTAAGCTCTTCTCCTCCTGTATCCTCCCTTATACCCTAATAGAGTGTAAGCTCTTCTCCTTCTGTATCCTCCCTTATACCCTAATAGAGTGTAATAGAATAGGGCGGCAGCAGGGGCATTAAAAAAGTTTGCTTTCAGCATTTGCATTGCACCAGTATTGTTATGGGGCCCCAGCAGCATGGACACTGCTGTTTTGTGGGGTTTTTTTTGTACAATTTTTACAGTTTGTGGTTGTTGATTTTCTTTTCCTTGAGTACCCCCCCTGCCCGCACATGATATGACCCAGTATCTATTGAGGACGCACAGCGCCAGGGGAGCTGGACTGTGGTGTAGCAATGTATTGTATAGACAGATGGAAGCTTCTTTACATGGCCCCTCCCTGACATCCTGATTTGGGATGCCCTATTGTGTCAAATTCCCAGTAAAAATACCTGGCCGCTAATCAAACAACACATGCGTGGTTCAAACATGTGTCTGCACCAGCTAGAGGCTGGTGGGATGTGGCTGGCAGCCAGCTCAGTTCCACCCAGCCCTTAGCGAGGAGAACCCATGCATGAGCCAGTGGATCGCTGGTCAGGTAAGTTTTACTGGTGATCTGAGGGGGTTGCACAAAATGGGGCATCCCAAATCAGGGCGCCCCACAGAAAAGGATTAAAACTCTTTGAAGTGGACCAAAACCCAGGATTTTGACTATCCTAAGCCAGCGTCCTAAGTGCAGTGGCGCATGCGTGAGCTGCAGCCGCATCCCCAGCTACCCTCAAACGGGGAACGTGCCCGTACCGGCCATTCACAAATGCCTGGCGTGGGCATGCGCCCTGCTAGAGGGATAGCGGGGATGCGGCCGTGGCCCGCGCATGTGGTGTTGGACCGGGAAGTAAGGTAAGTGTAGCAGGTAACCTGGGGGAGTTTCACACAGTGGGGCATCCTGATTTTGGATGCTCGGGTGGAGGTCCCGGGCCGATCCCGCTCAGATATATATATATATTAATGTGGCTTTGACTCACTTTACCGGGCCGAGCACAGTACAGAAGGGCCAGTCTGACCAAAATGTCCAGGGCCGTTTTTTGGTCCCAGTCCGCCCCTGTATGTGATACCTTTATAATTGGGAGGAATTGGGCTTTCAGACGCAATATGTTTTCATGGGCAGAAAAGGGTGTCTACTGAAACATATGTGGTACTGTCGTAACCGGGAAGCACTGAAAAAATCACAATAAAGTCCAAACTCGGCTGAAAAAAACAATATATAATGTACATAAAAAACCCTGGACATTCCTGCATAAATCACAGTTAAACATGTTTAGCGCAAAATAGTGAAACATTGTTTAGCAATAGCGGGTGAAAGAATCTCTAGGTAGGCTGGCAGCGAAAGGGTTAACCCCTCTTCCCAGTGCAATCTGTGTGGGCCTCATGCCAGATTGGACTGGGGCCTAAAATTTTACTGGTCATACCATCTCGGAACAGGGATGAACAGACAGAGCAAGGAGGATGGGAGGAACTGGGAGGAAGAGCGAAAGATGAGCAGAACTAGAAGGGTCCGTGGTGGGCAGAGTTGGGGGATAGATGGGCAGAGCAGGAAGAATGATAGGTGGGCAGAGCTGGGAGGACAGGGGTTGGATGGGAAAAGCTTAGATGACAGGAATAGATGGGAGATGGGGAAGAGAAAAAGATTGGTAGAGCTGGGGGAAGAGGTATAGTTGAGTAAAGATGGTAGGAGCAAATGCACAAATGTATGGGCAAAGCTGGGGGAAAATATGTGAAGGATGGGTAGAGTCGGATGGAAGAAAAATAGATGGACATAACTGTGAAGAAATAGGGATGGATGGGCAAACTATAAAGGAAGAGAGTTTGATGGACAGAACTGTGAAGGAAGAGGGATAGTTGGGGAGAATTGGGAGAACCGATTTTATAGCAAAACAGGGATTGAATGGCCAAAGCAGAACTATGAAGGGAGAGGAGTATATTGGCAACACTGCGAAAGAAGAGGGAGTAAGCAAACCATGCCACATTCACTACTACTGCAGGAAGAGAATCATGCAGCACTGCAGGAAGGGAGGAAGAGAATCATGCAGCAATGAAAGAAGGGAGGAAGAACAAAATGCTGCACTACAGAAAGGGAGGAAGAGAAGCATGCAACAATGCAGGAAGGGACAAAGAACAAAATGCTGCATTGCAGGAAGGAAGGAAAGCCAGAATTGATAAATGAAAACAAGGCACAAAAGTAACAAAGAAAATACTGAAGAAGGATATAAGTCAGCAGTAAAGTATGTAGTTGTATTAGTCCCTTTTAGCCCACTGTTTTGTGGCTTGGTGTAACATTCATATCCGTGGACTGTTTATCTTTATAGTATTTAACTTGCCCAGTTGTCCACAACCACACAAAAATCACCATATCACAAGTTGAACATTTGTTGTTATTGATGTGATATCTATTATTGATCAGCTGTATTCAGATCTTCCTCCTGTGTGCATTCGTTTTCATTACTGTAAGGAAAATGTCAAGGTAAGTATATTTTAAGGTAATGCGGGCAATTCTTAGCAATGAAAATGATCACATATCACACTCACCTAAAAAGAATACCCCTGTTGGGATTCCTTCCTTTTGGGGTGCTCCCTACCAACTTCAATCATATTCTATTTCAACATTTTCCGGGACACACATCCTATGTTCAATGCATAGATTATTTATGATCGTTCATACTTTTTCTATGGCATTCACTAGCGAAACATGGTGCACCGCTGACTGGGATGCTGGGATGCCGGCACAAGCGAATAAACGATCTAAGAAGCAAAAATGATGGCGATAGCTTTTGTAAATGACCCCCAAAATGTCTTGTTCGGGAACAAAATTAAAAATGATATTTTTACATTTTGTAGTGTATTTTTAAAAAGAAAAAGTAAGTTTTTCAAGAAAAACATATTGCTTAAAATTGCGTAAAATGGACGTGGCTTTCTTTCCAACAGTTAACTGTCAGCCACATAAATTCTATGTGACTGGGTTTTCCCCTGTTTGCGGTAAAAAAAAATAGAAGCTGCTCATCTGGGTCCGGGTTCCAGCTGCATGGGTCTCCTCTTCCCCCTGGGGGTCTTCGATCCCCCCGGGACTTCAGCAGTTGTCAGATGGTCCATTTCATGTCGCTTCCTCTTTTGACAGCTCTGCCGGGGCCGCCACAAGGACATCATCATGCTCGTTCCATTATAAAAGTCCACTTCCAGCATCAGCAAGCTGTCAGAAGCAGCTGTTGATCGATGGAGGGCAGAGTGTGTTGCAGAACAACCCCCATCATCCCATAGTACACTGTGTTGCAGAACAACCCCCATGATCCCATAGCAGACTGTGTTGCAGAACAACCCCCATCATCCCATAGTAGACTGTGTTGCAGAACAACCCCCATCATCCCATAGTAGACTGTGTTGCAGAACAACCCCCATCATCCCATAGTAGACTGTGTTGCAGAACAACCTCCATCATCCCCACAGCAGACTATGTTGCAGAACAACCCCCATCATCCCATAGTAGACTGTGTTGCAGAACAACCTCCATAATAGCAGACTGTGACTAAGCCCCCATTTCCTCCAATAGCAGACTGTGTTTCCTATAGCTTTGTGTGCGTCTGCCTGCTGGCTGACCATGCTGGCAGCTGTCCTCCCAGCTTGCAGTTATTCTCGTCATGACCTGGCCCCACCTACTCCCCTTCCCAATTGGTTGGGGGATGAGGGGCAGCCAGATGGTCAGCTTGCTGGCCGACCTGATTGGCTGTGGGCAGGGTTAGAACCTAAATGATTGGCTGCTCAGCAGCCTAACAATCGGCCTCAGTATTTGGGCCGAATGCCGAACTGCAGCACACACTTCTATCTCTTACCAGTTCACAAAGGATTAGGTGAACACACACACAGAAGTCCTTTATTAATATTATTATTTAAAATAGTACTTACCCCCTTTCCATCGACGGGTGCTGTCCCACTCCATCCGATCTCAGCCAGTAGTGAGTGATAGAGGCCAGGAACGAGGCTCACTGACATCAGCTCATTTGTTGGTATAAAGCCCCCTCCTTGTGGGAGGGTGCGAGCTGCCAGAAGCCATTGCGGGACAGGTAATAGGTGACATCTCCCCATGATTGGAGACCTGCCAGGGATGAGGAGACCCCTGGAACTGGAACGTGGGTGGGGGTGAGCATATTTTTTGGCTCCAAGTGGGGAAAATGCCATCCATGTAAAATTAGTTAATGGTTGGTGATGCAGCCACATAAATGTTATGCAACTGACAGTTAAAGGGTTAACAGATTAAAGAATAATAAAATAAAAGAATGTGATTTGAATTTGTCTCTTTTGGAGTCTGGGTGAGCTGAAACTAATTGCCAAATGAAATGTATAACTCTTTATAGAGCTTTTTTTAAGACCAGAAAATACAGATGTTGAGTCTGAAAAGCTGTTGTAGCTGATGTGGTTCTCATACTATATTCGTTTAATCTATTAGCTGCAGCTTTTGGTGGCTACCTACCTGCTTTTAAGACCTTAAACTGGACCTTCAGCATTATTTAATGAAAAACTAATAAATGTTATGTTTTAAGTCATTTACTTTTTTTTCTTTCCACCACTGGGCCTCAACTCTGTTCAGGACTCTAGGATACGAGGCCATCTTGCCTCAGAAGCATCATTTACTGAGGAGAGCAGAGGGGGAAAATGGACCAGTGGGTTGGTTATAGCTGTGCTTTGCTCAGACAGAGCAGAGCTGGGGTCAGGAAAATGACAGCAATCCCAGAATGCAGAATGGCACAGTCAGAAGACACTTCCTGGTTGCAGGCAGCCTGAGACACCATGTGCCGCCAACTTGGATGTTTAAGGGCTAATAAAATGCAGTAGATGCAGGTAGGATGATTTTTAATGTGTACAATATGTATGTACAGGGTGGGGAAAACATATAAGATAGGCTCTTATTCAGAGTGAAGGTCCGCTTTAAATGAATATATAGAAACCAGCAATTCTTCTCTAATCCCAGGTTAAACACAGATAACAAAGTAAAGTCATTATGTATCATGTTAACTTCCCCTGTGATTTTCTGGCCCCAATGAGTAGGAAAGCACTGCTGAAGTGTATACTATATGAGGATTGGGAGAGCTTGGGCATCCCTTCTCAGGCCCACATTACTAGAGGGATGCTTTGCATACACTTTAAGGACCAGATCAGGCTCTACCCGGTGACTACTTCTCGATCAGTTAGAAGCCCTGCATGGTCTGAAAAAGCATGCTGTTTGCATTGTTGCTTAACAAAGCTCTCCCTGCCTTGTACTTTTCATAAAGTGATGTTTGGTTTCCGTAATCCCTTTACCCTTATCACCTAACATCTCCCTTACCTCTCTTTTGACAATGTTTTGCCAGTCATCAAGTCTCAACCCCCATATACATATTTACCTCCAGCTTTGTGCTGATTAGGGCCCAAATGCCCGAAAAACATGTCCACAGGTGAAGTGGATAAGCTGTGTACATCAACATTAAAAGCTAAGCTAAGGTGCTATACAAGCATCTAATGGTGAGCTTTTTAGATCCATTTTTCAGTTTGTAAGCTATAAACTGGCATTTATTCTGGAAACGCCTAAGCACAGATAGTAAACTCATTAAAGAAAAACTAGTCTTTATTATCTGAGCTTTGTATTCAGGAAAATGTCACCATTGACATTAAACTGCAGTAAGAGAAATGTGCACATTGTCATGCTGTAAAATGCTCGCTATCCATGCACTTTAAAACTAGCTCTGAGTGATGAGTTACGCAGCTGTTCCATAGAGAAGTACATTGGCATCAGGATCTGCAGTTTTCTCTGCCTCTTCAGCCTCTTTACGTTGTGCGCTATTGTAGTTAGTTGTAAGCTCACTTTCTTATTTACCAAGGTTTAAGCTATTCCTTAAATCCTTCACCATGATTTATTGAAAAGCCCAAACCCTTAAAAAGTGATTCCCCAGCATCTAAAATTAATATATTTTAAGTTTTTAGTCACTTACTTATTAGTCTTTCCCCCACTGGGCTGCAACTCTGTTAAGGACTTTAGGATACGGGCGCCGCCATTTTGATTCAGAAGCATCACACTTACTGAGGAGAGAAGAGTGGGGGTGGGGTTATAGTTGTGCTTTGCTCAGAGCAGAAGAGCTGGGGTCAGGAAAAGGTCAGCAATCTCAGAATGCAGAGCAGCACAGTCAGAAGGCACTTCCTGTTTGCAGGCTGCCTGTTTTCCCATAAGCCGCCATCTTGGATGTTTAAACGCTCATAACATGCAGTAGATGCAGGTAGGATGATTTTTAAATTTGGGCAATCTGTATGTACAGGGAGTGGGAAACATATAAGATAGACTCTTATTCAGAGTGAAGGACCACTTTAATATCTCCTATTGGGGGGGCAGGTGCTAACTCTTAGAGTACATTTCAGGCAAAAAAAAGAAAAATTATACTCTACTTTTCTCCCACATAGACCATCACCCCTAGCCCGGGGCTGCAGTGCTTACCCGATAGTTTGGATCTAGGTCCCTCCACCCGGCATCATGAGCTGTGCATCTCTCTCACTGTAAGTCTCTTCCTGACTCCCTCTGATGTAGCAAATCCCCAGCCATCAGTCACTGTGAACTGCCCCGCCCCCTCCTTTGCAGTTACCTGAATTCAGGTAAGTGTTGCAGCCCTGGACTAGGAGCGATGGTCTGCAGTGGAGAAAAGGTTAGTATAGCTTTTTTATCTCCCTGAAAATGTACTATAAGTCTCACCAAAACATAAACAATATATTTTTCTTTCTGAGATGTGATCCTATCCCTATCCTCAACTGACCTTTGCCTTCTGCTGACTCTACTTTTTCCTAGCTATCCAGGATTTCCCAAAGACCCTCGAGATCCCTCAGACCAAGTGTCAGAAATGAAAGGCATATCAGAGCAATGACTACGAATAGCCAATGAGAGTCATGTCCGTGATGCTGTCATACAAGGACGAAATGCACGTTGGATTTTGGACTTTTTTGTTGTGAGCTTTTATTAATTTTATTATATCTTATTTGAAAATAATAGAAGTTCAGTGAAATTAATCTGAACTGAATCCTGCTTACCTATACTGAATGTCGAGTGAGGAGGTGACCTCTGTGATATAGCGCAGGGAGAAGTTGGATTGGGATAGCCGACTTTAGCCACTGCCGGAACGCTGGAGTGAGAAACTGATCGCTGCCTTGAGACACCACACAGCTGACCAACAAATGGAGAGAAGCCCATATTTAAAGGCCTGACTACACATCACAGCCTGGTAGAGCCTTGTATTTGTGGCACTCCTGGGCTGCATATGATAATAAAAAAAGTTTTTATTATACAGTTTGAATCTGTTATTTTGAAAAGCTGTATCTAAACCCTTACCAGATATACTGTGGGCAAGAATGCACCACGTGATCACATATAAGCTCAAAGCATTCAATATGTCTTTCCATGTATTCAGAACTCCATGTAGAACGACCTCCAGGAATAACAATAAAAGTGTATGTCTCCTTCTTAATTAATATTCCTCCACATATACTCCCAAGGTAGCATAAAGGGGAGAAAGACAAGGAAAACCGCACTAGTGTAGTATGTCATAAGATTATAGAATACTTTAATCTAATAAAAATACACTCACAAAGAACATTAAAATCAGCGCTTTAACAATCCAGAATAAACAGCAATCCTCACCGCCAGGGAACTCCTTACTCCAACTGACAAGATGTGGAAAGATGGCAAGTAGATCCTACACGTTTCGCCGTCCCTGCTGGGATACTTGCCAATACAAAAATACCGGAAGATCAAAGGGAAATTGCGTGTCACATGACCCGCTATCGAAGACTTGCTGCATCACGTGACAAGCGCACGTGACCACATCACATGACAAGCGCGCATCACTATATGCCTCCGGCGCGCGCGCGCACCTACCCAGCCTATATGTATCAGAGTCAGAGAGTAGTCTATTCATCTCCGCAACATAGTCTACCTTATTTAGAATGACTAGGCCCCCACCCTTATCCGCAGGCTTTATCACGATCTCATGATTAGATTCCAATTCCTTTATATCCTTAAACAAGTTATTGGAGAATCTGTTGGGTCTGGTCCCAATACCCCTAAGGTCTCTGGAAACTACCTTCTTAAAGGCTTCCAGTTGGGCATTCTTTAAACCCGAATGCACCATAGGGACAAGGGCGGTACCATTATCCTGTGGTGCCAGTCCCTGATTTCCCCCTAAACTGTCCATATCAGCGGAGCCCAAGCTCATCTCATCCTTACTTAAAAAGAACTTCTTAATAGACATTTTCCGCATGAACTTCAAAAAGTCTACATGGGCCTCAAATTTGTCAACGTTTTTCGGGGGGGCTATCCAGGAGCTTTAACTCCTTGGACGAAAGTTCCACTGAACTGAGATTAAAAATACCTTGTCCTAGTATTGCCTGGGCCTTATTGTGTCTGGCTCCGCCTCTACGCCCTCTATGTCTCTTCCTTTGCGTTTTACTAACATTTTTCCCACTGTTCCCCATCTGTCTCCATCCCCTAATATCTTGCCCCTGTCCTTTAGGGGCATCTCCTTCCTCCCCGGGGATCCATATGAAAAGGAGAAGTCGATGTATGAGGGAGGGGGCCCGATGGTTCATACCTATTCCACACAGGTTTTATTTTTATAATTTTAAATTAAGACATTGTTTTAAACTTTTAAATATGGCATTTTATTTAGGATATGAAATGATTGATCCAGTGCATATGTTCAGTGGGGCCATGGTTGTGCTCCCCCCTGTTTAAATGTGCATGCTTTCTGGTTGCTAGGGATGCCCAGGTAATGGCTGGAGGGCAGTAATGCCTGTATGCGCTGGTTACCATGGACACTAGTTGTTAATGGAAGCGCGCCGTGATTGAGTCCGTGTGCGCATGCGCAGGTGGAGGGCCTACTTATACGGACTGTGATTAGACAACCTTGTTTTGATACACGGAAGGCCTTCCTCCTATGTTAAGGGCTGCGCATGTGCATTGGGTCTTGCGCGCGGACACACAGATGGGTATAATGACAGTTCACTATGCCCTGGGCTGGGTAGGTGCGTGCGCGCGCCGGAGGCATATAGTGACGCGCGCTTGTCATGTGATGTGGTCACATGCGCTTGTCACGTGATGCAGCAAGTCTTCGATAGCGGGTCATGTGACACGCAATTTCCCTTTGATCTTCCGGTTTATATACCGGTATTTTTGTATTGGCAAGTATCCCAGCAGAAGCCGCAGGGATGGCGAAACGCATAGGATCTACTTGCCATCTTTCCACATCTTGTCAGTTGGATTAAGGAGTTCCCTGGCGGTGATTGCTGTTTATTCTGGATTGTTAAAGCGCTGATTTTATGTTCTTTGTGAGTGTATTTTTATTAGATTAAAGTATTCTATGATCTTATGACATACTACACTAGTGCGGTTTTTGTCTTTCTCCCCTTTATGCTACCTTGGGAGTATATGTGGAGGAATATTAATTAAGAAGGAGACATACACTTTTATTGTTATTCCTGGAGGTCGTTCTACATGGAGTTCTGAATACATGGAAAGACATATTGAATGCTTTGAGCTTATATGTGATCATGTGGTGCATTCTTGCCCACAGTATATTTGGTAAGAGTTTTGTGTGGCCGGTGGTGGTTTCACTTTAGTTTAAGATTAAGAACACGCACCGTGGGACACACTGGATTCACAGATTTAAGAAAAAGCTCTGTGTTATATTTTGGACATTCTGAATTTGCAAGTGTTTAAAGGGACTTTGCACACGTTGAGCTTACGATTACTTTCATACTGTATTGTGCGCGGGTATATTTTACTGTATACTGTATGTATCTAAACCCAGTGGACCTCAAAGTGTGCTGAGGACAGCACCAGGAGCTGTAGCCTGGAAAATCATTTAACTGGCATCACTGCAAACACCAGTAGGTATACCATTGATAATGCACTAGGGTGCCTTATACCTTAGAGCGGACATTAGTGGATATGTCAATATCTTATACCACGCTGGTAAAATATATTTGATGAACTTCTGAAATGCCAGTGCTTACAAAATTTGCATTGTGTAATATCAGTTTGTGGTTAGATATATTCATATGTGTGTAAAGACTGTAATTATTGGAGGTTATTTTAATTTAGGCTGTATGGGGGTCTTAGGGATAGGTCCTCTTGATCTAGCCCTAAGAAAACAGTCTTATTCAGTATTTTAATTCCCTCAGTCCCTTGGCGTTTAACATATGTTAAGGGGGGGGTTAACCCGAAGAAGTCGGGATACCCTGGATTGGGAGTGTTTTGTGGGATTTTCTATAACAACAGAACCTGGTATCATTAATTCAATAGTTTATGTGTAAGTACAATATGTATCAAAACACCACACATTAAAATTCTTATTATACTGTACCAATGCTTATAACATAAAACTTTCAGAAAGTTGATTATGGGTCACTATCTGCTATTTTCCAATTTGTAGCAAGCATTCCATTCTTCTGTTTAACAGTTTGTAGCAAGTCACTGTTATATAGTTTGTAGCAAGCAAGAACAATCTGTTTTTTTCCTCAGATGTAGCAAGTTATAATTTGTGCAAACGTTTCGCAAAAAGCTTCATCAGTGCACTTTCATTCTATTAATACATAATATTAAACATTTAAACAGTTTGTAGCAAGCATTGTTAGTATATTAAATAGCTCGGTATTATTTCATACATTATTAATGGTGTGTACCTTTAATATATTATTTTGTAGAGGAGCGCTTGCTGGCCAGTTGCCCTTAGTTATGCTGCGTGCCTCTTCAATTTCCTATAGGTATATTAAATCCTTATGCTTATACGTATATATATGTGCAGTCAAATATATGCAATTATGTAAATATATTTAGTGATTTTACCTTAGGGTAGGCAATTCTCTAGATGCTTTGGTCAGGCAGCGAGGTTTTCAGCTGTGATGAAAAAATGGGACATTGCATTGAGCCTTAGGTTTCTCATGTGGCCAAGTGCAGGTTCTGGCTTTTACCCAGTGCATATGCGATTGGTCCATAGCGAAGATGACTGTTCCTATGAATGCTGTGATTTTAAGAGTACAGGGTAACAGCATTACATAGCGAGCTATATTATTTAATCTGGGGAGGTCAACTTGAAAGTGTCTAATGACAGACAGAAACTTACCTTTCGTCAGTACTCGGTACCTGTCCCCAAATCTGGGGGCGGGGGAGGCGGAATGCTCGGCAAACGTCCCGCGATGCGGCTCAGCGTGCCGTGTGAATGGTGTGTTCCCGGCACACTGTTTATTTCCGGGCGCGCGCTGTATGTCGGGCTCCGCCCCCTGGGGCCGTCCAATAGCATTTCTTGTGGCTCAAGGGCCATTCAAGAGTGCCGTTATGCTGCCTGTCAAGAGGCAGACCGAGTGACTCAAAATTGGTGTCACTTCCTGGCTGGGCGGCCCCATCCGACACTGGCAGGAAGTATCTCTGTGTACGCTGCCATATTGTTGGTTAGAAGCCTCTATTGCGGCGGCTGGTGGCATTTTACTTGTAATCCATGCTAATTTTCTGTCTTAGTGACCTGCTGGTGACCTATTCTAGTGTATAGCGGCCATAGCCATAGCGGGTTATTTTAATTTATCTTTAGAACCTTTAGTAGACACTCTTACATTATTCGAAACTGAAAATAATGAAAAATAATTTCAGCTACACCAGTTGCGTAATCCTTGACACATTTTCAACCCAAATGCTAGGGATTAAACCTTCTATTCTACATTGCATAACATGTATTCAAGAATAAAATGTTTCCTAACCCCACAATAATGACTTTTTCAGGTCACCTCTACTTCAGTAGGTAACATCACAATCTCTGATCATGCCCCATATCTCTCAAATTACGCAAGGACCCCTTACTAGTTCACAAAAAATGAAATGGAAAAAACAGACCACACTCAGATTGGCTCGCTGAGAGCCAGAGAGATCAACAGAAGCAGGGTGCATGCAGGATGCCAGCTTCTGGCATCTAAGCTCTCTGCCGTGGGAAACGACGATTTACACAGGCAGAGTAAGTTGACATCAACTCACTCCTTGTCTAAAATCCCCTCCCAGTGGCTGGGAGCAGAGATGCCAGCAACCCAACCAGGGCACTGGATTCTCCGGAGACTGGTGAGGGACAGCTCTGGAAGATGAGGGCATCACCTGGCACTGGAATGGGGATGAAGGTAAGCTTATTTCTTTATCTTGAAAAGTTCATGAATATGGCCACCTATTTAACGCCACAAAAACCTGCATGCCTACTCACTGGAAGAATCCATCACCCCCTAGCATCTCCACATGGTTAAGTAGAGTTACAGAAATTGAAAGTTTTGAAAGCATTCTAGCTGTGATTAAAAAAACACTCAGAGGCAGTCCTCTTAAAATGGTTCTGTAGGACCGACTCAACATCTCAACAGAGTTCACCTCTCTGTTGGAAGCAAACCTATAGTCTCACTCATGTCTCACCATCCTCTACCTTCTCTACCCCCTTTTCTCATTTCTTTTTAACTGTCTTTCTCTCCTGTAATCATCTATTTATTTTCCTTTCTCACTCTAAATGTCCTTTATATTTCTATTGCTTATTGACCATTTTGAGGAATTCAAGAACTTGATAGAATTTATTCTCTTAACTGGGCACATTGATACAACATTTATATTTAGCTATCCAATATCTGTCTGCCCTTTCGGTTAATCCATTTATAGAGCCTGCTATAGACAACATATAATTGACAATTACTTTAGCTCAAGATGTCTGCTAAGATAATCTTACACTGGGCATTATTTCTCTGTTGCGGATTACAGTGTCTGTATTTTCTGTACTCTTCTTTGAAATGATATTTTGAAAAACAATGATAAGAAATATATATATATATATATATATATATTTATATATATATATACCTTTTGGACCTCCTGCTGTAGTCGATTTCTCCCCTCAATGGCCTCTTATGGGCATGCCAGTAACCTGCAAAGGGGAAGTGCTGTTGGATTTCCTGCCCATCTGTATTGTGAGTTATGTCGGTTAAATCCAGGAAGGAATGAAGGCAGCCTCCTGGGTGTTTCAAAATGGCTGCAACCAGAAGAAAATTGATGAGGCAGCATTTCATCTTTGAGTGGGTGCAATAGCAAATCTAAGCACTGACAATGATTCAGTGTCATCCATGCAGGTGGGACAGGTGAGCTTTTGGTAGCCTTTTCAACTGTGCAAGGCTGTTAGTTCAGCTTAAAGTGGACCAAAACCCAGGATTTTGACTATCCTGGGTTTTGGTCCGATCGGGGTGCCCCGCTGTGTGAAACCCCCCAGGTCTCTGAAACCAACTCACCTCATTCTGGTCCTACGGCGCATGTGAGGCCCCTTGTCCAATCAGAATGCTCAATGATGGTCGCATCCCCCACTACCTTCTAACAGGGCCATTCACAAATGCCTAGTGCGGGCATGCTCCTTTTTAGAAGGATAGTGGGGATGCGGCCGCGGCTTGCGCATGCGTCGTTGAACCAGGAAAGAAGGTAAGTGTATGCAGTGACCTGGGGGTTTCACATAGTGTGGCATCCTGATTTTGGATGCCCCGGGGGGAGGAAATCAATTGGGCCGGGAAGCCTATCGCCATGGGATTTGGTCCACTTTAAGTACCATCAAGAAAATTAATATACAATTAAATTAATTCCAGTAAAATATCACCAGTAACACCTTTCAACCAGGGACGGTTTTAGAAAATGTGTGGCCCTGGGCAAAATTAAAATTGGGTCTCCATGTTCTGAAATATTGTATCCACACAGTCACATTCAGTAAATATATTACGGAAAAGCAAGATTTTTCCTAATCTGCCTGCTGCAGAGCGGACTTCCCCTATTGCCCTGCTGGGCACTGAGAATACAGGTACCTTGAAGAAATTGACGGCTGTAACAATTTCAGGTCCATTGCTTCAAAGAGGAACTTCAGAAGCCCTGCAGTCCTTGGGGCATCCCAATTTGGGTGAGGGATGCAGGTGACACCATGGCATGTCTCTGTTCAATGTTTCTGCACCTCTATTAGACTCCCAGCTAGTTTCAGTTTCTGCTTTTATCCTAGCCTAGAGATCTTGAATTCAAATGTTCAACGAACTGACCATAAGCCTAGTTTATTTTAAACACATAAATTAAGCTTAACTGTGAGTCTATTTGCTAGTAGAGAAAGTGAATCCAGCACTACTTAAAATATCACTAGTAGTAACTACCTTCTGGAAATAGATACCAGCTTTCTTCCATAAGGATTAACAACAGGTATAAGAAAATGTTTTTCTCCTCCTGCTATTCACCATCCAAACAGCTTGTTTGCACTTAAATGCCATTCTTATATCTTTTTAAGGAACAGTTCATCACTGGATGGGTCCAATTATAATTTTGCTTAGTTAATAGTATTGTCTATTGTTTCTATATGCTGTAGTTGTATTCCACATCCTGTGTTGTTTTACTGATCCTAAAGTAAATTCCTGACCCTATAGCTCACTCCTGCAGAAAGAAACTCCTTTTATGTATGTACGTATGTATATAACTAACTCAAATAAAAGTGATTCCTATTGAGTGCAAGAAAACCTAGTGAAGTATCCCACAAACATACATGCATTAAACACCATTTTGTATTTATTATTAAAGTTATAATAATAAAACTGCAGACTGCACTAAACCTTTAAGTGCTTTTGTTGTCTTGCAAATCTGCTTCATGTTACTGAACACAAACACCCATTTTCAAAGTTCCCTACTTATTCCTTTAAGTGCTTGGCACCGACAGAACTCTTTAAGAAGATTGGATTGCTCATTTTACTACTGCAGTCTCTGTCGGCATCCTTTACCTTTGTCTAATCCCAAATCTTCAAAATCCATGGAGAATTGAACAAATACAAAAATAAAGCAATGGCAAAGGGAAGCTTTCTACATCTATCCTTCAGACTTTGCTTTCATGCTTAGACAAAAAAGACAGCAAGCTTTTAAGCATATATTAGGGATTATACTGTGAATAGTATCAGCTTGGGCATTGTGGAACAGTTCATGTGTCCCTAAAGATAACATAAGGAAAGAGCTCGCCCTTTTTCTTTTTTAAGCAAAAGGATTTTAAAGAGCAAATCATTCCGGCAGAGAAGTTGTGTTGTGTTACATAGCCTCATTTTGAATAGGCAATAAAACCGATATGTATTATCTTATACAATAGCTCCTTAAATGCAGAGAACTGTATTTTTGTTCCTTTGTGGATAATGTTCAGCTGATCACAGAAAAGAAAGCACTTTCTTATAAAATTACCAATTTCCTGGTGGTTCAAGATCTCTTACTGAGAAACTGGAAAATGCCACTGTTGATCAAATATCTTATAAAACTGGAAATTTAAAGGTGATTTACAAGTTCATGTATGATGCCCTATTTGTTGGTTTAAGCAAGTATTGTGATAGAGTATAATATATATATATATATATTATAGGTAATTCCATTTTCAGCATTTTTCTTTACATTAAAGCTTAATATAATCTAACACAAATGTTTAAATGATAAGAAAGGGCTGCAAGATTACAATGTGAACAGTTTATTGGGAAACCTCTCAGACATTCCAGATCTAATTTCGTGCAGTGGTAGATCTTCGTTTCCCTTAATGCCTTAAAGAGGTTGTCCATTATAACAACATCCCTCTGTAGCTATTAACAGTCCCCCTACTTTCTCGCCAAAACACACTGATCGGTAAATGTCAGTATCTCTCTAATAAAGGGCTCAATAATGGTGTGAATGGGTAGGTTAGGTTGTTTTAGTGTCTCGGTGAACCAGGACTGAGTCAGGTACATAGCTGTAAGGGAAAGTGTAGACCTGCTTCAATGATATTGGCGTTGAGGACCTATTAAATCAATGATGAAAGTAGAACTTACACTAAATTTTACTATTCTTTTATTATTAGGCATGAGTGAGACAGGGAGGTCTTGACTAGGGATGAGCGAATCGGTTCTAACAACCTGAATTCGCTCCGAATTTCAGGGAAAATTAGAATCAGCACGAACCCGAATTTTTAGTGGTTCGTGCTGACCAAATTTTCCATGAAATAAAAAAAAAAATGCCGGCATGGTGGGAGCGGGGAGGCCCGCTGACAGCGCAGCTGGCCTCCCCGCTCCCACCAGAGATGAGCGATTCGCAAAAGTTCGATTCAGACAAACCCGAATTTCTCTGAGAAATTCGGTGAATCACCCGAATCAAATTTTTGAGAAGTTCGCTCATCTCTAGTCTTGACCAGCTTATATTACAATCTAGCTATATTCTAGTGACCAAGAAAAAAGAAAACATGCACTGCTTTTTGAAAGATTTAATCCAAGCAGGCTCCTCCCATGAGTCTTGAGTTGTATAAATATGTGAATAGTACCTCAACCCCCATGTGACCTCCATATGCGAGTTATTAATAAATTTAAAGGTTCCCTGTCGTTTTTCCTTATTTACCACTTTCCATTTTCCAATTAGATCAAGTATCACCTGTGCTGTGTGGGGCTGTCAGTCATCTAAAACCAAGGTAAGAACACGCAAAACATGAATTTAATGTGAATGAAATGCACAAAAATACACGTTAATAGTTTTCCTAACCTTTTAGCGATGTTTTGTATTTCTGGAACAGCTCTGATTGGGTTGGGGAACAGGTCATTCTGCAACCTTATCACGTACACTAACTTCTAATAGGATCTTGTGTGTATCCAATGGCTCAGAATGCTACAAAAAGAGCCAGTTTCATCTGAACCAGAACAGGCTGACCTTCAGTTTAGCGTGCACCAATAGGTGTTCTGAAAGCACACTAAGTCACCCAGTCCACTGTTCGCCAAATAGAATTTACAAATATATACAGTAAGTCATTTTTTACATGAAATGCAAAATTAACATTAAATAGGCGGTCAATCAAATACTGTGTCCTGTTTTTATTTAGTTTTTTAAATGCCTTGTACTTTAGAAAAAAATCACATACATTATATTATATAAGATACAAAATGTACAGCTAATGTTTCCTTGGTAGCATTATTTTTTTAAACTGGACCTTCACCATGATTTATTGAAAAGCCCAAACCCTTAAAAAGCGATTCCCCAGCATCTAAAATTAATATATTTGAAGTTTTTTGTCACTTACTTATTATTCTTTCCCCCACTGGGCTGCAACTGCAACTTGATTCAGAAGCATTACACTTACTTAGGAGAGGAGAGTGGGATAAAGTACAGACAGGTTACAGCTGTGCTTTGCACAGACAGAGCAGAGCTGGGGTCAGGAAAAGGACATCAGTCCCAGAATGCAGAGCAGCACAGTCATTTCCTGTTTGCAGGCTGCTTGATGTTCCATAAGCCGCCATCTTGGATGTTTAACATGCAGTAGATGCTGGTAGGATGATTTTTAATGTAGGCAATCTGTATGTACAGGGTGTGGGAAACTCTTATTCACTGAAAAGTCACTTAAGATGAATCTGTCAACAGCAATGCTAATAATGGCAATGGCATAAAGTGCTGTTTTGTGAGGTACCATACTTCATAACAACCATAAACTTCATTCAGACTGTACAGAGGTTTTCTGCTGGCAAGGAACTGCTATTACAAGTGCACCAACAGCATCTTTAGTCTTCTTTGGCATGCCACCAAGCTAATGGAGGGACGTGGAGAGGGATTCTCTGGGAATTTGCCATCCAAAGGCCATCATTATATTCTGTTTCCTTTCACATCTCTAGAGGGTATTCCTTTCAGTTCAGCAAATACAGAACTGAAATTCATATGGTAAGTCTTATGGGCAGCAGTTTGGATAATCACTTTATGAAGCTATTTCAAGTGTTGGTGCTAATGTTAGGCAAAGGTATAAACTAGAGATGAGCAAACTATTCAAAAGTTCAGTTCAGCCGATTAGTCGAATTTCCCCAAGAAATTCGGGTTCGGCTGAACCAAACTTTTAATAGACTCGCACAAAAAATTTTACCTTTGTCCCGGTTCAGCGGTACTCCCTACATCTCATAAGTAGAAGTGGAAGCTTCATCTCATTATCTGTAGAAACTGAGCGTGGGTTATTCCTCCTTTAATGATTTTGTGACTAACCTTTTATGGTTCATATTAAGAAATACCTTTTTCGTTTCAATGGTAAATTCTATCAACAGATTAGGAGTACAGCAATGGGGGCCACATGTGCCCCTTTGCGCGCTTCATTGATGATGTACTCATATTTTGGAAGGGTTCTGAGTTCAAATTTCTGTCTTTTGTAGAGGTCTTGAATGTAAATAATATAAATATACACTTGACTTTGAAATATGGATTTAATTAGATAAAATTCCTGAATCTACTAATTAGAAATGAGGGGGTAATCTACATTCAACTACATTCTGTAAACTGACAGCAGTACCCTGCTGCACTACACAAGCTATCATCCAGCACCTCTGCATAGAGGGATACCAGTGAGCCAATTCATGCAAATTTAACGTAACTGTAGCTCCCTAGAGAAATTCAAGTCAAAGTAATTTGAGTCAAAGGTTTCAGGAATAAGAGTACCCCCACAGAATAATTAGATTGAGCAGAGAGAAAGCCCTTAATATGAGTAGAGAGACTCGTTTGTCCCCCGAAATTGAAAGGCGTTGTGATCAATCTGAACAACCAATTTGTCTCAGTAGAAATTAAGGATCCCACTGGAATCAATTTAGTGATGTGCTGAACTGGCATTGGCACATTCTTCATCTTGGCCCCAAAGTGGCAACAGTGGTGGGAGAGCATCCGTAACTTGTGGCCAAATGTGCGAGCAACCTAAGGGACCTGTAAATGAGAAGTGAATATGTAAGAACCCCCAGACAAACCCGGTTACTGCGGCCGCAAGAACTAGTAATGTACCCATGTGGTCACTGCAGAATGTGTCGATACATGGTCAAAACAAAAAAAAATCTTTACAGGTCTACGGAACAAGGGAGCGTTCGCCAATAAAAGTTTAATCAATTCTGGTATCTGTTGTCATGTCCTTGTGGCGAAAAGTATGTTGGCAAAACTCGGCTCGAGCTGAGGGTCAAAATAGGAGAACATGCCTGGGATATAGTTAATAAAAACCCAAGGAGTCCAATTGCTGACTACTTTGTGAAGTATCACGGGAGGTCAGTGCCAGACTTGTCTCATGTGGTATTTTTCATCTGAATGTCTCCTCTAGCAGGGGGGTACTTTATTCACCTCCTGATGCAGGCGGAGTCATGCTGGAGTGTAACCAGTTGTGATTGTCATGGCTAGATAACTGGTAACAGTCTCTTTCAGGCTGAACCCCCTAAGGTCAGGAATGAGTGATTATTCTATTCCTTTTGTGCTGTATCTATTCCAGCCACCTTATTGCATGCCTAAAGGGCATTTAATATGGTTATACATTATAATTTAGGTTGCCCCTAGTCTATCCTCAGGCTATACAGCTTTAAATCAATAGGCCCCTTCCTTTTCTTTTTTCTTGTAGGGCTATACTAGTAATTACCCTGACCTTTAGTTCCTGGAAATAATTTGGTAGATGGATAGATGTAAAAAAAAAATGTATATGTATGCCTTTGGCAACACTTACTATTCTACACTTTCGCATCTCGTAACTGATAATACTGCACCTTTAGATACAGAATGAAATTCTCGAGCTGAGGAGTGGAGGGGGGTTCCCATTTAAAAGAGACACAGGTCTTGGCTGATGTCACTTTGACAAAGCTCTGGTGGGCAGGATGAAATGCTTACTGTGCCCCCACCCTTGTGATGACGTATCCCTCAACAGTAAGGCATGCCCTGCATTGTAATGTCGGCTCATGCAGCTTGGATTAATCAAGGCCGGGAAGCCAAAGATATGTTATAGTGCTCTGCTGCAGCAGGACTGGTGGAGAGGGCTCCTGCTTATAGTGAGCACACACTTGGTGTGAAAAGGGTTTTTACCAGCCAACGGCACAACAGGATTAGTAACGTTACCCAACAAGCTGAATGGTATTAGTACACGTGTATATCTATATGGCACAGTCTATCTGCTTATAGAGGCCCCACTACTACCCAAAAAATTGTTTTTGATCTGTGTGTAGGATCAATGAGATTAGACAGCATTAGCGTGTCCAAGCTTTGGATTGAGGACTAACTGTGCATGCCAGAAATTGTGGATAGTTTTCACTTCATGGCATCTGCACCAATTTGACCTTCTCAGCACTCCCTGTCACATTTTTCCCCAATAACTCAAATCTTTTGGATGCGGTATCACATTTTCTAATTACCCTGCTGGATCTAATTTACATTTTTCTATTTTTGTAGCTGGCTTAGCCTGACTGTGTGATACATGTATGTCAGTATAGTGTGGAGGGGCCCCTTAGAGATAGTTTCAGCAATGTTGTTGATTTTAGCTGGGGATTCTAAAGGTTGTATATTCATGTGGATTCGCTTTTGCATTCATACATTTCTACAGTAATAGTCTGTTAGAAACCTTGTCTTTTTGTGCTATAAAACACAAATCTACTCTAATTAAATTTGGATGTACCTACCACCACCGCTCATAAGCTTTGTCCAGATGGCTTACAGGATGGTCTTGATAGAATATATCTCTTAATGAGACTTTGCTCTTAAAGCAGATCTTCACCTTGAATAAGAGTCTATCTTATACGTTTCCCACACCCTGTACATACAGATTGCTCACATTAAAAATCATCCTTCCTGCATCTACTGCATCTTATGAGTCTTTAAAAATCCAAGATGGTGGCTCATGGAGCATCAGGCAGCCTGCAAACAGGAAGTGTCTTTGGAGTGTGTCGCTCTGCATTCTGGGATTGCTTTGCTTTTCCTGGCCCCACCTCCTGTTCTTTACCCCTCTCTCCTCTCCTAAGTATGTGTGATTCTTCTGAGTCAAGATGGCGGCGCCCGTATCATGGGGTCCTGAACAGAGTTGCAGCCTGGTGGGGGAAAGAATAATAAGTAAATGACTAAAAACTTAAAATATTTAGAATAGTTTTTTAAGGGCTTGGCCTTTTCTTTAAATCATGCTGAAGGTCCGGTTTGTAGGACAACTATATAGCAATGCTAAAACTTTAGAACACCTAATATACAGCTAAAATGCAGAAGCAAGGTATGGGAAATGTAATCTAACTTTCTTGCACAAATCTAGAGTTTTAAAATCAATGAAGTATACCCTTACTGTTTACACTATTTGCAGGAAAAAAAGAAGTAACCACAATGTACTTTAACATTCTGTTGCTTTGTTGAAGTCTGTTGTCAAATGGCTAAACGTTGTGTTGTCTATTGATCTAAACAATTCATAGTGTTTGGTCTATTTCTTACCCTTGACTAAAAGCCATAAATATCACAGTTTGGTGTGAAAACCCGTTATTTTACTGAGTGTTTTCAAGTGTGTTATCAAAATATTTCAAGTTTGGATACTATGAAAGACCCTGTAATTACCTGAAACATACTTCAACTTCTAATTTTCCAAATGGTTCAGTCTTGTTTTGAATTTCCAGAACAATAAAATGTTCCTCAAATAAAAAAAGAGTCCAGACTAGCTAGGGGCATACACAGGGTATTAGTCCTTACAAGCAACACAAAACAAGAGACAGGCAAGAGAGTGGTCCAGAGTTAAGCCAGAGGTAGTATCCAGGGGGTCAGATGATAAGTGGTATCCAAAGAGGCAGACTGGCTCAAGGTCAGGCAGACAGGAGTTGGTCCAGGTGGTAGGCAGAGGGTGGTCGATTGAAGCAGAGGTCGGGATGAGCTATAACAAAACACAGGCCCTTATTTAACAAGAGATAGCGACAGGTAGCGACTGGTGAGCGGCCGGTAATGACGGGCACCGCCACGAGAATGCCGGCCCCCACCACAATCACACATTTATCAAGCCAATCCTGCTTAGTGACTGAGATAGCGCCATATAGCCACTCATTATTCCAGCCTCAGCCCACAGCGCCAGTGTCCGACCTTGAACAGCGACAGGTATGACCTCTCGCTACCTGGCGCTCTCCAATGCATTTCAATGGAACTATCTTTAAATATTCATAATTAATTGTTACTAATTTTTTTTTTTTTTATGTGAAAAATTCTGTGACCACTTCTGCCATTTTAAATAATTTTTTTAAGGTAAAAAAAAAATGTACAGAATTGATATTACAGGTCTGAAATAATGTATTCATATTACAAAATTATTTAAAAAAACATGTTTTTTTTGGTTTCCAAAATTATGGTTGTTTCGGGGTTAAAAAACTACTTTTAACACATCGCCGCCAGCGCTCTGGGGTTTAAACATGCATTTTACAGCGCAAGAATTTTTTGAGCGTGATTTTTTAATGAATATGGTGGGAGCCGGTCGCTATGGCCAGTCGCTATCATGCGCTCCCATACAGCGCGGAACCTGTCAAATAGCGACTCCTCACCCAATATTCAACATTACGGCAAACCGACTGAGTCGCTATCAACTACCGAACAACGGCCAAGCACAGCGACTACTAGCGGGCACTCTGAAAATGCCGCTACAGTCGCTCAACTGTCGCTACCTGCCGCTGTTAATGAATCGGCCTCACAGAGTGCCACCCAAGCAGGTAACACTAACACAAGCAATGCATGCAGGAAACAGCCTGGTTTATGAGGCAATTTCCCAATCAGAGATGGAAGACAGATTCAGCCCACTAACATTAACCCTCGGAAGTACCTGCTGAAATGCTGGCAGCAAGGAACAGCCAGTATGTATTCCGAGGAGACTGTATATCTAGAGGTATCCCGGGGATGCACAGATTAACAGACAGCTAGAGCATGCAGGGAAGGTAATCAGCCAGCATGTGGAGGATCTGAAAGCCCAACACATTGCCCTCGGTTCACTAAGAGTTGAAAAAGATTCTCATGGTAGTAAAAAATTCAGTTCATGAGAAAAAAGCCTGAGAATTTCAGTTTGAGTGAATCACCAGATAGGAAAACAATGAAAGTCAATGGCACTTTTTACTACAGGTAAAAATGGGTAAAAAGTTCAATACTTTTCCCGGGAATAAAGAAGTACCATTGACTTTCATTGTCTTCCTAGCTGGTGATTCACTAACACTGAAACTTTCAGGCTTTTTTCTCATGAATTTAATCTTTTACTACCATGAGAATTTTTTTCAAATCTTATGCCCTTATTCATCAAGCGATAGCGCCAGGTAGTGTCTGACGAGCGCCAGGTAGCGGCAGCTAACGGCGACTACCGACTCAAGTACGCCCGCGGCGGTCACAATGACGCATTTATCAAGCAAAATGAGGCTAGCGCCGGCGAGAGCGACGGCTAGCGCGGCATTCATCATGAAGCCGGCTGGACCGAACAGCGCCGCTGCAAATTCCCTCACAGCGCCAGGTATGAGCTGTCGCTCCCTGGCGATGTCCAATGCATTTCAATGGAGCAATCTATAATAATTCATGATTAATTGGTAATAATTTTTTTTTTAATTTTTTTAATGTCAAAAAATCGGAGAACACTTCTGCAATGTTAGGATTTATTTTTAAGTCAAAAAAAAAAATGTGCAGAATTGATCTAACAGGTCTGAGATTAATGTATTCATATAACAAAATGATTCTAAAAACATGTATAATGTTACATTCCAAAAATATGGTTGTTTAGGGGTTAAAAACTAGTTAATACAGATCGCCGCCAGCGCTCTGGGGTTTAAACAAGGAATGGACAGCGACAGCACATTCGGAGCGTGATTTTTTGATGAATATGAAGCTAGCCGTTCGCTCTGGCCATTCGTTGTCAGGCGCTCACATACAACGCTGGACCTGTGAAACAGCGACCCCCCCAGCCAGTATTCAACATTACCGCACACCGACTGAGTCGCTGTCATCAAGCTAACGCCGGCCAAGCACAGCAAATACTGGCTGGCGCTGAAAAAATCACGCTACAGTCGCTCATCTGTCGCTACCTGGCGCTATTAATGAATCGGCCTCCCCGTAAATCAAGGCCATTGTACCTAGTTTTGTCTCTGCGATGGCTTCTGAGTTGTGCATGCTGCATTCAACCTCAAAAAACTCTTGGTAGCCTATTGACTTCTATTACCCTATCAAAGGGAGGAGATTTATGAAACATGTTTATCACTGGCTCAGCAAAAACAAACACGAGTTGCAGACACCAGGGACTACCCTAATAATTGCCTCTATAGCCAAAATATACTCTACTAGATATAATCAACATAAAGCTGAAATATATACAGTACTTCCATATATTGTTATTACAAAGGTAAAAAGATGGGCTCTCTCCCCTCCCTCATCCTCTATGAATGTCCTTTTCAGGACAGTTATTTAGGGAAAGAATTTTTGGTCAGGGCTAGATAGGGGATAAAGCACGCTATTGTCCTTTTCAGGACATTTAGTGAGGTAAAGCTGCTGGAGTGAGAGGGCAAGATACTCTTTAATGGTCCCTCAGTGTCCCTATTCTGATTGTACTGCAGCAATGCCAGTACTGTGTAATAACCTCTCAGTGTCAGTACTGTTATATAGTACTGCAGCAGTGTCAGTACTGTGTAATAGCCTCTCAGTGTCAGTACTGTGATATAGTACTGCAGCAGTGTCAGTACTGTGTAATAACCTCTCAGTGTCAGTACTGTGATATAGTACTGCAGCAGTGTCAGTACTGTGTAATAACCTCTCAGTGTCAGTACTGTGATATAGTACTGCAGCAGTGTCAGTACTGTGTAATAACCTCTCAGTGTCAGTACTGTGATATAATACTGCAGCAGTGCCAGTTCTTTGTAATAGCCTATCAGTGTCAGTACTGTGATATACCGTGTTTCCCCGAAAGTAAGACACTGTCTTACTTTCTTTTTATCCCCAAAAGCCCCACTACGTCTTACTTTCGGGGTATGTCTTATATTGAAAAAAACCCACTTTTTGGGGAATCCTTCAACGATGTCTTCTCTCACACGCTGCTCCTTCCCTCACACAAAGATGGCGGGCTCGCTCACTCCCTTAAATATGCCCGATGACGTTGGTGAGCGAGCCCGTCATTTTCATGTGAGGGACAGAGCAGTGTGAGAGAAGGCCTTGCTGGGCAATAGGGGGAGACCTAGTAATTACATCAGGTGGAGGGGCGGGGTTTACAAAGCCGCAACAACTCACAGCGACAGCAGCTGTGAGCGGCGGTGCCGGCCGCCGCGGACTTCACTGGGGGGGGGTGATAGCCTATGCGCGGGGATGATCACCAGTGAGGGGGCCCCCGGTCGGGGTTCAGTCACGTCGGGCTCCTCGCAGCGCCCGCAGCTCACCTCCGGTCACGGCGCTGCTCCCGCTCTGTGCTGCAGTGAGAGCCAGATGACAGACGCTCCTCTGCACCCGGCGCCGCTCGTCTTCTGTGGGTCACCCGCGGTCTCTGGGGCACAGGAGGGGGGAGACCGCCCGGCAAAGCGGACCTCCCGTACAGATGCCCCGGCCTCTACAGTCAGTGGGGGCGATAGGTCAGTGGCAAGATGGCGGCCGTGCCTCAGCTCCTGCGCTCGCAGCCCCGGATCCACCACCGCCTCTCCTCCTCTCAGGTAGGTCCCATCGGCGCAGGGGGATACACGCCGGGGGGGGGGGGGGGGCTATATCGCTTCCCTCAGCCCCGTTCGACAACAATGTTATTTCCCCGAAAGTAAGACATATGTCTTACTTTCGGGGTACGGCTTATATTAGGCGACCCCTCTGAAACTCCCCATACGTCTTACAATCGGGGGTGTCTTACTATCGGGGAAAGACGGTAGTACTGCAGCAGTGCCAGTACTGTGTAATAGCCTCTCAGTGTCAGTACTGTGATATAGTACTGCAACAGTGCCAGTACTGTGTAATAACCTCTCAGTGTCAGTACTGTGATATAGTACTGCAGCAGTGCCAGTACTGTGTAATAACCTCTCAGTGTCAGTACTGTGATATAGTACTGCAGCAGTGCCAGTACTGTGTAATAACCTCTCAGTGTCAGTACTGTGTAATAACCTCTCAGTGTCAGTAATGTGATATAGTACTGCAGCAGTGTCAGTACTGTGTAATAACCTCTCAGTGTCAGTACTGTGATAGAGTAATGCAGCAGTGCCAGTACTGTGTAATAGCCTCTCAGTATAAGTACTCTGTTAGTGCTGCAGCAGTGTCACTACTCTGTAGTAGCCTGTCGGGGTCAGTACTGTGATATAGTCCAGCAGCAGTTTCAGTGCCGTGTAATTACCTCTCAGTACTCTGATACCATTTGTACAGTTTATTTCAAGTCTTTGTGTTTGCTCCTATTAACCCTTCTAGTGCCAGCTATGTGAGTGTCATGTAGCTGCCTCTCCTACCATTAAGTGGCAGCTACATGTGACTCACGTAGCTGCCTTTAACCCCCCCCCCCCCCCAGCAAAAAAGTTTAAACATTAAAAACTCACCTGACCCCTTGTTCGATTTGGCCAGGTCTTCTCCTCACCCGGAGGGCTTATGATCCCCTCTTCTGGCTTCAGGAGGGGGCCTGGAATAGCCTCCCCCCGCTTTGTCTGCAGCTGCTGACTGTAAAAAAAATAAATTACTCACCTGCGGCCATGATCCCTCCCGCCGGGTCTCCTCGGGAATAGGCCCTCTCCAGCCCTTCCACAGTCGCCCAGCTGCTAGCCCTGCCATTTGTAGGTGGGCGGATTACATCATAGATGCTTTTTAGCACTGGGTGATCAGAGGGGAGAGGGTTGGAGGAGCGAGGGACTGTTATTCCTTGCCCCCTTCCACCCATCACCTGGCAGCTGTCATTGGAGCTCCGTGGGACAGGATCACTGGGGGACAGTGGAGGATCGGAGGTGAGTAAAGAAAAAAAAATAAATACTTTTTTTACTCTGTGTGGTGTCTTTTTTTACATTCAACCCCAGTTCACCAGGCTTAGAGGTCTGCCAAGTCACTTGCAGCTAGCGGGTGTCTTGTCATTAACCCCTGGCCCCCCAGTTACCTGCTTTCCTAAAGCCCGGGGGGCAGAAGAGCCTGGGGCCGTTTAGGCTTTGTGGGTTTGTAGCCTGCAGGGTGGAGGGGCCACCAAGGCTGACCCTTGTGTCCTGTTCTACAAGCCCTGCATAACTGGTCCCCAGGCTGGTTATGCTGGGTAATTTTTTTTAAGGGTTTCTAACCATGTGGCATCCACCTGCCCCAGTTGCAGACCATGCGTCCCTAGATGCCCAACAGCTTAGGTTGGAGGATGAAGACGTGGCCAGCGGACGATCCCAGGACACCCTAGATGATGAGACCCTAGTGCTGAATGCTGTAACATTCTCCATACTCCCCCCAAAGGTAAAATGTGGGACCACCTCCACCTTCAGCACCAGTAGCAGCACCACCTCTATCACCAAGCCAGTCCACACCATCCCAGGGAAGCGTTCAGCTTTCCATCCCATAAAAGTTGGATAGAAAGCAAAAATCCATCCCCCCCATGAGCCCTGGCCCTGAATGGGAGCCTTTTCAAACTGCTGGCCTTTAAAATGCTCACATTCTGCATGCACCAACAGCTTATCGAAAAAATAAAATGTGCACTGGACAATACCATCAGTTCCAGTGTCCACCTTACCACGGACATGTGGACAAGTAAGCATGGGCAGGGACATTACATCTCTCTAACTGCCCACTGGTTCAAGCACTGTGGCACAGATCCTTTCACCACCTAGGATTGCTGGATATCAGTCGGTGCATCTTTTTGCCTCCTCCTCCTACTCTGCTTCCTCCTCTGCTTCCTCCTCAAGCAGTCAATGTAGCCCCTTCACCACCAATTTGAGCACTGCCATGGGGAAATGGTAGTATGTGGTGCTAAAACTCATCTGTCTTGGTGAAAGACCCCACACCACCCAGGAGCTCTGGAACGGCATCCAAGAGCAGACAGACGAGTGGCTGCTGCCGTTGCACCTGAAGCCTGGCAAGGTGGGGTGCAACAATGTGCGTAACCTTGTAGCAGCCTTGGAACAAGCCGGGTTGACTAGAATCCCTTGTCTGGCTCATGTGCTTAACTTGGTGGTGCAGAGCTTCCTGGCCCAATTATCCCAACATGCCAGAGCTGCTGCACAAAGTGCGTAGTATGTGCATGCACATTCAATGGTTCCACCATGCTGCCGCTTCCCTGTCTGTACTTCAGAGAAACTTCCTAACCACCTCCTCATATGTATCTTGCCCATCAGATGTAATTATACATTGTATATGCTGGAAAGGGTTTGTGAACAGCAGCAGGCAAAATTGGAGTTTCAGCTCCAAAATGCCCAGGTAGAATGCAGTAGAAGTGCAGACTGATGACACCATCATCAGTGCTACCATACCCATTCTTTGTCTGCTGGAAAAAACCCTTAACACCATGATGGAGGATGTGATGTAAGTGGAGGAGGAGGAATGCCCATTTTCCCAGGCATCAGGGAAGTGCACATGTGGCTCGCAGGGTGGGTTGCTGGGCCGACAGCAGCCAAGTATGCCACTGTACAGCCAACTGAGAGTTTCCGTGAATTCAGAGGAGAAGGGGTTGGAGGAATTTCTCTCACAGAAAATTGTCACCCAGCGCAGCACACGCGTCGATGGAGCGTGGCTAGATGGAGGCACAGTAGGAAGAGCGAGAGGGGACACCTGACACTCATGGCAGCTTCTCCTTGACTCAGGTCAGCCTGGCTCACATGAGCCACTACATGCTCCAGTTGCAGAATGACCACAGGCTTGTCAACATAGTCACCAGTGCAGATTAATTGGTGACCACACATCCCTGCTATGAGGACAACATCATCTCCTTGATACCAACACTGGAGCAGAATCACAGAATGAGAGCGTACAAATGCATTCTGGTAGAGGCACCATTAGTCGTGATCCTTGCTAATTTTGAGGGCTCAGTGTTGGCATGCGGCCAAGGAGGAGCAGCAAGTCACCAAGGCAGCAGGGGCACCGGCACTACCTTACAGGGGGAGGGTGAGCATGGCCACAATGTTGAAGAACTTGACTGCCACACCCACCACCATCGGATACGGCCCATAGCACCAGGAGGCAGGCTTTGACTCGCATGGTGGATGACTACCTGTCCACGCGTCTCCTGGTACTGGACGATGGCTCCTCCCCATTCAATTTCTGGGTCGCTAAATTGGACATGTGGCCAGAACTTGCCCTTTATGCATTGGAGGTGCTGGCTTGCCCTGCGGCAAGTGTCCTATCAGAACATGTGTTCAGCACTGCATGGGATGTCATCACCAACAGGAGGATCTGCCTATCCATAGCCAACGTGGACATCCTTACATTCCTTAAACCGGACCAACACCCATTTTACAAAACATGGGTGTTAATCCGCTGCCGTCTGCCAGCCAATCACTCGGCTGCTTTTCCTAGTAGGGAGTGAGTTGTCAGGTAAGGTTTACAGAGTTTACAGTGCTTGATCGAGCGGGGGGAACCCCGGCAATCAGTGTCACCCCCACAGCGGACTAACACCCATGTTTTGTCAAATGGGTCTTGGTCTGGTTTAAGATGAACAAGATGTAGATCTCATGGGACTTGGCTGTGCCAGCACCTGAGTAAGTGGTTAAAGTGTTGGCTACCTCCTCCTCCTCTGCCACATCCATTTCCTCTGTCTCTTCCGCTTACACCTCCACATCCACCTCCAACACCTGCTCCTCCCCCTCCGAACCTCTGACACCTATTATTTTTATTAATTTATGTATCTATTTATTTAGGAATATTTGCATATATATTTTTATTAATGTATATATGTATTTATTGATGTTATTAATTATTTATATATTAACTCATTTATGTAAATATTGATTGATGAATTTATGTATGTATGTATTCTTTTTTAATTTTTTTGTTTTTTTGTTATTATTTTGAGTACTTATCATTATGTGCAGGGTAATCCGCCATGTGTTCTGACCCCCGTAAAAAAGCAAAGATCCCCCCCCCCCCCATTTGCAGCCCTCTAGCTCTTGCTATCCCCATTTTATTCCCCATTGACTTCAAGGAGGCTAAGGTTCGAACCAAACATGAACTTTAGCGGCAAGTTCGGCTGAGCTCGAACTTCAGCGGGTTCGCCTATCCCTAGGTAACATAGCAGGGAGCAGACAGGCTTTGTGCAATGTAACAGTAGGACTCCTCTTACATTGTACAGCATAGCAGCAGCCCATATTTTATTGCTGTCAATTCTGCTGACTGTAAGTAGCATTGGTATTTTCCTAATGGATGTGCTGAGGCAGGATTGGCGATTCCACCGCTGGCCCTACCATCTTGGAGGGGCTGCGGCCCTCGCCCCCTGTGCCCAGTCTATTCTCTGTGCAGCTGCTGTTCATATGCCGGAGACAACACTGGGCACTGGTCGAGGTAAGGCTTTTTTCGTGACTCCTCCATGCTGCTTCAGTGCCAAGGGAGGGAGACAGTGCATGGGGGTTACGAGACTGGACATCCACTTTATTTTCCTAATGCCTTATTTTGACATACAGCAGGAAATAGTCCTTATTTCAGTAGATATTTTAAAGCAAGTTTACTGAATCAAGGTCCTAACGTGAACATGACCTTTATGGCCTTGATTACAGAAACTTTCCTTGAATAACTACATACAAAAATGTCAGCCCTAAAATGGTTTACATTGTAACGCACACAGTTCAGAAAAGCCATTATTACACTGTAATGACAGCCCCTCGTCTGGCTGTTTAGAATGTAACACAGCAGGTGGGGTGTGATTGGCTTTTTGCAATGTAACAGCAGAACCCATATCCTGATTGTTACATCATACATGTAATTTTTGTTACTGTCAGTGCTGCTGCCTCTGTAGGTACAAGGTCGGGCATCTGCCGAGTGCCCCAGGGAAAAGGGGGGCCTACTGACAGGAAGGTGAGGCACAATTCCCTGAGTGAGTGCTAAGGGGGAGGGGGGCATTCCTCCCACATTGAAAACCGGTCGCTGCTGGCAGCAGTCAGTGTGTACATTGTGCGGCTAGCTGCCATCGCCCCCCCCCCATCATGCAATGGCTGTCTGGCTGCTTCCTTTAATATGGACGACGTCATCCTCGCATCCTGTGTGTGAATGATTTGCTGCCCCAGCGGCTCCTGGGCGGCTTTGTAACTGCCAGCCCGCCAGCAAGATGACAAGCCAGGATGAAGAGTAAGTGGGGAGGAAGGGAGAGGCGACCGTGAGAGGGTTTATGACTGGAAACCTGCAAGAGGAAGCAGGGGAGAGGAAGGGAGAAGATAGGAATAGGAGGGCATGGGAGAGAACACAGGGTATGTCTCTGCATTTTTCCACACTTACCTAGCCACACACCTACCTAGCTATTCACTAACGTACCTACTTTTAGCCACCAACTCAGTAACCCACCTACCCAGCTATGAATACAATCTACCTATCAATAAAACCAAAACACAGCAGAGCAAAACACCCACCAGCATCTGGCCTGAAATCTTAATGCCCTGACTTGAGATGCCCCACTGTGTGAAACCCCCCAGGGCACCCATAAAAATTCACCTTTCCTCACTCCAACGGTTCATGCACGGGCTCTCGTCCAATCAGAGCCGCTTGCCCTTCGGCAGCTTCGATTGTTTACAGTGGGGAGTGCAAAAAGCCAGGGATACGGCAGCGGCCGAAGGACATCAAGGCAAAGGGCTCTGATTGGACGAGGGCCTGCACATGCACCATTGGACTGAGGAGAGTTGAATTTTACTGAGGGGGGTTCTGGGGGTTTCACACAGCGAGGAATTCCAATGAGACTCCTAGGCTGGCTGATTCCCTCTCCCTGGGGCCAACGGGATGAACTGGGATGCACCACTGTGAGAAAACTGAAAAAAAGCAATGTGGTGTGGCCCTGGAATGGCTGCTGGCTTCCCCAGGGGCATTCAGAATCATGTGACTATGTCATTCAGCAGATGGCTCTTGTTGTTGCTCACGGGAGTGCGTTCTCCCCATGATAGCCATTTGATAAATGACATAGTCACAGGAGACGGCTCTCATTGAATGGGAGTCCGCACGTGTGCCGTTGGAGCAAGAAAGAGGTGAGTGAATAGCAGCTTTCAGGGGGGTCACACAATGGGGCATCCTGGATTGGGATGCCCTGGGGAAAGACAAGCGACCCTGGAATCTTTTAGATCTGTTGTCCAGATGTTTAAGCTGGGTGTGGAAGTGCATCAGGTAACCAGGAATGCAGTCTACCAGCCCCCCCCCCCCACCCTGCCATCTCCTTTACGTTGAGGCAGGATGTGGGCTGAAATTAAAAAAACGCTCCTTACCCCTGCCAGGATCCTGCGCTGTTCACCTGGCGAATCTGGCCCTTGGTGCAGCCATTTTGGTTCGGATGCAGAGAGTGGCTTCCGCCACTCTGAACACGCACACAGAGCAGGGGAAGTCACTTTGTGCACAGTCTGTGCGGCAGTCACAGGAGCATTGGGGACAGTGCAGGGTATATACCCTGTCACAGGACCGAGGAAAGGGAGACCCTGTCGCCCAAGGGCCCACGAAACCCTAGAGCCGGCCCTGTGTAGGTATATGTAATATTTGAGTTAACGTGGTCAAATCTCTAATTAGAGTTCTGGTCCACTTTCAATCTTCCCAAGGGATAAGGGATGCTCCTTAGTGAGATTCCCTAGTGAAACCCAGGGACCCATTCTTAATACTCACCTTCATCTCGGTCCCTGTAGCAGTGACACAGAGCAAGCAGCAGGGGCTACTCAGCCCTTTGTCTGCACTCCCCACAGTGGCTATTACAGTAAAGGGAACTGCAGCAAAAATGTAGTTACTATTTAGTGACGTGCACTATGAGGTTGTATATGTGTACTTATATACTTGTAACTTATGTACTTGTATATATGTACTTATAACAAATACGAAATGTAACTTTGGCACAACTTCTTTTTTGGAGTGGGGGGCTGCAAATCTGTGTCTTTTATTTTTTTTAAATAACCACATTGCTTTCAGGAAGCATTAATTCATATTGCTTCTCATTTCTTCAGGTAAAGGGTCAAGGGAGACAAACACAGCAGTTTAGCGCTTTAGGCATCAGCTCGTTCACTGAAACACAGTTCCTGGGTCTCTGTCATTGTAGCTTTAGGATTTCTATTCTGCCTTCGGGTGTCTGAACATTTCAGGCTCAGTGAATCAAGACTAAATAAATACCCTGCTGTGATTTTGCAGACACCTGTCTAAGAATCAAATTAAGTGTCATTATCCAGTGAGGCAGAGCCCACAAACAAATGCTGTCTGGTTACTGTAGTAAAATGTTGACTATGGCAGATTAAATTCAGCTGCCTGTGTAGATACAGTATACCTAATTCTGAACTCAACAATCTGGTAACTCCGCTCAGTCTGCCCAGTTTCCTTTGAGACTGCCACCAGGCTGATAGCTATTATCCAGCTTAGTTGTTGTTAAGACATTTAGATGTTCTTTTTTATTCGAATTTTATTCGGTGTTTTTTATATTTTTAGCATTCTTTTTAAGCCCTGAGTAAAAACATAAAACTTTCCTTATTTTCAGTAGATATTTAAATGAAGGTTTATTGAATGAAGAAGACGTCTGTGTTGACCATTTATCGGTTTGGTACTTATACTGTAGTAAGAGCACATGTGGAGGTTGATTCATTACTAACGCCAGGTATCGGCAGATGACTCTGTAAACATGTATCGGGTAGTTGTAACAGAGTGCCTCAGTCGCTCTAGTAACCTGGCCGGCATTGATGAATAAAATGTATGTTGGGCGCTCTAACACCAGTACAGCACTGCAGCGAGCGAGAGGTAGCGCCAGCTCAGTGCGACCGACTCTCAGCGACTCACACCATATTCAACAAAAAAACAGACTCGCTGTGTGATTAAAGGCTATTTTTGAACACATATCCACCAGTAACAAACACATGGAATTACATTGTTGTAACATTGTGACATTAACACTTTAATGCCAGACCTGTAATGACAATTCTGCATAAAAAACAAAAAAATCTAAAAAGTTTTCAAAATTTTTTCTAGGCCAGGAGAGGTCACACAATTATTTGAGAGATAAAAAAAAATCCTGTTTAAACAGAAGAAAAGGAACGTCCATTGAAATGTACGGGAGAGCGACAGGTAGCAATAGGTAATTCCTGGCACCCTGGAAGCGCCGGCACTATACGCTGAGCTGCCTGTAATGATGAATCATACGCTACATGGTGCTGTTAGAGTCGCTCACCAGAATCGCCTTCATAAATGTGGTATTGCATACAGCTCCCTGCGTTCACCAGACGCTGCCTGCCGCTACTAGGCACTACCTGCCACTATCCCTTGATGAATAAACCCCATAGTATCACTTTCATCAGTTTGTTGCCTACCTGCCTTAGTCATACCAGCGCAGGTTTTGACTTTGAAGGGTAAAGGAGCTTTTTTTTATTTGTTTGCAACTACGTGTTATAAAAGAAACTCTTCTCTGTCTTCTCTAGTAACAATGTGTTTACCTTAGTAGTCATACATGAACTGGTGTGTTCGCTGTACTTTTCCTGACTTCTAGTCTAAAATCTAGTCGAATTGGCTGAGGTAGAGATGATGCCTAAGCCTAAGAGGCCGATTCATTAATAGCGGCAGGTAGCGACAGTTGAGCGACTGTAGCGGCATTTTCAGAGCGCCCGCTAGTAGTCGCTGTGCTTGGCCGTTGTTCGGTAGTTGATAGCGACTCAGTCGGTTTGCCGTATTGTTGAATATTGGGTGAGGAGTCGCTATTTGACAGGTTCCGCACTGTATGGGAGCGCATGATAGCGACTGGCCATAGCGACCGGCTCCCACCATATTCATTAACAAATCACGCTCAAAAAATTCCCGCGCTGTAAAATGCTTGTTTAAACCCCAGAGCGCTGGCGGCGATGGGTTACAAGTAGTTTTTTAACCCCCAAACAACCATATTTTTGGAAACCAAAAAAAACAAGTTTTTAAAATAATTTTGTAATATGAATACATTAATATCAGACCTGTAATATCAATTCTGTACATTTTTTTTTTACCTTAAAAAAATTATTTAAAATGGCAGAAGTGGTCACAGAATTTTTCACATTTAAAAAAAAAAAATAATAACAATTAATTATTAATATTTAAAGATTGTTCCATTGAAATGCATTGGAGAGCGCCAGGTAGCGAGAGGTCATACCTGTCGCTGTTCAAGGTCGGACGCTGGCGCTGTGGCTGGAATAATGATGAATGAGTGGCTATCTGGCGCTATCTCAGTCGCTAAGCAGGATTGCCTTGATAAATGTGTGATTGTGGTGGGGAGCGGCCACTCACCAGTCACTACCTGTCGCTATTCCTTGTTAAATAAGGGCCTAAGTTCCTAAGCTTACACGTTTAACCCCTCCTGCCCTAATTCAGCCTCTTTAGGTGACGGGATCACAATGCTGTGTTCCAGTAACTTAAGAGATATTTGAAGCATTCTCAACTAGGGTTGGATGTCTGTCATCACTGCTACCTGATTTTCCCATGCTCTACTGTGTGAACAAGGGACATGCTTGTCATTGTTGGGATTCTGGGATTTGTAGTCAGAAGCTATGCTATCCCAGGTTTTGGTCATTTGCAATGTCCTGCTGTGTGAAACCACCTGGTTCACTGCAATTACCTGGCCGGCAAAACCCATGGAGCTTTCCTAGCTGTGCACTTTAATGAGCAGATAAGAAGGCTAAATAGAGCGCTAGTAGTCATCTGCTCCCCTACGGCTTTGTGTAACGGCAAGCAGAAGCCCTTGCCATGGGTCCTGGACTGGGTTCCTTCACAGAGCATTACGATTTGCTTTCCCAAACATAAATATAGCAAAAGTAAGGCATGACCATTAAAGAGGACATACAAGCATTCTAACACCTCACCTACCCCCCTCGGTGCTCAGCGCAATTTGGGCAATAGCTTCAGAAACACAGCCGCTGCACAGAGCACTCCCTCTCCCGCTGGCATTAGGGGTGGATTGCAGTAATTATTTGTTATATTGCACAAAATGGGTTTGCACAGGGGAAGGGAGGTTGTGACTGGGGAGTTACAAAAAGCTTTGACATTAATGTAAGGTATAAATTGAATTGTTCACAAATAAGCTCCGATTGCGGTTTTGCAAATGTTTCATAAAGAAATATAGCATGTTTTTGTGTTTTTGGCAAATGTTTAAACTGTGAATGATAAAAATAAAATATATGTAGAAACCAAGTAGCTATTTTTACTGCATCAAGACTAATATCCTTCAGTATCCAAGATGAAGATTCCCTGCCAGCTGGCATTGCCAAACACATACTTTGCTGTGGGGCAAGCTGTAGTATTGACAAGTCTTTGGTGCAAGGCAAGGCATCATTTGGAATGTTGTTCTGGACATACTTTTTAAAAACAATGAATGTCTAAGTTTTGGTGTAAGCCCGAGGCCAAGTCTAATACAAATGTTCACTTCGGGCCAGAAATAGATGTAACTGGTTTGATCTTTCCTGCAGTAAAATATAAAAATGCAATGTCGCAGGCTGCCGAGATTAAACTCTAGAAAAAAGATTTTAATCTGAATATGTCTCTGATGATAATCTTTTAAATATGCTATTTATTACAGTGTTTGTGTATAGTATAGGGGTTTTCATTTTGAAAATGTATCTGTATTAAAGAAACAAAGGGACACATTCATTTAAGAAGAGAAACTGGAGCAGGTGGCCTTAAATAAACTGTAAACACATACATTAAAACAAAATAAAAGAAATGAAAGGGCACAAACCTTCTCTCTCCTGCACCAACTCTTGGCTACTCTGCCCCTCAGACACTTCCTAGTTTCTGAGAACAAGAGGCGTTACGAGCATGCGCTCCAGAATTCCTTGGGCCATGGCTAATACTCACTGTCGGTTTTAGCCTTACTCCTCAGTGCCAGTCATAGTGCCTGTGCACAACCCCTTCACTCATTGCAATGTGATGAGCGTCTCAGGCACTGCCTTGGCATACCCCCCCCCATTGCAATGAGTCATTGTGCCTGAAGGAGGGATCATATAACCAGGACTGTTCATCTTGGTTGCCATCAGAGGGTGCCAAGGTTCCCCGTGCGCTCGCATTTTCGCACTAGTAGGGCCAGTAAGCGCGCGATTATGTGCCCGCATTTGTGAGCTGTATGATTCAATGGATTTGTGTGCATGTGTGATTATGCGCTCACACGCACATTGCAAAAGCGTGAAAATCTGCTCGCTTTTGCGCATGCGCAGGGACCTTTAAATACTGGTGAGCCCTGAGCTCCATTGCCAGTTGGTCATTTCTTCTGCTTGATTCCTGAGTTCCAGTCTTTCATTTCTGTGTACCGACCCGGCTTGATCCTGACTACGCTCCTGCTCTCCTGACAACCTCGGCTTGTTTACAACTTCGATCCTGTTCTGCATGTCCACGACCTTGGCTTGTTTACGACTTCGATCCTGTTCTGCCAGCCACGACTTCAGCTTGTTCCACGTTTCCAGTCCAGCTCTGGTCTTCTACCCAGAACTTGGCAAAACCCACTCCTAGGTTGCCTGACCTGGGGCCTTCCTGCAGCCCAGTCTATCCTCACCTTTAGAGGCTCTAGTGCAAACCAGGTTGGCCCTTAGATTTCAGGCTTCCCGGTCGAGAGATGAGCCGGTTCTTAGTCTCCGCAATCAGGGTTCACACCCGGTAGCATGACAGCAGCAGACGAGTCGGGAGCTAAGGCAGGGGAGAGAAGGTATGTGGCTTTTCATTTTTTATGTGGGTTTATAGTCCCTTTAACAAAAACATTTTGTAAAGGTATGTTGAATTTTGCTTGATTTTTCCTTGCAATAGACTTAAATCTTCACCAGGTACCTAAGCAAGTAGCTTAAAAAGGTGATGGAAGTTTTTTGATTTGGTTCAAATTATTGTGCTGTCAGATTTGTCTGAGTATCATTCAGAGTCAATTCAGAGAACACAGTCAATTCAGTTCAGTTATGCATGAGTGCAAATCCCAGCACGACCAAAAGCTCCAAAAGCCCACAGTCTTCATCTAAAGGTACAATGAGGCCAGCAGTATAGAATCAAAACATCCAAAATCATTGACACATTTCAATCCTTTACCAGGCTCTTAATCATGCTAAGCATCAACAGTCAATACAGACTGATTCACCTGGACTGATTCACTCGGACTGATTTACCCGGACTGATTCACCTGAAAAGGAATTCCAAAAGTTACAGTTTTCTAGCTATGAATATTTAGGCCTGTCTTAAAAACCATGACATTTTGTTCCAGAAGGTAGTTGAGGATTCACTAAGCATCATAGTTGAACATACAGTTTATTTTTCACAGTTGTTTACATATCAATAATAAGTTGAATCAACTACAGACGCAGCAGACTTCATAGTCTATACTGCAATGCAGTGTTGCAATAGGGCTAAGCTGGCCCTATACATTAGCGGAATGCCATTCGCAAATGATTCAATTAAGATGACACTTAGGCCCTTATTTATGAAGGAATAGCGACAGGTAGCGACTGGTGAGCGGCCGGTAATGACGGGCCCCGCCACGAGAACGCCGGCTCCCCACCACAATCACCCATTTATCAAGCCAATCCTGCTTAGCGACTGAGATAGCGCCATATAGCCACTCATTCATCCTTATTCCAGCCTCAGCCCACAGCGCCAGCGTCTGACCTTGAACAGCGACAGGTATGACCTCTCGCTACCTGGCGCTCTCCAATGCATTTCAATGGAACAATCTTTAAATATTCATAATTAATTGTTATTAATTGTTTTTTTTTAATGTGAAAAATTCTGTGACCACTTCTGCCATTTTAGATAATTTTTTTAAGGTAAAAAAAAAAAAAAAATTGTACAGAATTGATATTACAGGTCTGATATTAATGTGTTCATATTACCAAATTATTTTAAAAACTTGTTTTTTTTGGTTTCCAAAAATATGGTTGTTTGGGGGTTAAAAAATGACTTTTAACCCATCGCCGCCAGTGCTCTGGGGTTTAAACATGCATTTTACAGCGCAAGAATTTTTTGAGCGTGATTTTTTTAATGAATATGGTGGGAGCCGGTCGCTAGGGCCAGCCGCTATCATGCGCTTCAATACAGCGCGGAACCTGTCAAATAGCGACTCCTCACCCAATATTCAACATTACGGCAAACCGACTGAGTCGCTATCAACTACCGAACAACGGCCAAGCACAGCGACTACTAGCGGGCACTCTGAAAATACTGCTACAGTCGCTCAACTGTCGCTACCTGCCGCTATTAATGAATCGGCCTCCCCGTTTGCCACCAGTTGGCACATGGATCAATATTCAGTAGGCCAGTGAAGCCTACCTTTGTTGGCCACTAGTTGGCGCAAGGATCAGTATTTAATAGGCCAATGAATCCTACCATCTAAACAATGTTGTTTCTTGTGCTATTTTTGCACAAATTCGCCACCTTGATCCCATCACTACCCAATGACTAGTGAGGGGCTTTGGATCTGGGCCGAAGCTAGATTTTCTCTGGTTTCCCCCATCTGAGGTAGCGGCAAAATACATGTCAAATTATCCGTCATGCCAGCCATCATTTCCATGTGAAATGGTATCAATGTATTGACTTTCCAATTGCTTAGAAACATACATTATCTAAAATAAACTCACCATTGGCTCTCCTTTCTTCATCTATCCCCAGGTCGGGGGCTTCCTCCTGGTCAGACATAGAGGGAATTTCCCAGGGTATCTCCCTCCATGTCTCTCCCCTCCAGCTTATCAAGGTGGCAAGGAAGCAGGAGGGAGGAACTGTCCCTCCTCACTACTGATGCTAGCAAGGCAGCTGCAACAGCGGCTCTCACCAGAAGCTATCCAGTACCCCCCAGACCAGGAGGGTAATTGTGAGTTCTTTTTGTTATTTTAAAAATGTAAAAGTATGTCCCTATACCAGTTCACAGGATATAGATGTCCGGCATGCCACCTGTATGAAAGCTTCTAGAATACTGAGAACAAATGTTTAGCTACTTAACTATTTCTGTACCTACTACACTTATACTTTGGCCAACTAACTTTATGCAGCAGCACATGGCACCAAGGAAAGTATTACCTCGTGCTGCAGCAAATGGATCTGCTAAAAGTAGGGCTTCTCCACAAAGTCATATTGTCACACAATGTATGGGTAAAATCTGTATAAAAATATTTTAATAAAAAAAGGGAAGGGAAGATTTTGAAAGTCCCTGCAATTCTTGGAACAATTGAGCTAGAACTATTTACATCTTGTTTACCATCTCAGTAACAGCAGTCAGTAAAGTATCCATGTGTTTTGTATATTGTTAACAAATATTCTCTATCCTATTTTTTTCCAACATTTCATTAAAAGTGCTGCTGTCAATCATTTAAAACATAGTTAAAGTAGCCCCATCCCTTCAGCGCTGTAGATAAATGAATATATTCATACATATCATCTGTGCCCATCCTCCTTCTTTCTTGCTACTGATCCTTTGGCTCTTAAATTTTCACAACTTACATTTTACTTTGAAACAAGCTCTGTTTAAAGTCCTTTCTGCTTGCAGATACCACATGGTCACAGTTGGCTAAGCTCTGTCTAATTAAATAGTTTTAGAATAATGGTATTTTATAATGATGGCTTTATAGAAACCCTCTGAGGCATTATGTTTAAGCAGACAGAGAGAAGCATCCTTCCCCAGGGAAATCACAGCAAGGAGCTTCCACACTCAGACCGACTGCTTTGTTATGTAAGGTGGCGTAATTATTAAAGGTTTTATTGGAATTGAAAATCTTGCAGTAGCCCCATTGTGTCATTGGGTGACAGTTAGTCCATTTTCAACTGTTACCTAGCATAGTACTTCTGAAGGTCATTTAAAAATGCGTCCAGTTTGTTTGCCCTTATTGCCCAAAGATTTAACAAGACACAGAAGTAGGTAAGTAGAAAGATTCTTGGAACACATTATACTTGAAGAGTGGATTGGTGTGTGTTAAAGTGGTCCTTCACCCTGAATAAGAGTCTATATTATGTTTCCCACACCCTGTACATACAGATTGCTCACATTAAAAATCATCGTACCTCCACCTACTGCATGTTATGAGCCTTTAAGATGGCGGCTCATAAAACATCAGGCAGCCTGCAAACAGGAAGTGCCTTCTGACTGTGTCGCTCTGCATTCTGGGATTGCTGACCTTTTCCTGACACCAGCTCTGCTCTGTCTGAGCAAAGCACAGCTATAACCCGCCCCCTGAACTTTATCTCACTCTCCTCTCTTCAGTGAGTGTGATGCTTCTGAGTCAAGATGGCAGCGCCCATATCCTAAAGTCCTTAACAGAGTTGCAGCCCATTAGGGGAAAGAATAATAAATAAGTGATTAAAAACTTAAAATATATTAGTTTTAGATGCTGGGGAATCGTTTTTTAAGGTTTTTTGGATTTTCAATAAATCATGGTGAAGGTCCGGTTTAATGATCTGATGAGTACACAACACTGCAACACTCAAATATCAAATTATGACAGCAGAGGTCATTTACAAAACGTTCGCCAGCCATTCGCCGTGCATTCGCTAGTTTGCTGCATTTACTATGTTAAAATGGTCTATTCTCCAGGCTGTGTTTGCTGTCCCTTAGTCTTTGCCGGGTGAATGCTGCCGAACAGTTTTTCAGTGCGCCAGCTTTTAGTGGCGAACCCCATAGGAATCAATGTTATTTTCGGCAAGAATGGCTGCTTATGTGATTTTTACATCTGTCACTAATACATCAAGCATGAAGGTCAGATAGATAACTAGTATTGCAGAAACAACAAAAAAATGGTTTCTATTTGATTTTAGATTTTTTTTAAACTACTTTTGGAGGCTTCCAAAACACCCCAGACTCCCTAGAGACACAACACATAGATTCTGAGACAAATTCCATGCTGCACTAAAATGTTAGGTGGGTTTCCAGCACGATTTTTGATTTTGGAACAGCAAATTGTGCTGCGGTGGTCACCCGCTGTCAAGAACACCCTGTTCGCTAGTAAATACATTTTGACTGGTGAGCTGCTGCGAAGCCATGGCAAAATGCCACCAGAAAGTTAGTTGTTCCCTGCAACTGTGCACCCAGCAAGGCATAAACTGGTGAAAGTGCGCGAGTTTAGTAAATGACCCCCAATGTGTGCTATGTTATAGGTGGGTCCAGTATCTGCATCAAGTGAAGTGGCGTTTCACCTGTTAATAAGGAAATAATGAGCTCTAAGGTGTATGTGCGTTTGCATGTGTGTGGTGTCTATGATTTTACTGCTTAGAAATTCTCATCTTCCCATAGAGGATTATTGTATTCTGGTGCCAGCAAAATACTATAATCCAACAAATTATAGTCACTTTATTCTGACCACAAGTTTACAGCATGTAGCTCAGGAAGCAAGTCATGTATGGTGAGCTGACTTAGGGAGTATATAAGGTGTGCAAAAGGCTGCCTAAACATGTATTTCTCATTGCTGCTGTGGATAAATTGGGTAAAATGAATGATTATGGTAAGTAGACATATGGGACCATTGCAAAAAAGGCACACTGAAAACGGCCCAAAATGTGACAAAGATTTGGAATGTTAGACATTTGTCTAAAACAAAAGTTAATTAAACCCTATTGTGTGTGGGGCTCTGAAGCAGAAGGATGGTTACTGCACCCAGGGACAGGCTTATCAATTTCTGTGGCTCCGTGCAAAGTTGTGTCTGGGGGCTCTAATCAAAGACAAATTTTGTATAGAGAAATACAATATTAACGCACCTTGTCGCCGATGTAGCAGCGGGAGAGCGAGCGAACCCGGGGGCTTTCACACAGAGAGGAATCCTGGCATTGTCCATCTATGGAATAGGAAATTGCCCATATGGTCGTAAAATTTCTACTCCCTGTGCCATCCCAAACTAGGATGCCCCACTGTGTGAAACCCCATTAATTCGCCTCACACACTGACCTAACCTTGTTCCAATGACGCATGAGCAGCCCACGGTCCTGCTATACCCTTAGCTAGATGCATAGCCAGGGCAGCTATTTGTGATTGGCTGGCCCGGGCATGCTCCTAACTAGAGGTGAATGGAAATGCAACCAGTGGCCCGTTCTGCACCATTCAGCTCGCTAGCCGCTGTGATGTCACAGCACCTTGCTTAGAGCTATGATTCTGCATCAGCTGGCTCAAGTAAGTGTACAGTGGCTTCCGATCTGCTGACCACGCTGTAACCGCAGTCCGCCTGCTGAGTGCCAAGTTGCCACTGATTTGACCCTGCTTCTGGGGGACCCCTGGCAAGTGGGAAAGCCATGCATTTGTTTGGTTTAAGTGGTAGTTAAGCACGCCACTGACCGCTCTACTGCTAATGTATTTGCATAAGCAAAAAGGCTTCACTTTTCATGTCAGTTTTGGACTTAAATCTACTTTGATTGTAATGAGCCATGTTTTATGGTTCAATGTATGAGTGAATGATGGTGTGTCAGATGAGAAACAAAGCACCACACAACCATTGCTGAAAGAACACAAGCCAGTGGTGACAGCATCATGGGAAATTTTCATGGCATGTTGACAGCGTGTAGCTCATGAAGCAAGTAATATAAGTTGCGCTAACTTGGTGGTTATGAAATACACACGTATTTGTCTTTGTTGCCATGGATAAAATGTTTAAATTAGCAAATAGCAACAATTAGGGAACTTTGCATGCTCGGGTCCCCCGGACAGATTTCAGCTCAAAATCCGGGCGCAAGTTCGGCGCTCGGCCTGAACTCTCGGAAAAAGGCTGATTGAATGCACAACAGCCAATCAAACTTCTCCCATTGGCCCAGCAGGACACGTGACCCTGCCATATAAAAGACAGGGTCCGCGTCATGCCACACAATGTCGTTGTGCACTCTGCAGAAAAGTTTGGGAGAGTTGCTGCATCTGAGGGACAGACAGGGCTTCTTTTTTATTTTAAATCAACTGTTCTTTTCAGGACATTTATTTAGGGAGACCGTTTAGTCAGGGCTAGATAGGTGTTTAGTCATGCTATTATCGTTTTCAGGATATTCAGCGAGGGAAAGCTGCCGGAGTGAGGGCGAGATAGGCAGGGTGTCAGTACTCAACAGCATGTCAGTGTCAATACTGTGATAGTACTACAGCAGTGTCAGTACTCTGTAAAATCCTGTCAGTGTCAGTACTGTGTTAGCATTTTTACTAACAGCTCAAGGCAACTCCCTTTTGGGCTCTGTTAATAGTAAAAGGCCAAGCCATCTCTGTTTTGGGTTCTGTTAGTAGTAACAGTTTAAGTCAACTCTTCTTTGAGGCCTATTAAAGGAGCAGTATCGCGAATTTTTCTTGGTGACTTATATTTAATTGGTACTTTGAATGTAGGTAGGTGTTGGAGTAAGAATTACAAATTTAGAAAAAAATGATGTGTGTGTTGAGCAGCTGGAGACTAATAGCTCATGTTTATGTCTTCTGAGTGTCGGGACCCGACACTCTGGCCTGTTCCACGCTGAGGAGAGGGGTGAAACAATGTATTAAAGTATCAGCTGTTCAGTGCTAGCAGCCGTCCAGCATAAGATAACAACATTGCAACATTGCCTGGCCAGAACTTATATATCTAAAACAGAGAGAAAAGCTCAAGAAGTCATTTAGCTGATTTTGACAGTTTTCCCTTCATGTTAGCTCTGCTGCAGAATCTTGCAGTTTACCATTTTCTCTTTCATATTCTTATTTTTCATTTTTCCATATGATCTTTCAGCTTTGTGTGTTTTGAGCAAAGCCCAACCCAGGATTTTCACTATCTGGAGTTTTGTTTTGTGCCCCTAGGGGCATCCCGACTTGGGATGCCCTGATATGTGAAATCCCCACGTTCGCCTGTGAAAACGTACCTTTCTCTGTCCCACAGCGCATGCGCAGGCTCTCATCCAATCAGCTCTGTTTGCACGCAGATGGGGAGCCTGAGCAGTAACCTTCCTGGCCGCCCGGCCTGTCTAAATTACTATCTGCGTGAGCGCGCCAGAAAAATGGGGGGATCTGTGGTTATCCAGGGGTTGTTTCACACAGTGGGCATCCTGATTTAGGATGCCCAAGGGGCAAGGTCAATGGCCGGGTCTTATAGACTTCAGGGTCGGCCACTCAGGGTTTTGTTCCACTTTAATACCTTTAGATTTTCCTGCACAGTTATTCAAAGAAGAATTTCAGTCGTTTTCAGTCAGTTTAGTTTATTTTGTATAGATTTTACACATTTGAGTCACCTGGTCTCATAACAAAAGCAGCACCTCACACACACACAGCCGTTACCACTGATTACAGTGTCAGCCTCTGAGGTAAAGTGTTGCTAGGAGACCAGTGGGCTAAATGAAGCAGCTCACTAAATACAACCAGCAGATCCCCCTATTCAGCAAATGGACTGAGCCATTGTCATGATACAATTTAAAAGAAAGGCATATATTTTTTCCTTTTTCTATCGCCAGATTATTTATACACATGTTAGAAGCTATTGTGTGGCTATTTAATTATTTATCTTTTTTAATGCAAATTTTGCGATATTGCTCCTTTAATAGTAACAATTTAACAAAGTCAATTCTCTTTTGGGGCCTATTAATAGTAACAGTTCAGGTTAACTGATTTTTGGCGCCTGTTTATAGTAGCAGTTTAAGTCAACATGCTTTTGGGGTCTATTAATAGATAGCAGTGTAATTCAACTCTCATTTGAGGCCTGTTAATAGTAACAGTTTAAGCCAACTCTCTTTTGGGATCTGTTAATAGTAACAGTTTAAGGCAATGTTTTTGTTTATTTTTATTTGTTCATTTCTGGCCACTGCAATTGCAGGTGTTCAGTAATGTAGAATGCAGCAAATAAAGGACAGAGATGTGGTGGTGCTGCTGCTGGTAACGGAGCTGGTGCTGCAGGGAGAGGGCATGGTGCATCCTTGCCTGCTACACCTTCCTCTGGTGCAAGCAGGTGCCAGGGTTTGGAGCACATTTTTTTAGGCCCCAATACTAGTGGCAGAGTGGCGAGGCCAGAACAAGTTGAAGCAGTCGTAGATTATATGGCACACAGTGCTACCAGTTCTATGGGATTGTCTTCCCCCCACTCCACTTCTACTGGTGCTGAGCCCTCCACCTTACCCCCCTTAAAAACAGCAAGGCTGTTCCAGCCACAAGTCTATAATGCTCTACAAAGACACTTCTAGCTGGCATACCATGGAGCAGAAGGAGACACTTGACACTGAGGACAGCTTCTCCTTGACTCAGGGCAGTCTGGCTCACATTAACCACTACATGCTCCAGAGCCTGGGCAACAACCGCAGAGTTGCATAGTAACCATTGTCGATTACTGGGTGGCCACCATGCTTGATTTCCCCCTACAACATCACCTCCTTGATACCACCCCTGGAGTGGGATTGCATAAATAGAGAGTACAAACGCACTCTGGTGGACACACTATTGTCCGTGTTACCAGTTGATTTTGAGGGCTCAGTGGTGGCACAAGGCCAAGGAGGAGGAGCAGCAAGTTGCCATTGCAGCAGGGTCACGGGCACCACCTCACAGGGGAGAGCATGGCCACAATGCAGAAGAACTTATTCCATTGTTTGACACATCCACCATCAGATACAAGCCGTAGTACCAGGAGGCAGACTTTCACTGGCATTGTGGATGACTACCTGTCCACACGTCTCCTGGCTCTGAGCGATGGCTCCTCCTTGTTCAATTTTTGGGTTGCTAAACTGGACATTTGGCCCTAGCTTGCCCTCTACGCCTTGGAGATGCTGGCCTTCCCTGCGGGAAGTGTCTTATCAGAATGTGTGTTCAGCACCGCAGACGGTGTCATCACCGACAATGTGGACATGCTTACATTCCTTAAACCGGACCTTCACCATGATTTAATGAAAAGCCCAAACTCTTAAAAAATGGTTCCCCGGCATCTAAAATTAATATATTTTATGTTTTTAGTCACTAACTTATTATTCTTTCCCCCACTGGGCTGCAACTCTGTTCAGGACTTTAGGATACGGGCGCCGCCATCTTAACTCAGAAGCATCACACTTTCTGAGGAGAGAAGCGTGGGATAAGGTACAGGGGGGCGGGTTATAGCTGTGCTTTGCTCAGACAGAGCAGAGCTGGGGTCAGGAAAAGGTCAGCAGTCCCAGAATGCAGAGCAGCACAGTCAGGAGGCACTTCCTGTTTGCAGGCTGCCTGATAAGATGGCCGCTTCCATATGCCGCCATCTTTGATGTTTAAAGGTTCATAACATGCAGCAGATGCAGGTAAGATGATTTTTAATGTGGACAATCTGTATGTACAGGGTGTGGGAAACATATAAGATAGACTCTTATTCAGAGTGAAGGTCCGCTTTAAGATTAACAAGGTGTGGATTCCATGGGACTTGACTGTGCCAGCACCTGAGTGAGCTGTTACAGTGTTTGCTACCGCCTCCTCCTCCGCCTTTTCTGCTTACACCTCCCCCCCCCAGCCTTTGACACCTGTACAAAAAATCATTATTTTTATTCATTAATTAAATGATTTATCTATCTATTTAGTTATATATTTGTATGTATTATGTATATATTTATTTATTGATGTTATTCATTATTTATTTACTCGTTTATGCATATATTGATTGATGAAAGTTTTATGTATGCATGTATTTCTTTAATGTTTTAGTTTTTTTTTATTATTTTAAGTACTTTACCAGGTCATTACCCAGGTTTCGTGACACAGGTGTCCCCCTCATAGCTATAGTCTAATTAAATACACCTACTCACCTTCGTACCTCTGGTTTATCTTATCTACACCCGGTAGACAATGAAAGCAAATGGCAGTTTTCTCTCCTATAAAAGTTCCTAAAGTCATTTCACCAGCTAAGTTGTGCTACTGGAACTTTGGGCAGTGTACAACATTTCTAAAGAGCAGTTTGTCTCTTATAGAAATAATGCCTGATATCACAGACTGACAGCAATTCATAGCTAACAATTCTAGAATGGGGTAACATGCATTTCTGACCAACTGGATTGAACTAAAAAGACTCTTTGAGCAGATACATCTGATGGATGCATTTAGTTGGGGAACTGCATCTCAAATAGGATGATCAAACCGTCTTACACTAAATATTACATTCTACCTTTAGAGACCCATGAAAGTAACAGCAGCAGGTTAGATGTTCTGAGTTATGTAAGCCAACTGGATGTATCTGATTGGCTGCTGTGTCTCCCAGTACATAAAGCAGAAAAGATGCTTACCAGGAAAAAAATGGATTTGTCAATTTAGCTGTGGCTACAATTGTTATTAGTAGGTCAGGGGAAATGTCTAGGTATTTGTTCTCTTTAAGGTTCCAGTATGAGAATTTGGCCTTATATTCTGTTTGCATGAACCAAAGAAGAAGTATATGAGGTCCAGGAGTCTGCCGCAACCTGGAAAACCGCTGCTCCACTGGTTCACTTGCTGGTACTTTTGCTGCCCAGGATTCCCAGTGTGTTACATCTGGCCACCAACAGCACCAACTCTGCTTAGTTGGGTTCTCGGTTAGCCAGCACATAGGCTTAATGTGTTTTGGTCTTTATTAGCTGGCCAACCCTCAGCTTAGGTACACAAGAACTAATTTCATATTGAACTGTCGGTGGCTGGCGGCTGTTTCCCCAAGGACTTATATTTCCTTACTTCCATACTTTCCCTGTTCCATGTATCCAGCACCTTGGACTTTATTTTCTATTTTTTCACCCCAGAATTTTGAGCTTTGGGCACTGCTGGTCACCTGTACCATGGGCACTCCTCTCCTGGTACCTGTTCTTTTTGCTTCCATTTTGCAGTACCTTCTGTTTGTAAACCTTTTTTACATTTCACAGTGCTTCCTCCTGCCAATTTCCATTAATGGTCCCACAATCACTGGGATCCCACCACTGGGTATCCCAAACAAAATGCATCTATGAGCCATTTCACACTGCGCATTTTCACCACAATGCTGCACTGCACTTTGTCTGTCGGTGACAGCATTGCAATGGCGCCCCCTAGGCTTCTCGGGAGCATTGAAAGATGTCAGGAGGACCCTAAGCAGCACAGAGTAAAGGGAGACATGGGGGAGGCACAAGCACCATCCCAAACTTATGGACACTGGGTGAAACCTATGTGATAAGTTACAATAAATTAGTTTTGTTTTGAGTACTTTACAATTGAATCTGCATTGCTTTGCGGTATACATTCTTCTTCCCAGCGTGATTGATCATTCATATGGGTATTTAAATATTTCCCATTTATTGAGGCGTTTATTGATTGATGCTGGCAACACTGTCTTCAACAAGTGCAGTCATATGGTGAACATCTGTCCATTCGGACGCAGGTAATATCATAATATTTGATTACTATGATCAAATTACAAAAAACATTAATAATAATATATGAAATTGCTTTATTATTTTTATGTCATATGTAGCAATGTTTACTAACCTTAATGGGTACTGAAGAAGCCATCTTGGCGAAACTAGTTTACCCAGGTTGAAGAACAGAGATAAAACCACTTTTACATCAAAAATGACTGTAATTTTTATGGAAATCATGTGTTGTTATTATTATTCTATGAACTAATGTGTTTTTTAACTAATATGTACTATAGTACTTTAGTACTATAAGTATAATAAAGTGTAATTTGTATTTTCTGACATATTTGGATATGTATGATTATATACAATGGCGTGGTTGACATTCGGTAAGCCCCTTTCAAACATTTTTTAGAACAGGGGAGGTAGTCCAAAGACTCCCGTGATCCAAAATATAATTTCTCTTGTGCACCTGGGGGCCACCTACCCAACCAGCCCTTTTATACTTCATTATCTCCACAGGGCAATAGTTTTAAATTAGGTTCTCAGTGGGTCAGGCAAACTTGGATTTAACCCCATCAGGGGGGACAATCCCGTATTGGTATAGACCTGGGGGAGGCCAGAAGCAGTAGGAGGTGGTAACCAATGCTGAAATGAAAACCAGGAGCTGTTGACGGCAGCATCAAAACAGGCAGAAAGGAAAGAGGACAAGTGGACATTGAGATGAGGGCTGAAAAAACCATTAGGAGCGGTGGAGCCATTTGTTGTGGGCCAGGTTGCAGCAGGGAATAGCAAACTGCAGTGCTGGTAAATCTCAATATATAACCCTTTACCATAGACTGCTATAGGCAATGCTTTGTTTACATTGCAAGCCAAACTTTGCATGCGAAATGGAAACAAAATGGCGTCCAAGTTATTGCATTAATATACTTACCAGTGTATAAATGTTTCCCTTGTTTCCTGAGCCACCCAATGCATTGTTTGTATTCGATTACATCCACAACAAAAATTTATACGAAAAGTGTTATCTTTTTTTTACATAAAAAAATAAAATGTTTATTAAAAAAAAAAAACAAATGCAAAAATGTTTTTGTGAAAGAAAAACGTGACTGGAAATTTGACCAGCCATTCTTTAAGATGCTCACCTCAGCCATAGAGAGATACTTTATCCATGTCTGCACAGTTCTAGTTTTTAAGTATAAATATCCATAAAGTTTTTCAGAAGTGTTTTATTTCTTTATTTAGTAGTTGAAGTTTTATGTCACTTTCTGCCTGTGGCAAATCCCTGAAAATGTGGGAGAGATGGAGTAATTTATGCTGCCTGTCAGAGCTGACTCATTCCGTATGTTTGCAGAGTCCATATCTCCCAGTCTGTTCCATGACTGCATTTTCTCAGCGCTTTATTCATCAGCTATCATAATTTAAATAAGACTAATATTGGAATAAAAACAACAGAATGAGTAATTACTTAGTAGCTATGTTTTCTTTGTATACAACAATGGAGTCAATGAACTCATGCTAACTATACTTTCAGTCACACACATATATACCAGTAGCATGTATACTGTATTTCTTTAATCAGCTACTTTAATTATGAATAGTTTGGATTTACAGGAGCACTAGAAAAAAAATATAACAATCCTGATAAACCAATATAAATATACTGCTGTAGATAGCATTAGGAGGGCTTAAACACCCCTAAAACAAATTCAAGCCTCGCTGTTCTTTTTCTATAAAAGGAAGAAAGAAGTTTCAGGGTGAAAGATTTGTGGCTATAAAATTCAGCTTGCTGAATATATAGCCGTTGCTATAATAATATAATATAATTATAGCTATAATAATGGCTTCTGACGTGTTTAGATGCTTTTACCCATCAATGTTGCACTAGAGCATGTTCACATTAAGCCCATAGCTCTCTCCTGTAAAAAAAAGAATGGTATGCTAAAACACTTGGGGCCTAATTTGCTAAAATTCTAACTGTGTGCCCTTTTAAATGCCACTGCATTTGTAGGCCCAGTGAATTTCTCAATGTACTGTGTGGTAAGTGGCTCATTGTGAAAAAGACTGGAGTAGTACTGCTAACTAGTAACATTTAGACAATCTCTACATAGTAGTGCCAATAGGTTCCAGTCTGCATGCGTTGTAAAAAACTAAGCTCCGTGCAAAAGTAAACTTGCACAAGAGAACTATCGCATTCAAGGGACACGTGCAGGTTTTATACCTGCAAAAGCACTCAAGAAGCCATTTGAGATCTCTTGCACCATGTCATGACAGCCAGCTGCCCCCATATTAGCTAAACTACTTCTGCAGCTTCTAATGTTCAGCTGACTGTCCCTCCTTTCTCCTACCATATATGCTCCCTATACTGAAATGCCAAAACTTAATTTAGTTCTATGTTTTTTTAAGATTTACGCCTAACATATATGTTATACCTTGACACTAATGTCTCTGCAATATTTTTTCAATTTCTCTTTTTAATAGTAACACATTCCCATAATTGTTGTTAACACTTTAGGCGCCAGCGTACCTCGAGTTTTTGTCACCCTCTTTTTCCAGACCATGGACTATGTTGTGCTCCACATGTTCAACTGTGATATATGAAGGGACTTCCAGGGATTCCCCAGAAAAATTATATATAGTTTTTTCAGCAGAGTCTGGGCTTTAACATGAAATGTCTTGTTTGTCATTTTTTATGTATATTCTGAATATTTTGGAGTGAAATATGTACAACAAAGTAAAAAAGTCCAACCTCTCACTAGTGACTCCCCCGGCATCTGACAGCTCAGTGCCAGGAGCAGGATGATGTCATAGGGTGACATCATCCGCCCTGCCCAAGAGAGGTGGGTCTAGTGACAACAACGGAGACGGGAGCCTCTTTTGGGCTCTCTCCTCATCGTGGAAGAGCAGTGGGGGATCGGAGGCCTCTCCCCAGTGAAGAGGAAACCCGGCTGGAGGGATCGCGCACAGAGGTAAGCAAATGTCATTTTTTTTTTTTAGAGTAAATGCCGGCGGCGGCTGAAGCATGGGGGGATCACCTAAAGACAGCAGAGCCCAGGGGGGTTTAGAGCCCCCCCCCCAGGTGCAGAAAAGACCCAGCTGGATTTATCGAGGGGTCAGGTGAGTCATCAGGTTAAATTTACAGCTGGCGTTTACAGGTAGGAGAGGCAGCTACATACATTTAACATAGCTGGCATTAGAAGGGTTAAACCTAATATCTAATTGGTAGATTATAGTACTTTTCATTTTTATAATTTTTGTTTAAATAATGTTATAAATATTATTAAATACATTTGAACCGGACCTTCATACCGAATAAGAGCCTATCTTGTATGTTTCCCCCACCCTGTACATACAGATCGCCCACATATAAAAATCATCCTACCTGCACCTATTGCCTTTTTATGAGCCATTTACATCCAAGATGGTGGCCCATGGAGTCCCAGGCTGCCTGCAGACAGGAAGTGTCTTCTGACTATGCCGCTCTGCATTCTGGGATTGCTGTCCTTTTTCCCCACCCCAGCTCTGCTCTCATCTATAACCCGCCCCCTGTGCTTTTCACCCCTGTTCTCTCCTCCGTATGTGATGCTTCTGAGGCAAGATGGCAGCACCTGTATTCTAGAGTCCTGAACTGAGTTGAGGGCCAGCAGGGGAAAGAATAAGTAAGTGACTAAAAACTTAAGGGGTTGTTTTGGGTTTGGTCTTTTCATTAAATTATGCTGAAGGTACAATTTAAAGTAAAAATATTGGTAAAATCATGAAAATTACAAATGAATACAAAAAACCCACTAGAGTCACCAAGAGTTAGAAATAGTCAGGAATCATCAGGCTCTCAGCAAGGCATTAATCAAAAGGCTCTATTTCTCAAAAAAGAGTACAGAAACACACCAAAAGCACTATTCTCACCAGCAAAAATATGGAGGAAATTCCACACCAATTTCTCACCTTGATAGCTTGTCTCCGAGGTTAATTGTGGTCTTTGAATCATGCAAGTGAGGCCACATTTGTAAGGGTTTGTGCACACAGAAAAATTTTAAACTTGGGTTTGGGCTCTTGTGAAAATATGCACTTAAAAAAAATGTGCATGTACAAAGGTGTCTGCTGAATCACGTGAGACACAAAGGTAAGATTCTTGCACTGGAAACCATTTGAGAATTGATCCTAATGTATGCCCATGTGCTTCAGTGTATGCCCATGTGCAATGTGTAACTACATGTTGAAAAAGATAGTTTAAAATCAATAAATAAAAGAGAAAACCAATAATGGTTTAAATGCTACAGACATGACAGACATAAATTATTTTTCAACAAGTAAAAAATAAAAAATTCAGCATTAACTTCATTGTATCCATTTTTGAATATTGGTCCTGAAATACTGGTAAAATAACAGCTGTTATTGAAATACAGGCCCTAGCATGTCCTCTCTAATGTATATGTTTGGAGACCAAGGCAGTTATAGGCTTCTTTGATACTTGCAAAAGAGGCAAATCCCTATAGGGTTAAAAACAGCAGCTCAAATGGCATACAAAATAGAGAATAGTGGGTGTATGTCTGTAATTCAGTAAACTTTTCTTACTTTTTGTTTTCAACTATTGGATTTAGTTGTTTTTCTAAATAATGCTAAGAATAGAGAGCACTGAAATTAAAGAGAAAAACAACAATTTGCCATTTTTAGGATGTATTTTTTAGTGGTTAAGTTCCTGACATAACATTAGCAGCTGTAGGTAAGTAGAGTGACAAAGTGGGACCTGTTGCTAAGTCATATAGTGACTCATTCTTGATGAAGGCTTTTTTCCCTATACCTAACTTTACCTATGCTTATGAAGTACACACATTCATGTTTGGTGACAGTAAAGAAGGGAGCAGGCCTTTTTTTTACATATTTATATGTTCAGGTATACAGGTAAGAGATGAAGACTACAGAACCCAAAGAAAACAGGGAGCCTGATCTTACACATTTTATGTATGATGTCCCAATAAATTGGCAATTCAATGTCAATAAAACAATTACCTGAGTTTAACTCATGAAGTTATTAGGAAGGTATCTTTTGGTATTGGAAGATAAAGGTGCACTTAATCCTTTTTAAGAGATAGCTAAAGAAGTAGAAGAGAAGCAAAGAACAAAAGTAGAGGTAAGGGGAAAGGGCGGGGAGAGCGAGTCCAGAAGAAAATAGGGGGTTTTAGTCTTCTCCTAGGAGGGTTTGGTATTCAGAAGTATTGGGGAATTCTATTTAGTTGGACCATGTCTGCATGAAAGAATAATCTCTGTTCTTCAAAGAGAGGGTATGCAGGCTTTCGCCACATATATTGAAAGTCAGAGCAGATATTTCTTTTAGCAACAATCTTTTTAGAGTAATCCCAGAGTGGTAAAGGAGATAAAAAGGCCACCTCATCAGGAAATTCAACATGAGGACAGAGCCAGTATATGTGGTCTTCCTCCTCTCCTCACCACTTGCACCTGCAGAAGACCTCGGGGAAGTACCTGGGAAGGACTCTGTACAATCTGTTAAAAATGTTGTAATTGTATTACTGGTATCTGGTAAATAATGCAGATTAATAAGTCAAGTTAGGCTTGTCTTGCAAGTTCATGTGGGTCAGTGGGAAACGTCAAAATCAGTTAAAAAGGGCTTGTCTAATTGGGCCCCATCCTTCACAAAAGACTCACAAAAAGTGTTAATAGTCTAAATTGGTAAGTAATTAAGTAAGTAAAGTGAGGAATGCTTTATCTCCATTTTTCGATACACATCACTATGTGATGCATTTGGATCATGCTATTCATCAAGTGGTATTGGTTTCCTTTCTCAGGAAAGTGTGCCAGTCTAAAGATCCCCCTGGATAACCAGGATTTGACTACTGAACCATACCAGATAGCACAGGAAGAAATCCTGGATTACCTAAGAAGGGTGGAAGGAAGAAAGGGGTTTGGAAGATGTCTTGTTTTTGGAAAAAACTGTGACAAACCTGAACCTGAACAGTGGAGTGTCTCAGAAGAGGGAGGACTTCTTGCTTTGTTAGCCAAGGGACCACAAGTAGGTAAAGGTCAGTAAGATTTAGCCATTGATAACCCATATGAAAGTGCCACGTGTTCTGGGTATCTTTCAAAGCCACCCAAATTAGGAGAAACAGAGAGCACTTTCAATGCAGTACAACTGTCTCCATTCCCCTTGATTACAGTTGGTGATAACCCCTTGGCAGAAATTCAGAGCTTAAAGTGTAACTCCACTTTCGATGGAATTTTTTGTAGTGTATATTTATGTGAGCCAAAATGATGTCCTCAAGGTACTGAGCTGATATATTTTTTTTTTCTCATGTTAGAAAATGTGTTTTATGGAAACAGTTTTCCCCCTCTGCAATGTGCATCAAGTTTGTACATCAAAAGAGATGTGAGTCCTGTACACATAGAACACTGCTGCTGGGAATGTGTAAGGTTGGTCATTGCTCACTTCTCTCTTCTTAGTGTACAGACTCAGCGTACATAGCAGAGATTGGATAGTGCAGCAGAAGTGTGCTCCTTTAACTAACTTTGCGCTACTCTTCCTGTCAGCGGTGGCAGTGGTAGAATTTGAAACTGGCCCTAGCCGGGGCTACAGAAAGATGGCCACTGGCTCCCATGAGTTTCTCACCAGCTGAAGAGAAATGCCTGCTCAACACTAGGAGTGTTTAGTTTTTGTTCTCACACAAAACGAAAATTCTCTCTAAAAATCTGGTTCCAGAAGTCCTGCTGAAGAGGTGCGTGAATATGTTTGCACGGGAAAACTGAGATTGCTTAATCGAGCCTTATATTTAACATGAATAAACCAAAGCCCATAGCAAATGAATATAATGATCACCACAATGCAAGTTTTAGCGAATTAACTTTAAACCGGACATTCAATCCAAACTTTGAGCAGCAAAGGTACATTCTCTGATGTTCAGGATTCTTTACTTAAAGTAAATAAGATTATCTCATTAGCGGAGCAACTAAGGGAGTGGGTCAGTCATGCTATAATGAAGGTGATGAGTTCCGAAAGAGCTGCAGAAAAATAATGATTCTGTATTCATTTCATTGAAATAAATAAGAGAAAAACTAACAAAGCCAGTGACATAGCTAAATGACTTGCCTGGCACCCCATCATCCAAACAAGACAAGACCCTTTTTGTGAAATATCATTTTTTAAAATATATTTTACTGGCTGCACATTGAATTCAGCACAATGAAAACATCTGACTGTGTTTTTTAGCTTGCTCATAATTAGGTTCTCGCAGATGGAAAGCATATTCATCCTTGCAGTCCCATGTTGAGAATGTATGTGCGGCTCTCAACCAGCAGCATGAGTCATAGATCTGGCAATTAAACTTGGTCTCCTATCAGAGAAATGATTCTCTCCCTCCTGTGTTACCCAAGGCAAGTTGGCATGGAGGTAATTTTTTTTATTTGTAGGTTGAAGTTTAAATATAGTTAGTAAGTTATTTGTTTTAACACATTAACATGAATTCCTTTATATGTCATCTAAGGATTAAGTGTTTGCTTCCTCGTAGACGTGTGCTTTGAAATTGAGAGCTTAAAAAAACATACCTTACTGACTGCAGCCCTGATCCCTTGCAGTGCCAGCTCCTCGGTAATGGTCAGCAGTTGTCAGCACACTTTAGGCTAAGATACTTTAGAGGAGTATACAGTGTATGGCCTCCTACTTTTTATATCTCTGGATTCTCTTTGATGAAATTCAAAAACTAGAAATGGAGAGGATAACTGTATTGTGGGGGACAGGAGCGGATTAAGTGTGGTGGAGGCTCCTGGGCACAAAATCTGGTGGAGGCCCCAGATATAGTATTTTTTTTCCTTTAAAATAATTGTCCAGCCAAATAACTGATCAGTGGTTTTCTGACACCCTCCTACTAACTGGAACATCAGACTGAGTCCTTTGTGGGTCCCTTGTGCTTTGCCACTCTTGGTGGGGGTAGTGTAGTCGCCCCCAGCTGGTCCAGCAGAAAACAGTTCTCTGCATTCAGCTGCCAGCGGCTGTGCTTGGTGGCTTATGTGCAGTGAGCGGCCGCTGATTGACAGCTCTGCACCCACCCATCACCTGCTGATGGCAACTTTGCTGCTCTAGACTCTCCGCCCTGCCCTGTGGTGGCTTTGGCTATGGGTTTGAAAATACAAAAAAAAAGCTTGCCCAGGCACTGCCCCCCAATAGCTTTGTTGCTGGCCCCGCGTTTCATCAGACCAAAGATTGAAAGGCCTCCTGGACCAGACCATAATCCAAAGGTTGGTGAAGGCCCCCTTTGCAGGGCCTTCACCTTGGGCCCCCCTCATAATCCGGCAGTGGGGGATAAGGTTGCTGCTGACCACTAATTTTGTCTAGTATTTTCAGAAGTCGTTTTCAAACACATACCATGTCATTTCTTGACCTTGTCATTAAACTAGACCAAAAAACCTTGCACAGTTAAAAAGAAAATCCCCAATACTCCCCTGCTCCATCTACACGCATGATATTGACAATTATGGTCAGAACTTAAGCTCTCAAAGCTTAAACATCACCTCACTGATTTTTTCCTGGTCGCAGCCATCTTGAAACACCTGGGAGGCTTCCTTTCCTGGAATCCTAGCTGTGTTGCTCACATAGCCGACAATGTATAGTGGCAGGAAACCCAGCAGCTCTAGTCTATAGGACGCCACTGAGGTGGGGTAAGGAGAATCGGACCATGGCAGAAGTTACAAATAGATTAATTTTTATGTGCAGCAATCTAAATTGCCTTAGGAAGGGATGCATATTAGCACTCTTTGTTGTAAGGGCTCAATTTATATCCATCTGACAGAGTTCAGCCCCAGAGTTTTTGAAAGCTATTAATCTGGCACAATTAAAAAGTAAATAACCCAGTATTTTCTATCCTAGATTTTGTTCCTCCTGCCTGGGACTGCTTTATGTATACCCATAGAATGCCCATAAACTCACCTTACCATCGTTCCCACAGCAAATGTGCGAACCACTGGCCAGTAATGGGTGCATATGCCATTTAGCTTTTGCTGCTCTAAGGTCAGAGTGGCACACAAAGCCGAATGGACAGCCCACCACTGACCACTACCCCCACCCATCATCGTGTAACCGCACCAGGCTTTTCTAAATGACTGGTACTCACAGATATTGCTGAGCGGTGATGCACCTGCATCATCCACCTGTTCTATGGGATCAGCAAAAAGAGGGAGACCATTGTCCATAGAGTATTATAGATCCTAGGCCGTTGGTTGCCGCTCTTTAAAGTGGACCACTCACCAGCACAGCCACCCTGGATTCCAAAAGACTCCAGGGCCAGCTAATTAAGTGTCCCTGGGGCATCACCTGTGTTGTACCTATCCATAAGAAGGGGAGTAAAGAAGAAGCAAGTAACTACAAGCCAGTTAGCTTAACATCTGTAGTTGTTACTAATGGAAACTTATAGAAATTCCCCTAAAAAAATTATAGTTGGCTATGAAAAATCAACAACTTGTTGGACCCCAAACAGCATGCCTTTACTGGGGGCAGATCATGTCAAACTAATCTTGTTGATTTTTTGACTATGTTACTAAATTGTTCGATGGAGGTGGTGATGTGGATATCAACAACACCATTCCATGTGCATGAGCTCATAGAGAAGTTATTAAAAAGTGGACAAAATCCCTCGATAGTTCAGTGGATGTGTTGATCAAAGTAGATAGGTATCAAAGTGCTGCTGTTGATGATGATGTGCAATGTTTCAATTGACGTACTGCAAAGCTCTGTCCTGGGTCCCATTCCTTTTAATATTTTTGTAAGCAACATAAGAAAAGGCAAAGTTTGCAATTTAGTCAAAGATGAAAGGCCTGTATTAGGGTGGATATTCCTGTAGGTGGAAAATAATTTGGCTTTACTGAATAAATAAACACAACAATGGAACTTGGCGTTCAATGTCTGCAAAGTCTGTATTAAAATATTAGATTAAATGGTTTTTCACTTGAAAAAACTAAATATGTAAAGTGAAAAAAATTCTGAAACTGAACTGAAATTTAAAATTGTAAAAGATAAATGTGATTCAGCACCATTCTGACTACACCGTTTTACTACTCTTTTAAATGAATAAATACAGCTGCCCTGATCAGATGTAAAAAATTCTCAGCACAATTATTGCGGAACTTTATATCTTTTATGACAAAACCTGTGCCCAAGGCTAAAGGGGTTAGTGAGTTGCCAGGACCAGACTAGTGCACTAGCTTGGTAATTTGGGGTGAGGGCCATGATTTGTTTTCATTTTAATTGAAACAGTAAAAATAAATAAATAAGTAAATAACAAGGTAACGTCAGTAGATTTGCAAGAATAAATCTATGCAATTACAATAGCCGTTTTCTCTTTTACTTTGATACGTCATCCAGCTCCCTTTCCCAATAGGCAGTCCAGTGCGATAAATAACAAAACATGTGGAGCAAAAGAAAACAGCAAGTCCAGTTGCCTTGATCTATTACTCAATACATCTCTTTCTTAGTTAATTTTATATTTTTTAATTACTGTTTTAATAAAATATTAAAGCCAACACCCCAGGAAAAGTGCTAAACCTTGGGGCTGGTAAGTTGCCAGTTTTAGGGGCAGGCTGTTCGGCTTTTTGACCCTGGGCTTACTATGCCTGGTGCACCATCTGGTAATCTGGAGGAAAGACCATGATTCTTTTTTCATTTTATTTGAAACAGTTACAAGGAATAAATCTAAGCAACTGCAATAGCATTTCACAAGCTATCCAGATGCCTTTCCTAACAGTGGGATGAATAACAAAACATGTGAAACAAAAGAAAACAGCATGTCCATTTGCCTTGATCTAATACGAAATACATATCTGGCATTAAATGGGTGACTGTGATCCTTCACTAGTTGTACAAGTGCATTAAAAAACAATTGTAACAAATTCACAGAGATATGTTACATGCAAGGTTGGATTAAGAGTCGTGGAGGCCCCTGGGCATTGGAGAGGCAGGTAATAGGGGGGCTTGGGGTTAATGGCAAGTCACCCGCTAGCCGCAGGTGACTTGCCAAACCCAGAACCCTGTGAACTGGTGTAGGGGTCTCATGGACCCCTTACCAGTTTGCAAAGGGTTAACAGTAAAAAAACACACCACACCTAGTAAAAATATCATTTATAAAAAAAAAATCTGATTGTCAGCTCCTGTGTCCCTCGCCGATCCAATGACAGAAGAGGTGATGGCCGGCCACTGGCAAGGGGGAAGGCAGATGATCAGAGGATCACTCAGCCTGTCCTCCTCTGTCCAGCGATCACGACATCTGAGAGCTGAGCCGCCGAGAGCCAGGATGACAAACGCATGGGACGGGGCTACACAGCAAGATGGCGGCGCCCATCGGGAAGTCAGGGGGAGAGAGCCCATCAGGCTCTCTCCTGAAGACTGAAGAGCTGGGGGGGTCATTGGAGGCCCCCCACCGGAGAAGAGAAAAGCCGGCAGGAGCGATCAGGCACAAAGGTGCGTAAATGTCCTTTTTATTTATTTTTTTATTTTTTACATGTAATACTGGCAGTTACTGAAGCGGGGGGCTATCCCGGTTACTCCCCTTCAGCCGGGGGGGCCTGGGTGGGGGATCGAAGCCCCCCATAATGAAGAGGTGGTGGCTTTTTTTCTTTTGCCCGCTAGCGGGGAGTAAACCGGGCATGTAACATTTACGTAGCTGGCAGTTAGCAACAGGAGAGGCAGCTACGTGAAATTTATGTAGCTGGTGTTAGAAGGGTTAATTTAGTTTAACTTTAAACACTCTGGCCGAGTGATGTCACCTACCTGCCGTCACCGCTTCTTCGGCTCTTCTTCCTACTGGCTCTGTCTTCTTTGGACGGCCACCGCCTCCACTCCGACACTCACACTCTGCAAGTTGTGGGCAGCGGACCGCAACACAGACCCGCAGCTTCTGCCCCTGCCGGCTTCTCCCTTCCCTGTCTCACACATTTCCTCTCCTGCCTCTGCACACTGCGCGCCCTAAAGTGGAAGCGCTAGGCCCTAGTGTGCTTCGGGGGCCGGCTCTGGGGGGGAAACAATTGAATTTTTTCTGTACCGCCCATCTGCGGGCAGCAAACTGCTGATGCCCAGAGGCTGGTGGAGGCCCCCCTCTGATGGGAAAGTGGTGGAGGCCCCACAAGCCCCAGCCATAATCTTACCCTGATTACATGGGGACGTCACCTGATCATTCTAAAGCTGTGTGAAATGTAGAAAACAAATGCACCATTTGGGATGAAGACTTCTCAGCACCATAGATGATTTCAGAGACTTACGACTAAATTCGAGACGATTTTACAGAACATTTTGCCATTTTCCTATGAAAATGTAAATTTTTCATCCGCATTTGCATCTGGACAAATGTAATAATTATTTTAGTAATAATAATTTTCCAAACCAAAATGATTTTTTTTTACTATGTTTTTTTAATCAACCCCATTGTCTCTAAATGTCACTTTAGAAACACCTATCTGGAGAATAAATCCCCTTTGTGAGTATTGTATGTACAAGACTGTGTTAGCGAGGACAATGGGCAGAGTAACCAGGCAGTGGGGAAAGCAAACACGATGCTCAGCTGCATAGTTTGAGGCATCGGCAGCAGGAAGATAAAGATAGTGGCACAACTCTGATGAAAACATGTAACCATGTACTTTGTACAGTTTTGGAGACCTCAACTACACAAAGGCATTGCTCAGGTAGAGCACCCACCACGGCAGCATGTAACTTGGGGCCTACCTACTCTTTGAACTAGTAGAGGAGTTTCCTGAACTAGTTCAAGGTAGTTCAAGGGGTCCCCTTCCTCCCAGACAGGCACTCTGTCAGGCTCTGCTCACTCACCATGCTGGAAGGGGTATTTATACCCCTGGGCATGGCTTTAAAGGAGTCTCCCAGCTTTCCAATGACCTTTGACAGAGGTTGATTTTGGAAGAAAAAAATACATTTTTTAGGTTGCGTTTACAGACCCTGTTTTGATATTTTCACGCTGGAATACCTGCGTGTTATTTCCACCACCCTTAATCTCAACTTCAAATGCATTAGACACATATGTGCAGCCTAAACTAAAAACTAAATCTATGCTATTTTGAAGAGCTTTATTTTGAACAGTTGAAATTGACCTAAGCCTCACTAGCAACTGTGTGCAAGAGACAGCCTGGGCCTGGAGGGAGCCTGAGTCACCTGACTGCTTACTACCCACATGCCCCTTGCATCGCTCTGTATGCCAAACCATAAATAGCTTTAATTTATATGTGATATAGGAAAAAAAAGCATATTTATCAAAGGTCTGGTTTTAATATATACTAATACAAACATGGTGTAGTGAAGTCTAGCTTAAAGTTATTGGACTTTGAATTGCTGAATAATATGGCCATAGATATAGTTTGAATTGAATTGACAAGTTTTGGGTGCAATTTGACTATCTCTGTTTTCAAATTAAAGAAAAAAAGCTTTAATGTCAATAATTAAACTTAAAGCGGTCCTTCACTCTGAATAAGAGTCTATCATATATGTTTCCCACACCCTGTACATACAGACTGTTATGAGCCTTTAAACATCCAAGATGGTGGCTCATGGAACGTCAGGCAGCCTGCAAACAGGAAGTGCCTTCTGACTGCGCTGCTCTGTATTCTGGAATTGCTGACCTTTTCCCGACGCCAGCTCTGCTCTGTCTGAGCAAAGCACAGCTATAACCCGCCCCCTGTACTTTATCACGCTCTCCTCTCCTCAGTAAGTGTGATGCTTCTGAGTCAAGATGGTGGCGCCCGTATCCTAAAGTCCTGAACAGAGTTGCAGCCCAGTGGGGAAAGAAAAAAAAAAGTATGTGACTAAAAACTTAAAATATATTAACTTTAGATGCTGGGGGATCATTTTTTAAGGGTTTGGGCTTATCAATAAATCATGGTGAAGGTCCGGTTTAAGATAATGGCATATAAATGTATAATTATGTGCAGGATAAGACAACCAAACAGTACAAAGGACCATTCTAGATTAAATAAATCTAGTTAGGAGATATGTTACTCAAAAAAGATGCTCTAAAATCTTTTGATAAACTTCTATTTATTGCAGTGTGTTTGCCTATGGCCTGAAATCTGTTTTGCAATGCATTTTGCCTGACTTAAAGATTGCACAATTTTACTGTGTGGATGTGAAAACTATAGTTTGAAAATGCTGACAAGATGATTGATTTATGCTATATTCCTTGTACAGACTGTGGATTTTGGACTGCAAGGTTCTACAATAACAGTTGTGTAACACCTAAACAAGACATGAGGCAAGATGGTTGCGCTACAACTCACTTGCCTTGGTCACGTAATAATCATTCCATGATGTGATGATGATAAGTTGAACAAGAAGACAAAGCTGTCAAATAATTTGATTAACAAGAATCAAAAAGGGAGAACAGTTAAAAAGAGAGAATCAAGACTGGAAAGTATTATGAAAGATAGCTTATAAAATCACAAATGACAATCATGTCAGATGGACATGATCAAATCATTACAGATAAAAGGAGGACTATTGGCAAAATATAGCCCAGTAACAAAATAAGATGACACTTGACCATATAAATCCTTAGCTGATAGACAAATAAACTGTGTTCCGTACCTCATAAATCATGTGGCAATTCTGACTAGGAGTACAGGAGCCGTCTCCTGTCTAGATCAGTCTATTGCTCGATAGGGGTGATCTGCAGCTGTAAATAGTGACCCGATGTACAACAATATGCAGCATTTAGGGGAAGCATGTGACACTTGGTTTGTTCATAGTTTAGTATAGGGTTAGCCAATACTGAATTATGAATGAGAAGAATATGACAGTAATGAGATGCTGTAGAAATGGTAGCAATGTAAATTCAATGTATAGCTATTAAAGTAAAAGTCTTTTAATCTATGCATCCAGGATTCTAGTCCAGACTGGTGTGATATAATATATTTTACCCCCCCCCCCCAATTCTAATTTGCTATTTCCAGTTCTTTTTATCTTTTAATTTTCTTCTTATCGCTGTAGATTGCTAGTATTTATTTGTTGTGTATTTAAAATGGACCAAAGTACCATATTTTCACTATCCTATGTTTTGGTCCTTGTCCCTGGGGCATCCTTATTTGGGATGCCCCACAGTGTGAAACCCCCCAGACCACCCCTGAAACTTACCATCCCCATGTTTTCATGCCACATGCACAGATTCTGGTCCAATCAGTGCTATATGCTGTACATATTAATGTATGGCATATGGCGCTGTTTCATTTTGAGCTCTGGGATAAGGAGCAGGGAGTAGCTGCATCCTGTGGTCTGTGGCGCTCTCCTGCGTCCAGCCTATCCAAATGTCTCCCTCACCTCAGCCATAAAGATGTTTATGAGCAGGAATGTTTATGAGAGTTTTTGTGGGCTATCCGAAACCCTATTATATTCACACAGCCGGGCCAGCCGGGCGAGCAAATAAGGTCATTGGTCCACTTTAGTACTTTATATATCCACCCTGCACCATGTGTAATGGCTAATTTCAATAGGGGTTGTATTGTTATATGTGTGTGTGTGTGTGTGTGTGTGTGTGTGTGTGTGTGTGTGTGTGTGTGTATATATATATATATACACAAACACACACACTCACACACATTTACACACACATATTCAAGGTGGAAAACTCTTCTGCCATTGCCAAGAGATTCCCCTCATTGATCAGTAGTCTGATGCAGCCCCCAGCCAATGTCTAATTTAAAGCTAGTGCCAGATAGGTCTCAGCACCAGGAGCTATGGTTAAAGCTGCGCCAGTTTATAGGCACTGTAGGTCAAGATCCCATAGAGCACAATGGGCAGAACTGTATTTAAGGGTTTTATTCTTATAATTAATATCACAAACACTGTTTGTGCAGAACTTGCATTGTGGCATTTCATGGCTTCCTTTGCTTACCAATGTGATAACAACTAAAATGCAACCTAAATGCACTGTAAAGTTTGTAAAGTTTGCCCCCCTGACCAGTGCTGGAAAAATACAGCACCAATCTTTTCAGGGTGGAAAAAAATCATAAATACGCTGTGCAGCGCTGAAAAGACAGCGGTACAAAGTGACGCTCACTGGCACTGTTATAATCGGCAGTCGGGTCCAACAGGCGCTGACACAGGCAGGCAAATACCTAATGCAACAATCAAGGCAAATTAGTTAGCACTGGGCGCTACGACTTCCAGCACCACTGTAGTCAAAATAGCAGCACCAACAAAGACAAAGATGCTGGCACTCCAAAGCTGGCGCTATATACACCAGGAAGATGCTAAACCGCGCACTTCACGTTTATCCCTGGAGCTTAAGTCTCCTCCTCTCAATTTGAGATTATATAGTTAACTCAGGGGTTTTTAGAGTACAAAGAAATATAGATCATTTTACAACAAGGGTTGTGCTTCGGACAGGGGCTGAAGCTAAATTCGACCAAGACCTTGCTCCAGTCACCATTGCTGGATGCTGGCATGCTAGCCATCACTACCCTGTGAACTGGTATAGGGATCCCTTGGAGGACGTCCTTTCTGCAGGTCCAATGGTTCAGGGTCTCTTTCCTGGTCCAGTAGGCTGTGATCTTCTTGATGCCAAGAAACCACTTATGCAGCCGCCCTCCCCACCCAGCATATTTAGTGAGGGGAGGAGGTGTTACGTGCTTGAATTTCCCCCCTTCTAGTTTAAAAAATAAAAATAAAAAATACTCACCTGACCCCTTGTTGGATCCGGCCGGGTCTCCTCTTTAATTTGGTGCCATCCGATCCCCCGTGGGGGGTCGGATGGCTCCAGGAGAGCCCCCGGAATAGGCCGCCCCCCCCCTGCTTTGGCAGCAGAAGCTGCTAATTGTAAAAAAAAAAAAAAAAAAAAAATGACATTCACTTACCTGCGTGTGCGCTGGCTCCCGCTGTCCCTCCTCTTCACCTGGGGGGCCTCCGATCCCCCCCCCCAGGACTCACCGATCTTCAGGAGAGAGCCCGGGAGGCTCTCTCCTCTCTCCTTCTCGATGGCGGCCGCCATCTTGCCGCTCTTGGGGGCGGGGCTATGACGTCATCCCAGCCCCGATCACAGCGTCAGCTCTTTCAGCTGTCAGATGCCGGTGATCGGTGCCGGGGAAGGAGGTGACAGGAGATCCTCTGATCTCCTGCCTCCCCCTTCTCTGGATGCCGATCACCGGCATCTGTTAGCTGAGCGGCGAGGGACAAGAGCTTGCAATCGGAGGTAAGTACAGTAAAAATTTTTTTTTTTTTTTAATAAAATACTTTTTATTATTGTGTTTTTTTTTTAACAGTTAACCCTTTGTGAGCTGGTAAGGGGTCCATGAGACCCCTTATACCAGTTCACAAGGCTGGGGGGGGGTGGCAAGTCACCTGCCCTAGCGGGTGACTTGCCATTAACCCCCGCACCCCCATTACCTGCCTCCCCAAAGGCCAGGGGGAGGGCAGAAGAGCCCGGGCCCACATAGGCTATGTGGGCTCGTAGGCTGCAGGGTGGGGGGGGCCACAAAAGCTGGCCCCCCCACTCTGTGCCTACAAGCCCCCATAGTCCTGGTCCTGGGCTGGTTACTTTGGGTAAGGGGGACCCCACGTCAATTTTTTTTTTGATTTTTAAGGGTTTTTAACCCTTAAAAATAAAAAAAAAATGGGGTCCCCCTCCCCTGGGAGGGGGGACCCTATGTCATTTTTTTTTTGATTAACCCTTTGTGTTCTGTCATCCAGCAGCTATAAAAGGCTTCCAGCAGGTGAGCAGAAGCCAGTGATCGCCGAGGGACAGAGTGCTCCAGGATGGATGGGAGGTAAGTGTAAAAAAAAAAAAAAAATTAATAAAATATTTTTTTCTCTGTGTGTGTCTGTGTCATTATTTACTTTTAACCCCTTGTGAACTGGTAAGGGGTCCATGACCCCTATACCAGTTCACAAGGCCGGGGGGATGGCAAGTCACCTGCGCTAGCGGGTGACTTGCCATTAACCCCCGGCACCCCCATTACCTGCCTCCCCAAAGGCCAAGGGGGGGGCAGAAGAGCCCGGGCCCACATAGGCTATGTGGGCTCGTAGGCTGCAGGGTGGGGGGGCCACAAAAGCTGGCCCCCCCACTCTGTGCCTACAAGCCCCCATAGCTGGTCCCGGGCTGGTTACTTTGGGTAAGGGGGACCCCACGTCAATTTTTTTTTTATTTTTAAGGGTTTTTAACCCTTAAAAATCAAAAAAAATGGGGTCTCCCTCCCCTGGGAGGGGGGACCCTATGTCATTTTTTTTCTCGATTTAACCCTTTGTAGTGTGGATGGTATTTGTATTTTATTTGTGAATGTTATAAAATACTTGTTTCAGTTAGAGGGGTCTCCTGGGCAGGAACAGGGGGCTACCGATAAATATGTGGTACCGTTCTAATCGGTAGAAATGGGGCTTTCACATGCAATATGATTTTCCTTAATAAAATACATTTTTTATTTAAAATAAAGGAGTCAATTTTCGAAAAAAATATTTTATTTTTTATTTTTATTTTTTTACTTAATAATATTGTAAAAAAAAAAAAATTACAAACAAGACATTTCATGTTAAAGCCTAAACTCTGTTGCAAAAAAAATATATATAATTTTCCTGAAAGTTCCAGCAAAAATGGCGCAAAACATGACGCAAAATGGGGAAAAATGGCCTGTCAACAGAGGGTGACAAAATCTCAAGTGGGCTGGCAATTACAAGGGTTAATAGTACCTATGCATGTTGGGTATTGTTCTGTTCGGGGGACCTTGCGCTTTCAGACTTAGCTTGTTTTTTCTGGTTTGCATATTTATATTTTAGGAAAAGGTGTTTTTTATTCAGCTTTTTTATACATTTTTTAGGGAAACCCTGCGCAAACAAAGAATTCTTTGAGGTAATAATTCCAGAAAGATGAGCCCACTAGAACAAGCTGGGTACCCTTAGAAATGTGTGTACTTTCAGGGAATATGTGGTTTATGGGGGATATTCCAAATGTCAAGGGTTGTTTTGGTTGAAAAATCGCAAGGTGCGCACTTTGTCTGCAGAGCTGAAATTTTCAAGTAAAATTACCGTTACGCACATGCTTTACTTTGGGGTGTTTGGCAACTCTTCCCTTGACAGTAGCTATGCATGTTGGGTATTGTTCTGTTCGGGGGATGTTGCGTTTTCAGATTAAACTTGTTTTTTCTTGTTTGTATATAGTTTTTTTAGGAAAATGTGGCTTTGATTCTGCTTTTTTATCCTTTTTTTTAGGGAAACTCTTTGCAACCAAAGAATCCATTGAGGGATTACTTCCAGAAAACTATGGCCACATCAACAAGCCTGGTACGCCTAGAAAGCCTGAGGTGTGTACTTCCAGAGAATATATAGTTTGTTGGGGGTATTTCAAATGTAAAGGGTTGTTTTTATGGAAAAACTGCAAGGTGCAGTTTCAGTTTCAGTTTGGGGGAGTCTCCTGGGCAGGAAAGGGTGTCTACCTATACATATGTGGTACTGCTGTGACCAGGAGAAATTGGGATTTCACACGCAATAAGATTTCATTGACAAACTTACATTTTTATTACAAAAAAAACTACAATATGTAAATTTTTTTTTTTTTTTTTGCACATATTTCACCCAAAAATATTGAGAATACACCTAAAAAATGACAAACAAGACATTTCATGTTAAAGCCCAGACTCTGCTGAAAAAAACAATATATCACTTTCCTGGGAAATCCCTGGAAATCCCTTCAAAAATCACATTTGAACATGGGGAGCGCAAAATAGTGCAAAATGGTCTGGCAACAGAGTGTGACAAAAACTCCAGGTAGGCTGGCACTTAAAGGGTTAAATGTCACTGGTCTAACCAAGGAACAAGTCCAGCAATGTCTCAAGCAGATAAATATCGATAAATCACCGATATTACATCCTCGTGTTCTAAGGGAGTTATGTACAGTAATAGACAAGCCGTTATTTATAATATTTATAATATTTGTGGATTCAATAACTACAGGGGCTGTTCCGAGGGATTGGCGCTTGGCAAATGTGGTGTCAATATTTAAAAAGGGATCTAGAGTGGGCCCTAGGTACAGGGTACAGACCTGTAAGCTTAACATCTTTGGTGGGTAAGCTGTTTGAAGGTTTCTTAAGGGATACTATCCTGGAGCATCTTGGGTAAAATGACCTTATTACTCCATATCAGCATGGATTTCTTGAGAAATCGCTACTGCCAGACAAACCTAATCAGATTTTATGAGGAGGTAAGTACAAGATTGGATCAGTGGGATTCATTGGATATCATATATCTTGACGTTTCTAAAGCATTTGATACTGTGCCGCATAAAAGGCTGGTACAAAAGATGAGAATGCTTGGACTGGGGGAAAACGTGTGCAGATGGGTGAGAAATTGGCTTAATGATCGGAAGCAGAGGGTGGTTATAAATGGTACACACTCAGATTGGGTCACTAGTGGAGTACCACAAGGGTCAGTCCTGGGACCAATTATCTTCAATATGTATATAAATGACATTGGGTACGGATTAAACAGTAAAGTCTCAATCTTTGCAGATGATACTAAGCTGTGTAAAGTAATTGAAACAAAAGAGGACAGCAGGCAGCTACAAACAGATTTAGATAAATTGGAAGCATGGGCAATTAAATGGCAAACACAGATAAATGTAAGGTTATGCACATGGGAAGGAGAAATCTGGGTCATGATTACATACTAAATAAAGAAACACTTGGTAAAACAACTATGGAAAAGGACCTAGGGGTTTTAGTTAACAATATGCTCAACTGTAGTAATGAATGCCAGGCAGCAGCTGCCAAAGCAAACTGGATCATGGGATCATCAATAGGACCTTTACAAGTCACTGGCCAGACCCCATATGGAGTACTGTGTACAGTTCTGGGCACCTGTGCTTAAAATTGACATATCAGAGCTAGAACCCGTTGAAAGAAGGGCAACAACGTAAATAAAAGGAGTTCAGGGGCTCGAGTACCCTAAAAGATTATCAAAGTTAGGTTAATTTAGTTTAGAAAAAAGACGCCTGAGGGGTGATCTAATAACTATGTATAATTATATTCGGGGTCAATACAATGATCTGTCCCACAATCTACTTTTTCCCCCAGAGTGTAACCATAACCTGAGGGCATCCACTAAGGTTAGAGGAAATATGCTTTCTCCACCAACATAGGATGGGATTCTTCTCTGTAAGAGCAGTGAGACTATGGAACTCGCTGCCAGAGGAGGTAGTAATGATGCATACAGTAAAAACGTTCAAAAGTGGCCTTGATGCCTTCCTTGCATGTAATAACATTTTCAGCTATGGCTACTAGACCACTGGAAGGAGATAAATAGGCTGAACTGGATGGACTAAAGTCTTTACTCATACTATGTTACTATGTTATGTAAAAATCACATAAACAGCCACTCTCAACGAAAATAACATTGATTCCTATGGGCTTCGTCACTAAAAGCGAACAGGCGAACAGTCGTAAACACGGTAATAGGCCATTTTTAGCATAGTAAATGACGCAAACTAGTGAATGCCTGGTGAACGTTTTATAAAAGACCTACTAAGGGGCAGTGAAGTGCACATGTGCCCAAGTGGTGGGCAGCCCCAAATTTCAGTCATGTCCCATGGCTGGAAATTGAACCTGCCACTGTCCAGTCACAAGCCTCTAGGTCATAACTGCCCACTGTAGGTGTAATGTGCACCCCCCCCCATATGTAGGGTTTGCTTCTGACCCCTGACTTCCCACCCTCCTCCAGAGATTACTGCATCTGTCATCAGATCAGCAAGGGAAACAGCAGTGATGGGCAGTGGAGCTGATGATTGAAGGTAAGTAAAGAAAAACATGTTTTTTTAATAATGTGTTTTCTATTCTGTTTTTTTTTACATTTTTAGAGAAACCCTGTGCAACCAAAGAATATTTTGAGGGATTACTTCCAGAAAGATGAGCCCACTACAACAAACTGGGTACACAGCGTAATGTGTGTACTTTCGGGGAATATGTGGTTTGTGGGGGATATTTCAAATGTAAAGAAAATTTCAGCTCTGCAGACAAAGTGCGCACCTTGTGCTTTTTCAACCAAAACAACTCAAGTAAAATTGCCAGTGCATGCTTTACTTTGGGGTGTTTGGCAGCCCTACCTTTGACAGAACCTATGCATGTTGGGTATTGCTCTGTTAGTTTGCATATTGTTTTTTTTTAGGAAAATGTGGCCTTGATTCTGTTTTTTAATTCTTTTTTTAGGGAAACACTTTGCCCACGTCAACAAGCCTGGTATGCCTAGAAAGCTTGAGGTGTGTACTTCCAGGGAATAGTTTTTAGGATATATTTCAAATGTAAAGGGTTGTTTCTCTTGAAAAACTGCACATAGCATTTGTATTTTATCTGATAGTCTCCTAAAGCACTTTTTTCAGTTTGGTGGAGTCTCCTGGGCAGGAAAGGGTGTCTACCAACATATATGTGGTACTTTTGTAACTGGAAAAAATGGGGCTCTTACACACAATATGTTTTTATTGGAACACTTTCATTTTTATCACAAAAAACACTACAAATTGTAATATATATATATATATATATATATATATATATATATATATATATTTTGAAATTATACTTTAGCATGACCACAGAGAGGCTCCAGTCCCTTCAAAACACAAACTGAACAGAGTTTAAAAGCCCCACCCCTTCCTCCTCACCTAAGTTTTTTGTGTTTCCTCCCTAGGGAACCACTGGACAGAGTGTGCTAGGAGATTGTTAGTCTTTAGCTGTTTTTTAGCTTTTTATTCTAACACTCCAGCATTCTGGCAGAGCCCGCTGAGTTCATCCATTGCCTTGGGACGGCCGGGGCTAATCCCCACCTAGTCTGACTAAGCACGAGTAGTGCGATGCCCCTTTTAACCCTTCTAGTGCCAGCTACGTGACTCTCACGTAGCTGCCTCTCCAACCGTTAAGTGCCAGCTACGTGAGAGTCACGTAGCTGACTTTAGAGGCCCATAAAAAAAAAAGTAAAAACATACAGACTTACCTTACCCCTCATTTGAAAGGGCCAGCGATTCTGAACAAGAATCCGCTGTTAGATTTCCGCCCCCAGGCCTCTGATCTTCAGGAGGGGGCCCGGAATAGCCCCCCGCCGGCGCCGACATCTAAAAAAAAAAAAAAATGACATTTACTCACCTGGGAGCGCGATGGCTCTCCCCGGGTCTTCTCTTCACCAGGGGGGGCTACGATCCCCCCCCCCCGGGCTTTCCACGCTGCTTGTGAGGGCCCAGAAACGGGCCATCACCATCCTCTTCGGCCGGTGCTGGCCCCGCCCCTAGCCCTGCCCCTAACTCCGCCCACTTGATGGCGTCATCCCGCTCCTCGGGTTACTGGCACCCGGGCTCCGATCTGTCAGTTGTCAGCAGCGATCGGAGCAGGGAGGGTGGCAGGCAGGGTGGCTCTGATCTCCCTGCCTGCCACCCTCCCTGCTCTGATCACTACCGACAACTGTCATCTGCAGCAGCGTGGGACACTGGATGGGAGGTAAGTATAAGTGAAAATAGAATAATACAATATTTGTCTGGTGTCTTTTTTTTAACTTAACCCTTTGTGAACTGGTAAGGGGTCCATGAGACCCCTTATACCAGTTCACAAGGCTCTGGGTATGGCAGGTCACCTGCGGCAAGCGGGTGACTTGCCATAACCCCCAGCCCCCCATTACCTGCCTCCCCAATGGCCAGGGGGGGGCAGAAGGGCCCGGGCCACGTGGCTATGTGGTCTAGTAGCCTGCAGGGCCAGGGGCCACAAACGCTGGCCCCTGCGCCCTGTTCTACAAGCCCCCATAGCTGGTCCGGGTCAGTAATGCTGGGTAAGGGGGACCCTATGTCATTTTTTGGGGGGGATTTTAAGGGTTTTAAACCCTTAGAATTCCAAAAAAGAAATGAGGCCCCCCCTCCCCCCTGGGAGGGGGACCCCTATGTCATTTTTTTTTTTTATTAACCCCTTACAACTATGCAATCATATTGCATAGTTGTATCCTATCTGGAATCTCCTAAACTGCTGTTTCAGGAAAGGGGGTATACCTATACATATGTGGTACCATTGTAACCGGGAGAAATAGGGCTTTCACACGCAATAATATTTTATTAACAAACTTACATTTTTTATTACAAAAAAAACACTACAAATTGTAAAAAATAGTTTTTTTTCATTTTTTTGCACATATTTCACCCAAAAGTATTGAGAATACACTAAAAAAAAGCCAAACAAGACATTTCATGTTGAAGCCCAGAAAAAAACAATATATAATTTTCATCGAAATCCCTGGAAATCCCTTCAAAAATCAAGGTTGCACACGTGTAGCGCAAAAACGTGAAATGTCGTCTGGCAACAGATTGTGACAAAAAATCTCGGTAGGCCGGCACTCAAAGGGTTAAATTCCGGCCAACCCACTTAGGTTATGGGTGTGCCAGCCCACAACCTAATATTTCAAATTTTCTGGAGCGGAGCCTGGAATCGGGGACGTCACTTCTGGTTTTGGCACTGACACGTGCAGCGACCCAGAAGAGAAAGGTAGCATTTCCTTCCTGGCCAGTGTGCAGGTTGGAGAGAGCATTGGTTATGCTGTGAGTCTACATATTAGGCTTTTTAGCTTTCTAGAACCCCCCCCCAGTATACTGGTTGTTACTGTTCCTTAACCTCCCTGGGGGTCAGGGCTGTGAAGCCGATAGATAAAGAAGAAAAAAAGAACATTTCTTACAAGTATAATTAATGTAACTGTGTAGGGAGAGTAGAATAGTAATTATACATAGAATTGTATGTACGCTCTATCTGAAGCTCTTGTTTATCAAAAGCGATGATACAAGGCAGCGAAATTGTGCTGCACATGCCCTGTATCATGTTTTTCTCCTAAAGGCAGGGAAAGTTCATCAATGAGAACAATCATCTTACTGGCCACAGTATTACATATCTTAGCAGTTTTCCTCCTTTCTAGCTGAACCTCTTGTTGCAGTGCACAGGGGCATGGCAGGTGGAGAGTAATTACACTATCCACTGAACAAAGAAAGGAGAGAGTCTGCTTCCTAATCTTTTCTTATGCACTCAGAAAAGCCCCATGATCATGGAGCACATTACAGTAGCTAGAGCTGTGCAGTCTCTCTGTTGTCTCTCCTGGAATCCTGTCTCACTTACTCACTCACTCACTCACTCATTCACTCACTTACACAAATGTGTTAAAATGGGATAGCCTGGGGACAGGGACCAAAATGTCTAACGTTTTGGTCCACTTCAATAATAAACTCTACCAATGTTTCCTCTTTGCCCAGTTTCCAGATTCACTGCCTGTGCCAGTTCCAGGGCACCCTGATCAGCACTGCTCAATGTAACATAAGGGTATACTTGCCTCCCCTTCTCTAAATTCTAGAGGTCCGTGGGCAATGTGTTGAATATGCCTCCTTGTGGATTTTTAGCTCATTTCAATGCCAGTGGTCTTGTTCTGGGCAACATTATGTTGTTTGTTTGCAACATTAGTACTGCATTTATTTGCTTAGGTTGGCAGCCAAGCACGAGGAACAATCATGCATGAGAAATAGCAGCTCCTCCAGTTCATTAAATAATTCAGACCTACTGCGACTAGGGCAAAAAACCTAGTTGCTGACATTTTGCACCAGGTCCTTAAAGCACTAGGAAGCCTACAAAATAGCATGCACAGGTCTTCAACTTATAAAACATTTAGGCTGGTTTCACACTAGCCAGGATTGCATTTGCGGTTGGGGAGCAAATGCAGGAAAGTGGACAAGATCCTTGGCAGCCAGGTCCTCAAATTTCAGAGAGCTCCTGGCGGTCAAGCACTGGCACTAAATCCGTTTCAGGCAGTCATAACAGACAGAATCATGCAGATAAGGTCAGACAATGTCTCAACAGTAGCTTATCTAAACCATCAGGGTTGGACCAAATCCCTTACTCTGATGAACCTGTCACATGCCATTCTTCTACCCCTAGGTGCAAGTCACGTCCATCTTGGCAGTTCATCTGAAGGGAATCCTCAATACTCTAGCAGTCGGGTAAAGGTTTAGCAGACAGAATGGTGTCTGAACCAAGAAGTGTTCTTCAGATGATAAGTACTTGAGGGCTCCCACAGACAGACCTGTTTGCCAATGCCAGCAATAATAAGTGTGAGACATTTTATTCTCTGACAAGGTTATGGAAATGTTTTTCTTCTTTTTGTGAAGTTAACAAGTTGAAGAAAAAGGACTCAAATTCCTGCATGAAGGTTTTGAGAAGGAAGTCATCTAAAGACTCTGCTTTATTGAGACAGAATTAACTAATCAATCGTTTTTTTCAAGTCAGTTGGTCACCAAAGACCAGCGCCCTTTAAAGCTTTTCCTACATAGGACTAATAGAACCCACTTTTGAACTGCTAGAGGAAGCATCCATTACTTTTGCCAAAAATAGTGACTTCCGCTAAAAGGACACAGGAAATAGTCCTTCCGACACCACCAATAGGAGCAGACAAGGTTACTTTACAAAGACTGAGGTGGGGAGGAAGGGGTGTGGCTTTTAAACTCTGTTCAGTTTGTGTTTCCTCCAAGGGGGTGGAGCCTCATATTGTGGTCATGCTGAAGTATTCTTGAAAAATCCGCTACAGGTCTAATGGGGGTTTTTTTGCACCCAAAAAGATTGAGAATACATTAAAAAAAGTCTTGGGAAATCCCTACAAAAATTATAGTTGAACATAGCGCAAAACATTAAAAAATTGTCTAGCAACAGAGGGTGATAAAATATCAAGGTAAGCTGGCACCTAGAGTGTTAAGTAAACCCATAAAAACTACACTTACATAGTTGTTGTCCTACAGGCTGTAGTGATGCCAGTTCAGTACTATTAGCTTCAAAGCTGCCCTTTTGCTCATATCTGGTGCCTGTCATGTATACTGCAGAATGCAAATCACATGATGGCAACATGCAGCTAAATAATGGGAGAGTTTGTCTGGAACGTCTGTCTGTCATGAACTGCACCAGAGATGATGCTGGAAACTAAAATTTAAGTCCATTTAGGAAATACACATAAGTTGCTTGGAATACAATTATGAATTGTTCTGTAAAAAATCCAATTTGGTGAAACATAATTTTTATTTCTTTTAGCAAAACACCTTAGTGGACCTAAACCACTCCAGACTACTAAGGAAGTGCAGTGGGCATAAACCACAAGGGACCTGTGTATGTGTGTGTGGGGGGGGGGGGGGCTCTATGCTGCAGTTAGGTCCTCAAGAGCTGCTGCCAACAATCATTTTGTCAAAAATAAGTTGGTACGTTTTAATAACAACTTACAGTGCAGCAGTAGAAATAAGCTTTATTGAGGTCAGTCTATAAACTGGGGACCTGAAAGAGGAATGATTAATGATCTTAGAGGACAGAGGCATTTGGTTTAAAGAAAAGCCCCCCCCCCCCCCCCCCCCCAATAAGATACAAAAATGATGTATTAACACACCCATTAATTTACCTTTTCTTGTGTTTTATTTCTTTTTTTTTTTTTTTTATTGTAAGGCAAAATGCAAAAGTTGAGTGTACTGTACATGTTTGTGTCCGCAGTTCCCCTTTAACATTCCTCATCTTTCTGTACAAACCATTCTGTTAAGAATAATACATGGGTTTAAAAACCAGCAGACTTCATAGCATCTGTGTGGGGAAACACAAAAATGCTTGTTTGTGTTTATTTCTTTATTTTACATTTTGCAGTACTTAATCAATGTCATCTGCAAATCATTATTCAAAGAATATTCATGTCACCTCATTGTGAGAATCTGACACGTCCCACTTTGCAGTGAGTCATGTTCATGCTCCTGGAAACAGTTGCAAAGTAGCAGCACACAAGCATCCTTAGCACATTGACATTGAAAAAATATATATTTTATTTGTGTGCATGAATACTGTATATATTATACATATATATATATATATATATATATATATATATATATTTTTTTTTTTTTTTTTTATTTGCCCCCAAGAATACTGTATATAAAGATAGATATATCTAATATATATATATATATTATCCCCCTTCTTATTTGAAAAAGATAACAAAGCCAGTTAGTTAAAGATAAAAGACAGCTGTGATCACAGGATTAGGGGGAATAACATCAAAGCCACATCATTGATCTGGGAAGAATATTAATATTTCAAGATCCAGCATCCCCAACTGTGCAGCATAGCTTCTAAGTCAGAAAGCAACAGAATTCACAGAAGACAGCCAAATTTTGTAGCTAACATCAGCAGGAGGGACAGAGGAAGTGGTGCAACACCGTAAAATTATGTTTGTTTAATATTGCCAACATAATCTACTTAATCTTACTGTATATTCCTGGATATACTCTGTACCATGCATTAAGCAACTATACATATATATATATATATATATATATATATATATATATATATTAACATGTTTATCTGTATCATACTTGCCATCTACAGTATTTCATTCATCAGCTTAAAAACTCAAACTAAATATCATAAACTGTGTCACCAAACTCGACCCATACCCATGTTTGTAAGCCTCTCAATACATAGGTAATATTTATGCTTTTATTTTTTTAATAAAAATATGTTTGCATATGTCACAACAGCCAGCCTAAGGATTCCAATAGTAGCCAACATGCACAGTAGCCTCTAACTGCCATTACTAATTCACTTTAAAGAGGAAGTCCAAGTATTGTGTGACCCCTAGCCATTCCTCCCTAACCCTATGCTGAGGCCAATTTGGGCATTAAAATGATAATACGAATTACTTGTTCGCCAAAATCCTCCCCTAATGTCGGGGGGGGGGGGGGCTCTACATGGCAGCAATGGACTTGATTGAAAATTGAGTGACTTACCACGGGGTTGCACAGGGTTAGTTGACTGACCTTTCATGCTTTGCAGATTGCCCATGGCCTAGTGAGGGGGAGAGAGATGTGTTACCAGATACTTTGACTTTCTCTTTAATGATTCTGACACAAAAGCCATGCTTGTTGTTGATCTTTCAGGGGACATTCCGATTTGTGTATTCCAAGAAAGAAAGCAGAAAGTTCTTAGCTACCTACCTATTTCTCCCATGTGCATATTGATGAGTTTCATAGAGAGCTGAACAAAGGGGAAGCGGCAGACATCCCTGCAGCCACTTCCCTCAGGTAATGCGTGCTTATGACAACCATTCAGATAAACCTAGCCTCGGAGCGAGCAAAGCAGCAAAAGCTGATGTCTGGGGGTTTACACATCAGAGCATACTGCTTTATGGAAATCACCAACTTCATTGCACATCTCTGTTTTCAGTCATGAGGGAGCTTTTTACCGGGGGGGGGGGGGGGGTTGCATCGGGAGATAACTCACACATCACAGTCAGCTATGAAGCTGATAACATTATAACAGCAAGGGTCCTGGCTAATTTTACACAGCAATTGTTACATTGCAACAGCAGCCACACCTGGCTGTTTACAACGTAACATGGCAGGAAGCCAGCTGGCCTTTTACATTATAACACAGGAATTCTCCTCCTCCTTACATTGTACAGCAAGGCATAAGTGCATGTTTCCAGTAATACTGCCGGCTGTACATGGCTGACACAGAAACACAGCTAGACAAAGGAGTACATGTGGATGTAGAACACAGCAAGGGGGCCTTTGAAAATGGTATAGCTACAGTAATGCAAAATTAAGAAAATTACACAACAACAATGGCAGTGTACCCCTCCCACAGACTGTACCCCGTAAGTGACAAATAGTTCTGGTGACTGCCGCACTCTTACCTTCAATGCAGTGGTATTGCGTGGGTGCACGGTTCGCCGAGACGCTGCATATGTCCAAGTTTGTTTGTGAAGAACCAGCACTCCAGAAAGTTCCAAGAAATCAGTTGTATGCTTTACATCAAAGGTTCAGGCATATTACAGTGGTGAAAGCAAGTCAACGTTTCGGGGTGCTCTGGGGCCCCCTGTGTGTGACCGAGCCTCTGTTTTTAACCAAGTTTAGAGACAGATTATAGGCTGGCCTGCAAGCTAACAGGGTTGAGTGCTGTGGCTCCTTTAAGACTTTTGTATCCTAATTGCCCTGCTAACGTGCACCTCCCAGGTTAGTTATAAAATGGTCTGAGCGGCTGCCACCCCCCCCTTTGTTTCTTTTGAATTTGGGCAAGCACATGGTGTGTGGGGTCTAGGCTGTATTGCAAGGTCTTTGACCCTTCCACCCCATGGCTTGCACTTGAGAGATTTAGGGCAACCTCAGGTAAGCCTGCTCCCAATTTATCTATTGCACTGTATGTCCCAAATGGGCTCTCAGAGACTAGAGTTAGGACTGCACCCCACAGAGGCACTTTGGCGTAGTGGTGCAGCTTAAGCATACTTCTGCAGATGTGTGTGACCGAGTCCTCTGTTTTTAAGTTTAGAGACAGATTGTAGGTTGGTCAGTAAGCTAACTGGTTTGAGTGCTGTGGCTCCTTTAATACTTTTGCCCCCTTCCTCAGGACACACCACATGTATACAGAAGTGAACAGATTGCCAAAAGAAACATTACATAAATACCTATAGTGGCCAACCAGGCCACTGAAAATTTGAATTTCGCGCCTGGCGTCACCGGCGACGTCATCAGCGCTTTCATTAGTGCAGTATTTTGTTATCTAGAACATGCACAAAAAAAGATAAGCACAATCATATATATATATATATATATATATACCCCTCCAAGGACACCATCTGCCCACCCAGGTGCCTTGGGTGAGCAGGGCACCACCGCTCAGGTCGCCGATAGGGGAAGGCCGGGACTGACGTCACTCGTCCCGGGGACTCTACCTGGCAACAATTGACGCGGCGCCAAGGTGCCTTTTGATTGGCAGAGCTAGCTAGCTAGCGCTCTACCTCCAGCCCCTGACCAGCTGGAGGCAGCTCGCCTGACACATCCCGGCCTGGGGCGGCTGTGATCACAGAGACCCTTGCTCCCAGGGGGGCATGAAGGGAGAGGGGGGACACAAGGGAACTGACTTGGAATTGAGGACAGGGAACAAGAGGAAAAATAAAGTAAAGAAACAAGCAAAGAGAAAAAGAGAAAGATAAAAGAGAAAAGACAAGCAGCAGCAGATGGGGACAGTAAATAAGTGAAGGTGAAATACTAGAGGATAGACTTAGGAAGAGGAAAGATGAGCTGGATTAGCCTAATCAGTACACAGGAGATATGGAAACCAAGTAATTCCAGACAAAGATCACCGCCATAACCCCAGAGGTGACTAAGGGGTGTCCCATGGAATAGGAGAACCCAGTGGGCACACATTAATGACCTAATCGGTCCGGCCCGCTAGGGGATAGTATTCAAAATTATCTATATCCCTGCATTCACAATTTCGAACTCTCCCCTGATGAACTCTAAAATGGAAAAGTCAAGAAAATTCTCAAAAAGTAAAAAAAAAACCAAAAATCAGGAAAAAACTCAGAAATATTCAGGCAAAATCAGAAAAAATCAGGGCACCTGGGTGGGCAGATGGTGTCCTCAGAGGGGTAAATATATATATATATATATATATATATATATATATATATATATATATATATATATATATATATATGATTGTGCTTATCTTTTTTTGTGCATGTTCTAGATAACAAAATACTGCACTAACGACAGCGCTGATTACGTCACTGGTGACGTCAGGCCACTATAGGAATTTATTTAATGTTTCTTTTGGCAATCTGTTCACTTCTGTATACATGTGGTGTGTCCTGAGGAAGGGGGCCCCAGAGCATCCCGAAACGTTGACTTGCTTTCACCACTGTAACCATTATGCCTGAACCTTTGATGTAAAGAATACAACTGATTTCTTGGAACTTTCTGGAGTGCTGGTTCTTCACAAACAAACTTGTACCCCGTAAGTGGCACCCCCCAAAACTCACAATGCTACACTGATGCTGTGCTGTAACAGTACAGATAATATAGTCAATATATGACACAAACAACAAATAGGAATGTGTGCCTATAATTGATGTGTAGCAGTCAGCGCCTGGCTTGTGGGTTTGTTAGTTGCTGGCTGTTACACATCATTTACAGGCACATATTTCTCTTAAATGTTTGTATCATGTATGGACTATATTATCTGCATTTTTACAGTGCAGCATACCCCATTGGAGGGTGCCACTCATGGGGTACAGCCTGTGTGGGTGGTTCATTGTTATTGTGCCATTTTCTGGTTATGCATTATTGTCCCTCACCCCCATTGTAATATGCACATGTGCCTTTGTTCCGTATTATGGTATATCAGAGCTCCCCCATTGAGTGAGGTTTGCTCATGTTTGGGGATCACGCTGCTCTTCAGCATAATTTGGTGTATGTGTAATACATTATTTTGCCTTGGCTTGATTTCATGGAATGGTGCTGAGTTCCATTTTATCGTTTTAAGTTATCCTGCCTGGATTTCCCAAAGGGTTGCATAAATCACAGGGTTTTGCGCCTGTAAGCACAATTTATGTAGACAGAGAACAGGGTTAAGACTGTTCTTAGCTTGCTCCCATGCTGTGGTGCAGGTAGGGGCGGGTATACAGTCTAACTAGAGAGACAGCTGGGGCATGGATATAGAATAGGGCTAGAGGTGAGATAAGTGATTATTCATTTTACATGTGGAAGCTGATTGACTACTAGCGCCACGTATTGCCAGATGAGTGTCTGTATAGCGGCATTTAGAGGGACCGCTAGTAGACGTGGTAAGCTGGTATCAGGTGCTGCAACAGAGCGTCACGGTCGATCTAGTAACCTGGCCGGCATTAATGAATTGTTGGGCGCTCTAACAACAGTACAGCACTGCAGCGAGCAACAGGTAGCGCCAGCTCAGTGCTTCCAGCACACGGCGCTCCACGCCATATTTAACAAAAAACTACACACACACACAGCGTCGGCGCTTTAAAGCTGGGCGCTCTAGCATAAAGCGCCAGATGCTGTGTGATCAAAGTCTGTATTAGAGCACATATATACCAGTAACAAAGCAAAAACACATGGAATGATATTGTTTTAACACTGGGACAATAACACTTTAGTGCCAGACCTGTAATGACAATTCTGCATAAAAATATAAAAAGTCCCAAAAATTTAGTGTTTGTTTGCAGGCAGGAGAGATCACACAATGATTTGAGTGACAAAAAAAATTGCCAAACACACTATTTATACACAACTAATGAAGCCCCATTGAAATGTATGGGAGAGCACTACAGAGCGACAGGTACTACATGCGGCGCTACATGGTGCTGTTAGAGGCGCTCACCAGATTCGCTTTCTTAAATGTGGTTTTGCGTACAGCGCCCGGCTATCACCAGACGCTGCCTGCCGCTACGAAGCACTGCCTGGCGCTATCCATTCTTAAATAACCCCCTTAGTCTACAGTTGCTATCCAGCAGCGATCTCCGGCCCATTGTGGTGCTGGTCGTTGCCATTTCGTCTCTCCCTGACCAGCAGCTCTGTGCCGCTGGGAGTGCGCATTCCCTGTGTGTGTACTCTCGCATTTGAATTGGTGTGCAGTACAGAGCCGGCACACTTCCGGCTGCTCCAAGCGGCTGTCTGGGGTGAGACAAAGGGACCTTGCAGCGCCGGAGATCATTTCTAATAAAATGCTAGGTTCTTGGAAGCCATGCTGTTTCTCTAACTTCAATGTCTGGCACACTTGTTCCTGTTTACTAAGGCTTCCTTATTCACCAGACAAGAACTCATATGGGAGAGCTTACTGTCTCATATGGATAAACTGAACAATTTTTGAGGGGCTCAAAGTTGGACAGCTTAAACCAGTTTGTTGATTATGCGCTTAGTGGGGTAGGGTTAAGGGGTGGAGCCTATTTAAGGGCTTTTGAAGTACAAATATCCACAGCATTCTATGTGACACGTGTGTGAGTAGGTGAAACCTGCTCCAGGTCACATGCTCCAGAGATTTTTAAAAGTCCGAGCAGTTGTAAACCAACCTGACAGTCTTCATCCTGTATTCAATGGGACAGTCTTGCTCATAATGTCAGTAAAGTGGTGCAAAATTCCTCAAAGTGGGACTGTCCCACCAAAAGTGGGACATCTAGTCACATAGCATATGGAGAACTCAACATGCTTTGGTGAATACCATAGGGTTTACTTTACTAATAGTGTGAAATGTCTCACTTAGGAGGTAATTAAGCATGCTTTGATTTGAAACTTAAGATACAGACAGTGGTGGGATTCCACCAGTTCTCCCCAGTTATATGGAACCAGTTATTGAAACTGTAGCCAGCTCTCAGAGTAATAAAAGTATGATTTTTTTGCATGTTAATGAATATTGGCCAGCCGGATGTGACAATTTCTCTTACAGGAGCTTACTACATTTTAATGAATAGTCCCTATAGTATTGAATGTCATTATGACAGTCCCTATATTGACAGTTTGTAAATGCTGCCACCCAACTGACTTAATTTATTCATAACATAATTCAAATTAGGTTTCCCCTCTGCCCCTGACCTGGGAAAACTCCTGGCTTTACTGTGAGCTGAGTATTTATTTCCTAACTGAATGATCCAAAATGTTAGGCTTTTCCATTTATTTTACTGTCCCTGTCAGGTTTTGAAGTCCTTTGAGTTATCATTCAAATCGTCAGTCTAATATTTCAAATTAAACATAAAATCCATATCTTACCTTATGTTTATTTCAATAGGACATTTATAATATTACAAGCCAAAAGCAATATTATATCCTGCTGCCTTATGAACGGCAAAATGTTCTATAAAAATACAAAAATCTAAACTAGGAGATAATTTAATGTCCGGGGATAGACAAAATGAAATTATCATCAGAAATGCCTCAGCTAATAATATTTGAGTGTAAAATGATACACAAATTTCAAGAGCAAAAATGCATCATTTCTTACACTAACTCAGAATATAAATTACATTTCAAATCTGATTTTAAAAATATTTTCTTGTGCTGATAAAACAGTGGATTCATATGGCATATTTACCCACAACACAATTTTATTTAAAGAGAAAGCATTATATTTAAAACAAACAAAATGTAATATTTAAACCTGCAGTGATTCTGGAAGGGGCTGTTCCAGGATGAAACTCCCTCTGTCATGATAGATCCTAGGATGAACTTCCTAGGATGAAGCATCCATCACCAGCAGCAGAGAATACTGTACCCTAGGGTTCACACACCACGCCAGAGGGGGGCACTGAGGCAGATGAGGATCCATGACCTATGCCACTCTTGGAACCTAACACACAATGCTATTGCCCTAAGAAAACAGTGAGGAGGTTACCGGGGACCGAGGTAGGTGCCCTACCCTCTTCCCTCTCCATATATTTTTCCTATGCAGGGCTTCCCGTAAGTATGGTGTCCCCCTCCTTACAGACTATCTTTTACAGACTGAGGACCCAGATGAGCGGCCCCGATTTTGGCCACTACTGGGTTCACTCCTACACAATCAGCTCCCCCTTCCCTCCCTAGAAAAAGTAGAGTAAGTAATCTGGGCACCAAGGAACTAAGCCTGCTATTTTCCTTTTGTTTCATGGGTTTCACCTAACCTTTCTTCTCCTTCTGTTTAGGAAGACCTGCCCACCATGTCTAACCTGAAGAGGCAACTGGGGAGGATCTGATGCTCTACCACCTTCCCCCGCTCCCTTCCCCACCCCTTCATAATGGTAACGTAGGCTCAGGTGGGGAGTCTGGAGGTGGTAGAGTCACCACCACTCCATAGTGATGGAGGTGGGGTTTGGGAGGAGGCTGGTCCCTCGGAGTTGGTCTCTGAAGCCCCAAATAAGGGGGAACACTCCAATGCCTTCCTCCCCTAGCAGCCCTTCCTGGACCTCTTCCCCGGGCGAGTTTCTTTGCTGTCTTAACCTTTTTCTGCCTAGGGTCGAAATCTTAATCTTTATTGAATGTAAAAGCCCCATTTTTCCCGATTACCACATATGTATTGGTAGACACCCTTTCCTGCCTAGGAGACTTCCCAGAACCGAAACAGCGCTTTAGGAGATTTTCAGATAAATTACAACAATGCTATGCGCACCTTGCAGTTTTTCAATAAAAACTACCCTATACATTTGAAATACCCCCCCCACAAACTACATATTCTCTGGAAGTACACCCCAGGCTTATTGATGTGACCACAGTTTTCTGGAAGTAATCCCTCAATTAATTATTTGGTTGCACAGGGTTTCCCTGAAAAAAAGAATTAAAAAGCAGGATCAAAGCCACATTTTCCGTAAAAAACAATATGCAAACAGGAAAACAAGTAAAATCTGAAAAAGCAAGGTCCTCCAAACAGAACATTGCCCAACATGCATAGGCACTGTCAAGGGAAGAGTTGCGAAACACCCCAAAGTAAAGCATGTAAAGCATGCATGTACCGGTAATTTTACTTGAAAATTTCAGCTCTGCAGACAAAGTGTGCACCTTGCGCTTTTTCAACCAAAACAGCCCTTTACATTTGGAATATCTCCCACAAACCATATCTTTCCTGAAAGTAAATATGTTAAGCTTTCTAGGTGTACCCAGCTTATTGTAGTGGCTTCATCTTTCTGGAAGTGATCCCTCGAATAATTCTTTGTTTGTACAGGGTTTACCTAAAAAAATGAATAAAAAAGCAGAATCAAAAGCACATTTTCCTAAAATATCAATATGCAAACAAGAAAAAACAAGCTAAATCTGATTATCACAAAGTTCCTGAGCAGAACAATACCCAACATTTACTTTTAACCCTTTTAACTACCAACCTACTTGAAATTTTGTCACCCTCCTTTGACAGGTCATTTTCACCATTTTGCACTATGTTTATCTGTGAGAGAGTTTAGGCTTTAACATGAAATGTCTTGTCAGTAATTTCCGACTGTTTTTTAAAATATTTTTAAATAAAGAAAAAAAAGGTCTCATTTATTTTAAATTGAACATTTATTTTAGTAGTAAACCATATTGCATGTGAAAGCCCCAATTCTCCTGCTTACAATCATACCAACAATCATTATAACATTTACAAATAAAATACAACTAATATCCACACTATAAAGTTTTAATTAAGAAAAATTGGCATGGGCCCCCTTTTTTAATTTTAAGGGTTAAAAACCATTACAAATCCCCCCAAACATGGTGTGAGGTCTCCCCCTACCCAGCATAGCCAGCCCAGGGACCAGCTATGGGGGTTTGTAGGACAGGGCACAGGAGCCAGCCTCGGTGGCCCCCCACCCGGCAGACTACAAGCCTAAATGGGATAAATGATCCCTGGACCCTTCTGACCCCTTGGGCTTTGGGGAGGCAGGTAATGGGGGTCTGGGGGTTACTAGTGGGTGACTTGCCAGACCCAGAGACTTGTGAACTGGTATAAGAGTATCATAGGTCCCATACTAGTTCACAAAAGGTTAAATGTAAAAAAAAAAACCTACACGGTCACAGAGAAAAAATATTTTCTTATCTCCCATCCATCCCATGCTGATTACTTTTGGTTTCTGCTCCCCTGCTGCTGCTGGAAGCCTTTTATATCTGCTGGGTGACAGGTTACATGGGGTTAATTCAAATAAAAAAATGATATAGGATCTCCACTTCTGGGGGGGACCCCATTTTTGGGGTTATTTTTAAGGGTTAAAAACACTTAAAAATCAAAAACAGTGGCGTGAGTTCCCCCTACTCAGCATAACCAACTATGGGGGCTTGTAGAACAAGGCGCAGGGGCCAGTTTTGGTGGCCCCCCGCCCTGCCAGCTACAAGCCCCAAAACCTAATGGCCACAGGCTATTTTGCCCCCCTGGGCTTTGGGGAGGCAGGTAATGGGGGGGGGCTCTCAGGGTTATTGGCAAGTCACATGCCAGCTGCAGGTGACTTGGCAGACCCGGAGCCTTGTGGAATGGTATAGGGGTCTCATGGATCCCTTTCCAGTTCACAAAGGATAACAGTAATTTTTTTTTTCTTTACTCACCTCCAATTGTCAATTTCTATTTCCCCTCACCGGTCAGATGCAGTGATCGCTGGAGGGGGGGGGGGGGGCAGGGGATCAGAGGATCCCAGGTCCCTCTCCTCCTCTGGCTGGCGATTATTGCATCTGACAACTGTCAGGATTGGGATGACTTCAGCTGGGGCTAGTCGAGAAGATGGCGGCGCCCATGGAAGAAGCAGGGGGAGAGGGCCTGTCGGGTACTCTTCTGAAGCCGGAAGAGCTGGGGTTCGGTGATTGGAGGCCCCCCAATGAAGAGGAGATCTGGCGGGAGTGAGCGCAGAAGTCACATGTGAAAGTTTGACACAGGTGTGCACTTACAAACAGTGTGAGCAGGGTGAGCTTGGCTGGAGGATGTCAAAACTGCTCAACCAGTGGCCCGGGGGCTACATGTGGTCCTTGGAGCCATCTGAGGTTGCTCCTGACCTGCTGTAGGGAAAGTGGGAGGGGTAAATAGTCCTGATATGTAGAAGTAGTTAAATAGGATATATATAGGATGGATGCATTGGCAAAAAGATGTGCCAGCTGTGGCTTGGTGAAACGCAGTGAAATTGATTGTACAACACCACCCCTGGATGGAATCTTTGGCAGAATAATTTGGCTAAATACTTTTTCTATAATAATTTTATACTTAGCATTGGTGGGGGGGTTTAGATGGGTTGAGTATTGGGAACATGATAAAGACGTGAGACTGATGGGGGAGGGAAAAAAATTAACGGACCCATATATTCAGAGAGGTTGGCCAATCAGGGTGACGAAAGGACGTACAGCTTGTGGATACAGATTGTATGTTGATTGTTGTAGAAAATCTTCATTGCGGTATGCCTAATGAAAAATAATTCTGAACCTATTCATTGTGGCCTGCAACCAGGTTCCAAATAAATTAAGTGGCCCACGCTCATCACCAGGTTGAGCACTAGAAGGATGTATTGCAGCTCTTTGTTTAGAACAGGGGTTTCCCACTGGTGGTACCAGAAATACTGGTGGTACTTAAGATCCTGTCAGGTGGTACCCATCCAGGTGACTGTACCCCAGCCTGATCTATACACCAACCTGCCATCTAAGCTTTACCCAAACCCCCGAAGTACAAAAAAAAACAGCTTCAAGGCTTGATGAGAATTATGAATGCATATAATATGCATTTTTGCATGTGTAATGCCATTTTAGGCGCTGAAACTACCCTGGTGGAACTCGAGATATGTAGAAAAGGGGAAGTGGTACTTGCTTAAAAAAGGGCAGGGAACTTGAGCCGGCCGTGTACTGTACAGATGCTGACTGTAGAAAAGGAAGACCCCTGCTGCCTTCAGCTCATGACTGGAGGGGCTTGCTCAGGGTTAAGGCTTCCTGTGTTCTGGCCACAGATACAATTTACAATATTTTGGTAATGTTAGGATATTAGTTTCAAACAAAGCTGAATGGCTCAATGTACTTTTGCAAATGCTCTTCATTTGCAATGAAGTCTATAAATACATATAATATATATTCCAAAGGTTGAGAAACTAATAAGGGGAAAAAGCTACATTTGTTTTTAAAGGGCGTCTTCATCAGAAAATTGATTATATAAGTGTTGTCTTCGGCATAAATGGACATAAAAACTGAATCTGTTTGTTTTATTTCAATGAAATCAACAAAGCAGAACAGACATTATCCCCCTGGAAGCAGCAAGAAGCTTGTTCCTTGAATCATTGCAGGATATGAAACCGTTTTACATTAGAGCTTTTATTACAAAACAATATGTCAGGCGAGACAATGTTATTACTTCAATAGAAATGCAAGTGATTTGCTTACTGAACAGGATCAATTGATAGATACTGAACATTTTGCAGAAATTGCTCAGGCTCCAGCAAGCTGCTATATGGGATCAGGAATGGAAGTGTTCTTGTTTCAATCAGTATAGGATTAAACAATCTAGCTTTTATAGTTGGATAATCATGTTTGATGTTCTTCCTGAGAATGAGCAATGGCTGTTCTTTCAAAGATGCAGAGTTTATCACCAATAAAAAGTTGGTAGATGATGGCAGTAAAAAGTCTCTTTAAGTGTGGGGTCTTAGAAGGGTAAGAGTAGAAAAGCCTAAAAATGACAATATTCTGTAACATTAAGATGTGTGATTGGCTTTTATTCTGGATATGTATTGAATAAATGTTCCATTTGCTGTCTGCAGTCACTTTTGATGTATCTAAATAGAAGGATATTGTCAATTTGGTTCTCAGGTTTGGCTAAAGATTCTGTTCCGTTACCACTCATACACAAACACCAGCTATAACCGAAAAACTCCAGCTAGGTGCTGAATATTTTTATATGTTGGTAATAGAGATGAGCAAACTCTTTAAAAGTTCGATCCGGGCAATTCACCAAATTTCCCCAAGAAATTTGGGATCACCAGAATCAAACTTTTAAGCAGCGGATGGCACGAGTCACAGGAATCGGCAATGAATCAGAGGTAAGTATGGGAAAAAAAATACAAGACTTTACTTTTGTGTGTGGTGTTTTTTTTTTTTTAACCTTAAAAATGAAAAAAAAAAATGTTTTGGGGTTCTCCCCTATCCAAGCAAAATCAGCCCAGGCACCAGCTATCGGGGCTGGTAGACATGAAGATTACCAGCTCGCATAGCCCTCATGAGCCATGGGCTCTTCTGTACCACCCTGGGCTTTGGAGATGCAAGTAATGGGGCGGGGAGTTATGGCAAGTCACCTACTTGCTGGCAGGTGACTTGCCAGCCCCTCCTGCATTGTGAACTGGTATATTGGTTTCAAGGAACTCTTACCAGTTCAGAAAGGGAAACATTTAAAAAACACACGACACACAAAAGTAAAAAGTCTTATATCATTTTTTTTCCCCCATACCTACCTCTATCCCTCTGTCCCGCACCGTCCTCCACTGATTATGACAGCCAGAGAGATAGATAGATAGATAGATAGATAGATAGATAGATAGATAGGCACGTTTTTCACCCTATAAGATGCACCTAGGATTTGGAAGAGAAAAATAAGAAAAAAATATTCTAAACCAAATGTTGTACTAAAACACCCCATTATAAACAGTGTGGAATCCCCCCATGCCATCCCAATATGCATTTTGGCATTCCCCCTATCCCATTCCCATAGGCAGTGTGGCATTCCCACCATCCCATTCCCATAGGCAGTGTGGCATTCCCACCATCCCATTCCCATAGGCAGTGTGGCATTCCCACCATCCCATTCCCATAGGCAGTGCGGCATTCCCCCATCCCATTCCCATAGACAGTGTGGCATTCCCCCATCCCATTCCCATAGGCAGTGTGGCATTCCCCCCCTTCCCATTCCCATAGGCAGTGTGGCATTTTCCCTTCCCATAGACAGTGTGGCATTCCTCCCATCCCATTCCCATAGACAGTGTGGCATTCCCACCATCCCATTCCCATAGGCAGTGTGGCATTCCCCCATACCATTCCCAAAGACAGTGTGGCATTTCCACCATCCCATTCCCATAGGCAGTGTGGCATTTTCCCTTTCCCATAGACAGTGTGCCATTCTCCCTCTTCCCATTCCCATAGACAGTGTGGCATTCCCACCATCCCATTCCCATAGACAGTGTGGCGTTCCTCCCATCCTATTCCCATAGGCAGTGTGGCATTCCCTCCATCCCATTCCCATAGACAGTGTGGCATTCCCACCATCCCATTCCCATAGGCAGTGTGGCGCTCCTCCATCCCATTCCCATAGGCAGTGTGGCATTCCTCCCATCCCATTCCCATAGACAGTGTGGCATTCCCCCATCCCATTCCCATAGGCAGTGTGGCATTACTCCCATCCCATTCCCATAGGCAGTGTGGCATTCCCCCATCCCATTCCCATAGGCAGTGTGGCATTCCCCCTTCCTATTCCCATAGACAGTGTGGCATTCTCCCGCTTCCCATTCCCATAGACAGTGTGGCATTCCCACCATCCCATTCCCATAGGCAGTGTGGCATTCCCACCATCCCATTCCCATAGGCAGTGTGGCATTCCCCCCTCCCATTTCCATAGGCAGTGTGGCATTCCCACCATCCCATTCCCATAGGCAGTGTGGCATTCTCCCCCTCCCATTCCCATAGACAGTGTGGCATTCCCCCATCCCATTCCCATAGACAGTGTGGCATTCCCCCATCCCATTCCCATAGGCAGTGTGGCATTTTCCCTTTCCCATAGACAGTGTGACATTCTCCCCCTTCCCATTCCCATAGACAGTGTGGCATTCCCACCATCCCATTCCCATAGACAGTGTGGCGTTCCTCCCATCCCATTCCCATAGGCAGTGTGGCATTCCCACCATCCCATTCCCATAGACAGTGTGGCATTCCCACCATCCCCTTCCCCATAGGCAGTGTGGCATTTTCCCTTTCCCATAGACAGTGTGCCATTCTCCCCCTTCCCATTCCCATAGACAGTGTGGCATTCCCACCATCCCATTCCCATAGGCAGTGTGGCATTCCCCATCCCATTCCCATAGGCAGTGTGGCATTCCCCCATCCCATTCCCCATAGGCAGTGTGGCATTCCCCTATCCCATTCCCATAGGAAGTGTAGCATTTCCCCTCTCATTCCCATAGACAGTGTGACATTCCCACCATCCCATTCCCATAGGCAGTGTGGCATTTTCCCTTCCCATAGACAGTGTGGCATTCTCCCCCTTCCCATTCCCATAGACAGTGTGGCATTCTCCCCCTTCCCATTCCCATAGACAGTGTGGCATTCCCACCATCCCATTCCAATATGCAGTGTGGCATTCCCACCATCCCATTCCCATAGGCAGTGTGGTGTTCCTCCCATCCCATTCCCATAGACATTGTGGCATTCCCACCATCCCATTCCCATAGGCAGTGTGGCATTCCCACCATCCCATTCCCATAGGCAGTGTGGCATTCCCACCATCCCATTCCCATAGGCAGTGTGGCGTTCCTCCCATCCCATTCCCATAGACAGTGTGGCATTCCCCCATCCCATTCCCATAGGCAGTGTGGCATTCCCCCATCCCATTCCCCATAGGCAGTGTGGCATTCCCCTATCCCATTCCCATAGGCAGTGTGGCATTCCCCCATCCCATTCCCATAGACAGTGTGGCATTCCCCCGTCCCATTCCCATAGACAGTGTGGCATTCCTCCCAACCCATTCCCCATAGGCAGTGTGGCATTCCCCCATCCCATTCCCATAGGCAGTGTGGCATTCCCCCATCCCATTCCCCATAGGCAGTGTGGCATTCCCCTATCCCATTCCCATAGGCAGTGTGGCATTCCTCCCACCCCATTCCCCCCATCCCATTCCCCATAGGCAGTGTGGCATTCCCCCATCCCAATCCCCTCAGACAGTGTGGCATTCCCCCATCCCATTCCCATAAACAGTGTGGCATTCCTCCCAACCCATTCCCCATAGGCAGTGTGGCATTCCCCCCATCCCATTCCCATAGACAGTGTGGCATTCCCCCCATCCCATTCCCATAGACAGTGTGGCATTCCCCCATCCCATTCCCATAGGCAGTGTGGCATTCCCCCATCCCATTCCCATAGACAGTGTGGCATTCCCCCATCCCATTCCCATAGACAGTGTGGCATTCCCCCATCCCATTCCCATAGACAGTGTGGCATTCCCCCATCCCATTCCCATAGACAGTGTGGCATTCCTCCCAACCCATCCCCCATAGGCAGTGTGGCATTCCCCCCATCCCATTCCCATAGGCAGTGTGGCGTTCCTCCCATCCCATTCCCATGGGCAGTGGGTCATTCCCCCATCCCATTCCCATAGGCAGTGTGCCATTCCTCCCATCCCATTCCCCATAGGCAGTGTGGCATTCCCTTATCCCATTCCCATAGGCAGTGTAGCATTTCCCCTCTCATTCCCATAGACAGTGTGACATTCCCACCATCCCATTCCCATAGGCAGTGTGGCATTTTCCCTTCCCATAGACAGTGTGGCATTCTGCCCCTTCCCATTCCCATGGGCAGTGTGACATTCCTCACATCCCATTCCCATAGGCAGTGTGGCATTCCCCCATCCCATTCCCATAGACAGTGTGGCATTCTCCCCCTTCCCATTCCCATAGACAGTGTGGCATTCCCACCATCCCATTCCCATAGACAGTGTGGCATTCCCACCATCCCATTCCCATAGGCAGTGTGGCATTCCCACCATCCCATTCCCATAGACAGTGTGGCATTCCTCCCAACCCATTCCCCATAGGCAGTGTGGCATTCCCCCCATCCCATTCCCATAGGCAGTGTGGCATTCCCACCATTCCATTCCCATGGGCAGTGTGGCGTTCCTCCCATCCCATTCCCATAGGCAGTGTGGCATTCCCACCATCCCATTCCCATGGGCAGTGTGGCATTCCCCCATCCCATTCCCATAGCCAGTGTGGCATTCCTCCCAACCCATTCCCCATAGGCAGTGTGGCATTCCCCCCATCCCATTCCCATAGACAGTGTGGCATTCCCACCATTCCATTCCCATAGGCAGTGTGGCGTTCCTCCCATCCCATTCCCATAGGCAGTGTAGCATTTCCCCTCTCATTCCCATAGGCAGTGTGGCATTCCCCCATCCCATTCCCATAGGCAGTGTGGCATTTCCCCTCTCATTCCCATAGGCAGTATGGCACCCCATCCCATTCCCCATATGCATTGTGGCATCCCGTCAGCCCATTCCCATATGCAGTGTGCCTGAATTCCCTCCCCCCCCCACCTCGATGTTGAATATAAGGGAAAAAAATGTATCCTTACAGCCTTGTCTGGAGCCTCGCACTGCGGCCACCGGGAGGCTGTCCCTGATCTGGCCGCTGCTGGCATCACCGCTACTCCTCAGGTCAGTGTGCACACATTTGGTCCATGCAGCCGGGATGCGGATGCAGGCCATGCCCACCGGCTGCATGGACCGTGTGTGTGTGCGAGCCGGCCTGAGAAGTATTGAAGGTGCTGGCAGTGGCCAGAGCGGTGAGAGCGGGCGGGGTTCAGTTACCCGCCTGCCACTCTTTCATCGGCTGGCCTCCCAGTGCGAGGCTCTTGTAGCATTTTTTTTTGTTTACATTCGCCCAATAAGATGCACTGACAATCCCCTTCTCCCAACTTTCGGGGAAAACTGGTGCGTCTTATAGGGCAAAGAATACAGTAGATAGATATAGATACATTGGACATATGATTTGAATCCTGTAGTTTTAGAAAGGGAAAAAAAAAGGTTATAGACTTTAAATGCTAACTGGGTATATTTTAGGTAGGCTTTCCTGAATTCTTTGTTCTCCTTGCTCAACATCATGTTTGACAAAGATGACCATGTATTCTCAAAAGCTTACCTCAAGGACTTTGGTTCTATGCCTGTGAGGTATCCCGAATTGGTAAAACTCACCTCTCCACGCTCCAACAGCACATGCACTGGCTCTCACCTTGACTACGTCATTCATCAAAGGGCTCTGACTGAATTCAATGTATCCCCTGTATCCCGGGGTATGCGGCAGCACCCACTCTCATTGTAAGCAATCAGAGCTGTTTGCTGAGAGGCCACGCATGCGCCGTTGGACGGGGAAAAGCAACGCCCTAGGGGGTTTCACACAGTGGAGCATCCCGATTCAGAATGCCCCGGGGGATCTTTTGGATTTATGTCCGGCTACTGGTGGATTTTGTTCCCAGTTTAAAAGGGTATTGCTTAGTTTTTCAGCTTCTCTGTTAGCAACAGGAACACATCGTTCCTGGAATTCTTTTCATCACCGTATACCTGCAAGACAGATGAATAACCACTTGCTTGAGCGCATTTAGAAGCATGGAAATTAACCACAATGTCCCCTGTATAAAAGGTACTTAACAATTAAGGTTTTGTAACATTTGAGTGGCAAGGAAACAATTTGAAAGAAAAGAGCAAAACGGGAACTTTACATGGTGCACTAGTTGTCAGGGCTTCCATTATACTACTAACAAAACAAGTCAATATTGTTTTGCCTTATTTTTCAGCTGTCATGCCAACTAATAGTTACAGCATATGATAGTCAACAACAATTTAACCCGTGTTTTTACCTGGTGGTCACTTAGTAGACTTCTACTAGCTGGGACAGTCTATAGATGCTTGCATACATACAACGTTCTTAGGATTTGTCAGATCAACCAAATAGTATAGTGGCAATCTCAAAACACTGAACAAACCTTCTTATGACTTGGCACAGACAATGAGCCAGTGAATACTGACAGGCTGATAGTAAGTAGAGTATACTGTACTGTAGGTGTATAAGCTGCTCTAAAGAGACAGTTGTCAGGGCTGCTTTTGCTTGAATAGGGGAACCTCACACAATTGTTTAAACCTAAGAATTAAAAGCAAAAGGCACCTCCTGAGGAGGGGAACCCTCTGTCTGTTTTATGTTTAAAAAAATGTTTTTGGCAGTGAGCAAAGTCACAGGCTGAGAACAGGTGAGCAAAGTCACAGGCTGGGAACAGGTGAGCAAAGTCACAGGCTGGGAACAGGTGAGCAAAGTCACAGGCTGGGAACAGGTGAGCAAAGTCACAGGCTGGGAATAGGTGAGCAGAGTCTCAGGCTGGGAACAGGTGAACAAAGTCACAGGCTGGGAACAGGTGAGCAAAGTCACAGGCTGGGAATAGGTGAGCAGAGTCTCAGGCTTGAAACAGGTAAGCAGGGTCTCAGGCTGGAAACAGGTGAGCAGAGTCTCAGGCTGGAAACAGGTGAGCAGGGTCTCAGGCTGGAAAAAGGTGAGCAGGGTCTCAGGCTGGAAACAGGTGAGCAGGGTCTCAGGCTGGAAACAGGTGAGCAGGGTCTCAGGCTGGAAACAGGTGAGCAGGGTCTCAGGCTGGAAACAGGTGAGCAGGGTCTCAGGCTGGAAGCGGGTTATCAGAGTTACAGGCTGGAGAACAGTGAGCAGAGTCATAGCCTGGGAACTGGTGAGAGGAGTCAGATTTACAACCTGTCTATGCCACCAGAGATGCAACTAGCTGTCCACCTTAGTCTTGCGAGTTTTAGTGCTCAAAGGATCCAGTAAACAACTCCTGAATACATACAAGCTCTCAATAGTGGAAACTGTACTAGACAACAGGCAGTCCTTTGGTGGCAAGATTCGAGAAGCAGAATCAGAGGGCAGACAGTACAAAGCAAAGAAGACAGACTTACATTACAGCAGGTATCAGAAGGCAGGAACCAATCCTGAAGGGAAAAAGACTGGGTCCCAGTACAGCAAACAGAAGGCTAGGCCCAAAAGCAGGACAGGGCAACAAAGATTTCCAGGTGCTGGGGAGCTCGTTGACAGGCAGCAGGGAGGTGGGGTTACTTTTATAGGAAAGGCAGAAGAACGGATTACAAACACACCTAACAGACAACACAGGCGCTGACTCTTTTGGCTGACTCTTTGACTATACTAGGAAGATTTATTTTAATGAAGTATATTATTCAAATATTTATTTCTTTATAGCTCATAATACAGTAGTACTTATTTTTCACAGATGTCCTTTAAAAATATTTAGTTTAGTAGGGATGCAAAATCCAGCAACTTCAATCACATCAGCAACAGACTCAGCAAAAAACAGCATCCAACCTCACCAACAAATAACAGCATTATTTTGATCTCTACCCTAATGAACATGACTGACAGGGAGTCAGGGAACCACCATGCTTCTTAGCTCCCCTTATATAAATTATTTCTTTGAGTGTGTGTTATGTCATTCTTCTGTTTGTTTTCCCATCCTTCAGCTTTCTTCATCCGGGCAACAAATGACACAGCTTACCATACAAGTGCAGCCCTATTTGTGCCATTTCTAATACATGTAATGTAAACTCACTTAGTTAGGGTTTGTTGATATACTGTAAATATCCTTATGTAGCTATTGCAGCTCCTCGTTCAATTCCTTATGCTGGTTGAATGTTCTGATTCTGGACAAGCAGTCACACAGTTTTATTAACAAAGCTTAATTAATTGACCTTTATTGTTATAGTGCTAAATGTGTTAGCTACTATTAGGTGGCTGATCATTACAGTAAAACATCCATTCTACATTAAAATCTGTTTGCAACCTAGAAATTATTACAGCTATAAAGGATAAAAAGCTTTTGGGCTCCCTATCCTATCCATCCTCTCTACAATCCACCATTAGTTTTCCATTATTATTAAAGTAGGGAGTTAGTGTAACATAGACCACAACCTAGGCCCTAATTTAAGAAGGGATAGCATGAGGTAGTGGCTGGTTAATGAGGCTGTTTTTTTGCTGAATATGGTGTGAGTCGGTCGCTATGAGCAGTCGCTAACATGTGCTCCCATACAGCGCTGTACTGGTTAAATAGTGACTCCTCACAATGTATTCAACATTATTGCACAGCGACTGAGTCACTATAAAGTAGCGACTCACGGCCGAGCACTGCGACTACTAGCGGGCGCTCTGAAAATGCCTGCTACAGACGCTCTTCTGTCGCTACCTGGCATTAGTGATATGAATCAGCCTGTTAGTGTTTGGCGACCCCCCCCCCCCCCAAGGTTCGGGCTCTGCACGTTCAGCCGAAATTAAAATTCAAGTTTAGGTTGGGGATCTGAACCTGGTCCCAATGGGGGACCTAAACTTGGGGGGGTTATTCTGCCTCTGGGGCCCCTCTGCCCGAGTGGGTGAGGAGTAAAGGGGCCGCGTAGTGGCCCCCAGAGACAGATTAACGCCCCAAAGTTTGGGTCTCCATTAATTTCAATTGGGGGGGTCTGTCAATGGGGTCAAGGCAGAATTGAGGCTGTTAAAGAAAAAATTGTAATGCCAGGTATGGGTGTGGGCGCAGAGTGTGCAGCAGGAAATTAGTCTGAAGTTCTTCCACTGTTGTCAACAAATTGAAAACTTTACTTCCTAAGTATAGAGGTTGGTATCCTCTTGACTACAACAGTTTGCCTCCAGCCTCCATGCCCTCAGGCATAGACTATCTGCCTGTTTTAACATTTTGGGCTCGATTCAACAAAGGTAGAAATAAATTCGTGTTGCTCGCAAAATCGGATTGCATGCATACATTTTTAACTTTTTCGAGTGATTCAGTAAAAGGGGTTGAATTAAATACATGCACTCGAAAATGCAATCGTAAAATTTTCGAATCACTCGTAAAATTTTCAAAATGCTTGTAAAAAGGCTGTCGCAAGCGAAAATTATTGGAAAATGTACTCAAATTTTTTTTCTACTGTTTAGTATTGTTTTCTGACTGCTGCATGGTGTTGTAAGGTTTTTTAATGGGTAAATGTAAATGCATAATTTTTTTCAACTTTTTTAGTTGCCTGGGTAGCTGTATGTACATGGCTAACATTGTGGATACATGTAATAAAGAGGCAAGCTATGCTGTAATGGAGATACTAATTAAACAGTAATATTTGTAAGAGGCATGTATGTTGTTTTTTTGGGGGGTGTTTGGTTGGATTGCCAGGGACCTGTATTAAAAATGTTTCCTTTAATGCAGAAATGTGGCCATTGTTTTCTATACAAAGCTTGCTCACATAGCACCACGTGTCCTTGGGTGCAGGGTGCAGCGTGGACCAAAACCCAGGATTTTGACTATTCTGGGTTTTGGTGCCCCGCAGTGTAAAAACTCAAGGGTCGACCACTTCCATGTACCTTCCCCTGTTCTTATGGAACTTTTTACTACTAGTAAAAAGGGGTAAAAAGTTCAATATTTTTTTCAGGAGTAAAAAAGTGCCATTGACTTCCATTGTCTTCCTAACTAGTGATTCACAAACAGTGGAATTCTCAGGCATTTTTCTTATGAATTAAATATTTTACTACCATTACAGTTTACTACCATTGCAAAGAAAGAAGAATGGCTCCATTGTGAGAGAGCAAAATGAGTTTTCTCCTGCTGAAAGCTGCGTCAAAAAACTAGTGCGAAACGCTCTAATTTATATAATGTGTGCGGCTCATCAAGTCTACCTGAATCAGTAGTAAAATTTTCGAATCGTAAAATCCAGTAGTAAATATTTCGATCCACTAATTTATTTCGCACTTTTACAATCACAATCGAATTTAATTCGAGTGACTCTTGTTTTACAATGGTTCCAGGTTGCTGAATCACTCGTAAAAATAACTATCCCAAAATCGCTTTTGGCACAAAACACACGAAAAATCCATTTTCTACCTTGTTGAATCGAGCACTTTATTTAAGTTTACAGATAGATAAAAGTTTTCAATTAAACATTGACTTTAACTCTGAGCAGAAACCCTAACTGTAGGAATCAATTATTGAGTGACAGCAAAATTCATTAATTTCTCTGTAACCCCAGATTCAAGATACGCTGGAAGCTTGTAGGAAACCCCACTGCAGCAGTCTATGGGCTCGATTCAACAAAGGTAGAAATAAATTTGTGTCGCTCAAAAAATTGGATCGCATGCGTAAATTTGTAACTTTTTCGATTGATTCAGAAACGGGGTTAAATTAAATACGTGCACTCGAAAATGCAATCGTAACATTTTCGAATCATTTTCAAAATGCTCGTAAAAGGGCTGTCGCAAGTGAAAATTATTGGAAAATGTACTCGATTTTTTTTCTATTATTTAGTATTGTTTTCTGACTGTTGCATGGTGTTGTAAGGCTTTTTAATGGGTAAATGTAAACGCATAATTATTCTCAACTTTTTAAGTTGCCTGTGTAGCTGTATGTACATAATATTATATATAATAATATATAATAAGTAATATTTGTAAGAGGCATGTATGTTGTTTTTGTGGATTTTTGTGGATTTTTTTGGTTGGATTGCCAGGGACTTGTATTAAAAATGTTTCCTTTAATGCAGAAATGTGGCCATTGTTTTCTATACAAAGCTTGCTCACATAGCACCACGTGTCCTTGGGTGCAGGGTGCAGCTCTTTGCTAGCTTTAACCTCATGGTACACCATTCTTATGCTTACACTTTAACGTGGACCAAAACCCAGGATTTTGACTATTCTGGGTTTTGGTGCCCCGCTGTGTAAAAACCCAAAGGTCGACCACTCCCATGCACCTCCCCTGTTCTTATGGCACATGTGCAGCCTCCCATGCATTCATCTGTATAAATGGTCCAGACGCAAACTGGTCTAGGGTTGTTTAAGGACTCAGCTACAGTCCAGTTGAGCATAGTATATCTGAGTTTGCTACAACAAGCCAGTGGATACATCCATGCTAGGCTGGAACAGGGAGTGTGTCTCCTCCAGACATTTACAAATGACTGGTGCCATGGCATACCCTGCTAAAGTTATAGCAAGGAGTGCCCCCTGCTTGCGCATGCATCCTTAAAGTGTGGCAGTTAGTGAGTGTACTAGGCAACCTGGGTTGTTTCATAGAGCAGGGCATGTAAAATAATAATGAGCCAAAGGCAAGGAAACAAGTAGCCATGGAGTTTTAACAATTTCCGCAGCAAAGGTGGTGGTTTTTGGAGTTCCGTGAGAGTACTTAGCAATAATGCTTTTGTCTAAATTGCCAAGCCCATGGAAGTCAACAAATAAGCAAATAAATGGGCAAAATATTACACTTGCATACTCAAACCTTTGTGCAATAAGTGAGGTTAGCAAGGGGTTAAAAGGTTGGAGCTTTCCAATATATCACAAGCAATAATGTTTAAACACTTACCAAGAAGCCATCCACCAGATAAATGCCCCCCCTCAAATAGTCGAAAAATTGATGAATTTCGCAGAATGTGGGCATCATGGCATGATCCAGGAATGCCAGCCACAAAGCTAAGTATTTTTAGATCTGGACCAGCAATCATCTGTACATTCAGTGAATGTCCCATCTTGCGATTGCGGTAGATATATTCATCCACACTGGGTAGGATAAAGCAAACATGGGGGCAATCCTCAGCCCCCATGACATGTGGCATGCCAGCTATGTGATACAAACCCCGTTTTACTACAGTCCATTCCTGGGGTACGGAGGGTAAATGCACATACCGTGGCAAAATGGCACGCATTGCCTTTAAAAATGTATCTACAGCACGGCATACAGAAGTTTTGGACCGCTATACCACCCAGGCCCTGAAATGAGCCATTGGCCAGAAATTGCAAACAAACTATCAGATTCGTTATTCCAGAAATTGCATGTCCTCTACCAGTTAATGGTGCCAAATATGGATGCAGCAGGCTATAGAGGTCTTCCAAAGCTGCATGATTTAGACTAGTAAGCTGGAAAAGTGCTTGATCTGGCAGCTGATCCACGTCCGTGTACGAAAATACTTGGGAATGGGAAGTCTGCGCCACCTCATCTGCAATATGTTCGAAGTCAATGGCCTCGATTCACAAAGCATTGAAAAAAACCCTCATGGTAGTAAAAAATTCAATTCATGAGAAAAAATCCAGAGAATTGCACTGTTGCCGAATCACCAGACAGACAGACAATGAAAGTCAATGGAACTTTTTACTACTAGTAAAAAGGGGTAAAAAGTTCAATATTTTTTTCAGGAGTAAAAAAGTGCCATTGACTTTCATTGTCTTCCTAACTAGTGATTCACAAACAGTGGAATTCTCAGGCTTTTTTCCTTATGAATTGAATTTTTTACTACCGTTAGAGTTTTTTTCAACGCTTAGTGAATCAAGGCCATTGCAAAGAAAGTAGAAGGGCTCCATTGTGAGAAAGAGCAAAATGAGTTTTCTCCTGCTGAAAACTGCATCAAAAAACTAGTGTGAAACACTCTAATTTATATCATGTGTGTGGCTCATCAAGTCCACCTGAATCAGTAGTAGAATTTTCAAATCGCAAAATGCAGTGGTACATTTTTCGATCCACTAATTTATTTCACACTTTTACAATCGCAATCGAATTTAATTTGAGTGACTCGTGTTTTACAATGGTTCTAGGTTGTTGAATCACTTGTAAAAAAAGCAATCGCAAAATCACTACTTTTTAAGCACAGAACACACGAAAAATCAATTTTCTACCTTTGTTGAATCAAGCCCTATATAAGAGAGCATGACTAGGAAAGTGGAGAAATGCCAATAGGACTGTTCTCTCTCCCATTCTAATTAGATTTAGATAATACATTGGCATCTCCCAGTGTATAGGGGCAATTGTTTCCTCCCAAAGTTTGCCTGCTCAGCAGTCAAGCAGTTGGACATGACATAATGTTGTGCTATCACTTCTAGAATGTAATATTTGTAACGAAAACCACCTAAAGGTCGATGTCCACTTGAATATAAAATGTGATTAGCTTGTTCATTGTAAAGATGGTTTCTTAAGTATTGTCCTTCCAAGACAGTGATGACACCTTGGAGAAGATACAATAGGGAAGATGCTGCAGACGAGGACCTAGCTTTTCAAAAACCTGTCTCAAGGTGTCAAGAATTGGCCCATTAACAGGTCATTTTGCCAAGACCATGGCATTTCTGGACTACTAGTATAAGTTGTAAGCCACCTTTCTTGAATTTACTGGCTTCCTAGATCAAGACTCAAGAATGCATAATCTATTGACATCAATGATTCTGGCATCCCTGGAGCCAGCTTGCCCCATCCATTGTAGTTATTAATTGTGATGGTTACAAGGGGCAACCATTAGTCCTCTATGCTGTAGGTGAGTGTTGGCCAACCATGTGAGTTGTGGGACTGGATGTTGGTACCCAGTAAGATTTTTTATACCAGAGCTAGACAGACCAGCTGCAGGGGACAAAAGTTTGTTTATGCCTGGACATGCCCTTTCATAATTCCAGTTGCTCATTATATTCTTCAAAAAGCATCAGAATAAACACATGAATTACTTGCCTATTCCAAGCTTCCATGCTGAAAGGAGAATGCTAGCCAAAAGCAATGGCTGACCTCAGGAAAATGATCTACAAAGTTTCATGACAATGGGGTCCATTCCAAACCAGGTAAAAAAATAGAAGTGTTTTATTTCCTCCTGGTGCTGAATGATTATATATATATATATATATATATATATATATATATATATATATATATATATATATATTAAAATATGTGTATGAATATACTATGAGAAGTAATATACTGTATGTTAGGAAGCCAAAATGGCAATTAAAAATTTATAATAGGTTCTGCTGCAGTACTCTGTTTTGCTGCAAAAATCCATTACCCAACTTTTTTTCTTTCAAAAGCTAAATGGACATAAGGAAGCCATTCTGAAAACATCAGCCATGTCTTTATTCAGCAGGCTTTTTGGAGGGGGCCTTGTGTTATTTGAGGAATAATAAGTGCAGGGCCAGAATCCTGCAGACTGTAATAAGGCTGGCTTGATGTCGGAGCACAGCTGGGGATTAATGAAAAGGAAAAGACGCGCTAATGCAATAGCATTCAGCGCGTCACCTCAGCTGAAAAATAAAACAAAAGACAATAAAGATCAATGTAATTACATATCTATCCCTTAATGATGCTGGGGAATAGCTAGTAATAGAATCACATTCTGCTTTACAATTATCAGAAATCTTGAAACTCCAAGATGTTTCATAAGCCAAAATATATTAAAGAATTCCAACAGCCAAATGCTGTTATGTCTTATTATATTTTAGGTGGAGATTTTATTTGACCCCAAGCTAGACCAGACCAATTGCCTTAACCTTCCACCACCCAAATTAACAAATTGAAAAATGTTATATATTGGTGCAAATGAAAGCATAATCTCTATAAAGCCCTATGTCCCCTATGCTATACAAATAACCTCCACAGGCCAAATCCCTCACAATATGAAACTACAACCTAGTGCTAGTAAATGATTGGACTATATTAGCTATTGATGGTGACAGAACATTTGAAGTAAAAAAAAAAACATATATATATATATATATATATATATATATATATATATATATATATGACAGAGAGAGGGAGAGAGAGAAAGAGAGAGAGTATTATAGCTTTAAAAGGCTGCCTTTTTAGTTTATTGGGTTAGCTGGTATTACTTTAACTTTGGCTTTTCAACCCCCATAATGCAAACAAACAAATATAAATGAATTCACGCTATCCCCCAATCCAAAGTACAACATTTTTTTTAACCATAAAATATGGACCAAATCTCAACCCTGACCACCATTATAGAAACAGGCCACCCATGCCATGATTGCCAGGGAATTGAATTTCAGGGCAACAAGAATCTTTGCTAGGAAGTATAGACCCCAATGCCAGTCTGCTCTTCTTTACTCAGCTTTAGAAAACCTTACTCCCCTGCTGTACGACAGGATCTTGGGTTAAATGGGTCACAGACTGAAAAAAAATCTTACCCCCCCATATAAATAAAGGAAATATTTAGGCCCTTATTTATGAAGGAATAGCGACAGGTAGCGACTGGTGAGCGGCCGGTAATGACGGGCCCCGCCACGAGAACGCCGGCTCCCCACCACAATCACACATTTATCAAGGCAATCCTGCTTAGCGACTGAGATAGCGCCATATAGTCACTCATTCATCATTATTCCAGCCTCAGCCCACAGCGCCAGCGTCCGCCCTTGAACAGCGACAGGTATGACCTCTCGCTACCTGGCGCTCTCCAATGCATTTCAATGGAACTATCTTTAAATATGAATAATTAATTGTTATTAATGTTTTTTTTAGTAATATATTCATATTACTAAGTTATTTAAAATACTTTTTTTTTTGGTTTTCAAAAATATGGTTGTTTGGGGGTTAAAAAACTACTTTTAACACATCGCCTCCAGCGCTCTGGGGTTTAAACATGCATTTCACAGCGCGAGAATTTTTTGAGCGTGATTTTTTGATGAATATGGTGGAAGCTGGTCGCTCTGACCAGTCGCTATCATGCGCACCCATACATCGTGGAACCTGTCAAATAGCGACTCGTAACCTTGTATTGAACATTACGCCACACCGACTGAGTCGCTGTCAACAACCGAACAACGGCCAAGCATAGCGACTACTAGCGGGCGCTGTGAAAATACCACTACAGTCGATCAACTGTTGCTACATGTCGCTAATAAATCAGCCTCTTAGTCTTCAACTGATTGTTTTAATTAACGTCTCCAATTCTTACTGCTCTGAATTCAAGAACCTTAAATGGAAAGCCCATTATAGTAAGCATTTTTGAAAGTGTATACTTTTGTTCCAAAAGGATGCCTCAAGGTGGGGAGACGATGTATTGGTTTTTCTATTTTCTTATGTCAGTGAATGTGTGTTTTATCGTAGTTTCCACTACCTGCAATCTACTGCTGTTTGTAACTGTACACCAAGTCTGTACACCAAAAAGAGAGACGTGAGCCCTGTACACACATAACACTGCTTCTAGCGCCAATGCTGATTTGAGCGAGCTCACTCTGTCTTACATATTGCCAGCAGCAGTGATCTGTGTGTACAGGGTTTACTTCTCTTTTCTTGTAGATCTTGGTGTACAGACATGGTGGTCGATTCGGAGCCTGGTGGGAAAACTCACTACTTTTTTAGGACAAAAACTGCCATACGCCTTCATTGTCTACAGGGTGTAAATTGTCACCTGGCTCTGAATCAGCTCCAAAGTAGACAATGAAACTGTCTCTCCTAAGAAGAGTTTTTTCACCAGGCTCTGACTCTATCTTGACCATAGGAATACATTGCAGGTAGTCAATACTGCTTCCGTAAAACACACATTTTCTAACAAATTAAATAAAACATTACAAAATAAATGCAATATAAAAAATGCATCATTTTGTCTGCCACACAAAAATATACACTTTTAAAAATTCCATTAAAGCTGAACTCAACACACTCTACATTAAAAGATCCATTATTTGCTGCTTTTGAGAAAATGCACAACTTCATTTGGTAACAGTTGTTTTCTTGTACATGGCCACAGTGAGATTCTTCTTTTTAGTTTACACTGGTGAAAGCTGGACTCATTTCTCTCATATGTACACTGAGGTGTTTTTTTCAACATGGGGCCTAATTTAGGCTGTCACCAATATCCCAGGCCTCTGCTTTTTTCCCCCTATGCTGTGTGGTCTCCTGCCCAGCCTGTCTGTTCTAGCTCCTGTGACAAGACTTCTAGTGAATGAACTCAAGTCTTCTAGACTTCTCAAGCTAAAACGTTCAGGAAAATTCCTTTTTTCAGGTTTTTGGTGTTCTGGCTTATAGTTTTCCTCTTCTGGGGTGTAAAATAAACATTCGTGTTAGGATTGTGCCCGCAGACCTGTGATTTACTTATCAGCATGCTGTTTCAAGGTTTCCAATATTGCTTTGTGTCTGAGATCCTAAGATGGGCCTTGAGTAAAACTACTGACTATACATCCCAGAATGTTTGCAATGTAGCAGGTGAATTCTTTAGCAGCTTTGGTGGGCAGGCTGATTCATTACTAGTGCCAGGTAATGGCAGATGAGCATCTGTACAGCAGCGCTAAGAGCGACCGCTAGTGGTTGCTCTGATCGGCCGTGAGTCTCTATTACAGAGAGCCTCAGTCGATGTAGTAACATTACCGGCATTGTTGCTATAACACCAGTACAGCGCTATACGGGAGCGAACGGTAGCGACTGGTTAGTGTGACCGACTCACACTCACAGCCTGACACAGCGCCGGCGCTCAAAATCGTGTCTCTGTAGCCCAGAGCGCCAGAAGCTGTGTGATTAAAGTCCGTTTTTGAACACATATCCACTAGTAACAAAACAAAAACATATGGAATTATATTGTTATTACATTGTGACATTAACACTTTAATACCAGACCCATAATGACAATTCTGCATAAAAAATAAAAAAATGTTTTCAGAAATGTATTTAAATAGGCCAGGAGAGGTCACACAGTGATTTGATACAAAACAAAAAAAAATATTAAAAGAAAACCCTGTTGAAACAGAAGAAAAGAAATGTCCATTGAAAGGTATGGGAGAGCCAGAGCGCCTCTGGGATCCGCTGAGCCGTCTGTGATGATGAATCGGTCGCTACGTGTCGCTGTGAGAGGCGCTCACCAGAATTTCCTTCATAAATGTGGTATCTGAATACGCTGAATTACAGCAGAATGGAGTTGTGGGGTATGGGAAATAGGATCTGTGTCCCATGTCTGTTTGTTTGTTCAACCCTGATGAAGGGGCACATGCCACCCTGAAACGTTGGATATAGATTATTTGGACTGTATCATTCATTGGATAAAGATTGCATGGATTGTATGATTGTGATTCAATATACTTTATTTGCAAATGGAGTGCTGGCTTCTCGTTTGATTTCAGTGTACACGGCGCCACCACTGACCAAGCACCCAACACGATTGCTCAGGTAAGAGTTCTTCCGTGATATTAACTTTTTCTTGTGTCCCCATGTAAGCACTCTATTTACTGATTTTAACTAACAATAGTAAAAAAGTTTTAAAGCGGACCTTCACTCTGAATAAGAGTCTATCTTATATGTTTCCCACACCCTGTACATACAGATTGTCCACATTAAAAATCATCCTACCTGCATCTACTGCATGTTTTGAGCCTTTAAACATCCAAGATGGTGGCTTATGGAAGCCGCCATCTTATCAGGCAGCCTGCAAACAGGAAGTGCCTCCTGACTGTGCTGCTCTGCATTCTGGGATTGCTGACCTTTTACTGACCTTAGCTCTGCTCTTACTGAGCAAAGCACAGCTATAACCCACCCCCTGTACCTTATCCCACTCTCCTCTCCTCAGTAAGTGTGATGCTTCAAGATGGCGGCGCCCGTATCCTAAATTCCTGAACAGAGTTGCAGCCCAGTGGGGGAAAGAATAATAAGTTAGTGCCTCAAAATGTAAAATATATTATTTTAGATGATGGGGAACCGTTTTTTAAGAGTTTGGGCTTTTCATTAAATCACGCTGAAGGTCCGGTTTAACGTTTTTTTCACTGCAGGGTCTGGACGTTCTCAAGATTTACAGCAGAAGGGGTAAATCTGTTGCTTTTTTCCTAGCCAATCAGATAATTAGCAAGCCAGAGTGGGGAGGGTTTTGTGATCTATACTTTTAACACACCAGTTATTGTACATTGGTAAACACATTGTTGCCAGAGAAAACTGTTTTCTTTTATAGCACAGAATTGCAAAACAATAGAAAAGAAAGAAAATAACACATGAATAGCACACTGAAGACATCATTTTGGCATACAATAATGAAAACTTTAAAATATGTCATCGAAAGTGGAATTACCCTTTAAGACAATAGTAAGACACCTGACTAAAAGGAGTTCTAACTTTTTGTGTGGTACTCTTCTGCCCCCCTGAGACTGATTCTAACTTAGCTTGTGAATTTCCTTCCAGAACTTTCTGAAGACCAGACCAAACTAGTTTAGTCTGGAAATGTTATTCAGTCCACCCTGTGATCTCTACCAGTCTAGCACATATATTCTAACTGAAGGGTAATACCTCATTTTTCCAAACAGTTCTCGCTGGCTGACAAACCCCACACAATAGTTCCTCCTCAGACACCTTCTAAATGGTAAACCTTGACTGTGACAAGCTCTGTAACTGTATTTTGAACAGGTAATCTTGTTATCACCATACAGATGTACAGTAATGCATATTTTATGCTGAACACATAGTGTAAGCTCATTGATGAGGGAAAATTTGTATGGCAATGGCTTTATTTACAATGAACAGCTTTATTTGCTCTGAGTTGTAATGATAATATCATCTCTATCATGTGAAAATTATTGTCACTATTTCCAAATCCCTGTCACACAATGTGACTCCTCAACTAGATGTATTTATCTGACAAAAATTTGAAGGGTACTGTGTCTGGGGTTGAAGTAGGGTAAAGCAGACAACACATATTAGCTGATCCAATACAATGACAAATCTGAAAGTCAGAAAAGGCAAGATCCAGAAAAAAACAATGATCCGAATATTAAAAATGGTTTTATTCTGAGAAAATATTAGTAAAATAAACATTTATAGTCCCTGTCCAGGCATACAGCAAAGGCCTTATTTAAGAAATTGCAGGTGTATTACTGCTGCGGATGACGGCATCCATATTTATGATGGAAAAAATTAATAGCACCTCTCATAGCGCCTTATAGCGTTGGGGGATTATTTCAGTGCCAGTTCTGTGCATGTGCACGGGGGCAATCGGTGCCATTGTCCCATAGGCCTTAATCAGGCTTGGTCCTATTTATGCCCTTTTTGGTCACTTCTCGTTATCATTTATTAAAATTTTTGTGTTTGGAATGTTCTTTGAAATTTTGCACTTAGATTATGCACTGCTAACTGGCGCCTTTTGCGCTACAAATAACGTGTTATGTCATTCATGTCATCCCCAATGTAATTCCATGTGTTTGCGCATTGTCACTGTGCTGTCATCCATTTCAAAAGCCTTTGCCTTTTTCCATTGCAATGGCGCTGTATGCCTGAGTTCCTGGTTTAAGAGCGCCATTGAAAGCACTGTGATTTTTTATGATAAATATAATGGTTTTCAGGTCCACCCCTAAAGCGGCACTATTATTAAATTGGGCTCTATCTTTCTCCCACATGCTCCCTTGGGAACAATGTAAAACAAGTCTTTTCAAAGCCGCTCAAACTCTGCAATTATAAATAAAAAGTCTATGTATTCTAAGCCAAGTTTTTACGCTTTGCAACAGGAAATGGGGGAGAGGCACATGGGACAGGCATCATGTGAGCTCTTTGCATCCTTATTATTGCAGATGGGTTTACAGTCCCTTTAAATGCTAAATTGATTAATCTTGGTGTGAAACAAAACAATTAAGCAACGGTTAGTCAAATAATCATGGAAATATGCTAAACTAAATGCTGCCATCTTGGATGAATTTGAGATACAAAATCCAATCTCAAAATGTGATAGTGAGAAGCTTTGGGATATGTAGTAACTAAGTATGCACAGAAGCACGTCATTGGGTACAGTTCTGTTTGCTGAATGAAGTTGCGGAAAGCCCTCCACCCACTATTCTGCTTAGAGTGTATTGTCCAAATATGCTATAATAAAGAGGAGATTAAATGTGCCTAAAGTAAAAGTGAAAACACCATTAACCCTCAAGCAAGCCATTCGGCTATTATAAAGATTCTGTAAACAAATATGGAAGAAAGGCTAGCATTAGATGAGTATCCTTCACCCCCCCCCCATCAATTCATTTTATCCCAAGACTTTCCTGGAATTTATGGGCAAAAATGAAAGAGGAAGTATCCTTTTAACTGCATAATGTATACGGGTACAGTACAAGTTATTTGGCTTCCTGGTGTTGATTTGTTGAAAATAAAAGGGGAAGTATGGTGGTAAGCCTTTCACAGGAGGTATACTAGATACAGGAGGTACAGAAGTCTTTCACAGGAGGAACAGTAGATACAGGAGGTACAGAAGTCTTTCACAGGAGGTTAACTAGATATAGGAGGTACAGAAGTCTTTCACAGGAGGTACAGTAAATACAGGAGTTACAGAAGTCTTTCACAGGAGGAACAGTAGATACAGGAAGTACAGAAGTCTTTCACAGGAGGTATACTAGATACAGAAGGTACAGAAGTCTTTCACAGGAGGTACAGTAGATACAGGAGGTACAGAAGTCTTTCACAGGAGGTACAGTAGACACAGGAGGTACAGAAGTCTTTAACAGGAGGTACAGTAGATACAGGAGGTACAGAAGTCTTTCACAGGAGGAACAGTAGATACAGGAGGTACAGAATTCTTTCACAGGAGGTATACTAGATACAGGAGGTACAGAAGTCTTTCACAGGAGGTATACTAGATACAGGAGGTACAGAAGTCTTTCACAGGAGGTACAGTAGATACAGGGGGTACAGAAGTCTTTCACAGGAGGTGCAGTAGATACAGGAGGTACAGAAGTCTTTCACAGGAGGTATACTAGATACAGGAGGTACAGAAGTCTTTCACAGGAGGTATACTAGATACAGGAGGTACAGAAGTCTTTCACAGAAGGTACAGTAGATACAGGAGATACAGAAGTCTTTCACAGGAGGAACAGTAGATACAGGAGGTACAGAAGTCTTTCACAGGAGGTTAATTAGATATAGGAGGTACAGAAGTCTTTCACAGGAGGTACAGAAAATACAGGAGTTACAGAAGTCTTTCACAGGAGGAACAGTAGATACAGGAGGTACAGAAGTCTTTCACATGAGGTATACTAGATACAGGAGGTACAGAAGTCTTTCACAGGAGGTACAGTAGATACAGGAGATACAGAAGTCTTTCACAGGAGGAACAGTAGATACAGGAGGTACAGAAGTCTTTCACAGGAGGTTAACTAGATATAGGAGGTACAGAAGTCTTTCACAGGAGGTACAGTAAATACAGGAGTTACAGAAGTCTTTCACAGGAGGAACAGTAGATACAAGAGGTACAGAAGTCTTTCACAGGAGGTATACTAGATACAGGAGGTACAGAAGTCTTTCACAGAAGGTACAGTAGACACAGGAGGTACAGAAGTCTTTAACAGGAGGTACAGTAGATACAGGAGGTACAGAAGTCTTTCACAGGAGGAACAGTAGATACAGGAGTTACAGAAGTCTTTCACAGGAGGAACAGTAGATACAAGAGGTACAGAAGTCTTTCACAGGAGGTATACTAGATACAGGAGGTACAGAAGTCTTTCACAGGAGGTACAGTAGATACAGGAGGTACAGAAGTCTTTCACAGGAGGTATACTAGATACAGGAGGTACAGAAGCCTTTCACAGGAGGTACAGTAGATACAGGAGGTACAGAAGTCTTTCACAGGAGGTACAGTAGATACAGGAGGTACAGACCTCTTTCACAGGAGGAACAGTAGATACAGGAGGTACAGACCTCTTTCACAGGAGGTACAGTAGATACAGGAGGTACATAAGTCTTTCACAGGAGGTACAGTAGATACAGGAGGTACAGAAGTCTTTCACAGGAGGTACAGTAGATACAGGAGGTACAGAAGTTTTTCACAGGAGGTACAGTAGATACAGGAGGTACAGAAGTCTTTCACAGGAGGTACAGTAGGAACAGAAGGTACAGAAGTCTTTCAGAAGAGCTGTACTAGATACAGGAGGTACAGAAGTCTTTCACAGGAGGTACAGTAGATACAGGAGGTACAGAAGTCTTTCACAGGAGGTACAGTAGGAACAGAAGGTACAGAAGTCTTTCAGAAGAGCTGTACTAGATACAGGAGGTACAGAAGTCTTTCACAGGAGGTACAGTAGATACAGGAGGTACAGAAGTCTTTCACAGGAGGTACAGTAGGAACAGGAGGTACAGAAGTCTTTCACAAGAGGTATACTAGATACAGGAGGTACAGATGTCTTTCACAGGAGGTATACTAGATACTGGAGGTACAGAAGTCTTTCACAGGAGGCACAGTAGATGCAGGAGGTACAGACGTCTTTCACATGAGGTACAGTAGACACAGGAGGTACAGAAGTCTTTCACATGAGGTACAGTAGATACAGGAGGTACAGAAGTCTTTCACAGGAGGTATACAAGATACAGGAGGTACAGACGTCTTTCACATGAGGTACAGTGGATACAGGAGGTACAGAAGTCTTTCACTGGAGGTACAGTAGATACAAGAAGTACAGAAGTCTTTCACAGGATGTACAATAGATACAGGAGGTACAGAAGTCTTTTACAGGAGGTACAGTAGATACAGGAGGTACAGAAGTCTTTCACAGGAGGTATACTAGATACAGGAGGTACAGAAGTCTTTCACAGGAGGAATACTAGATACAGGAGGTACAGAAGTCTTTCACAGGAGGTACAGTAGACACAGGAGGTACAGAAGTATTTCACAGGAGGTACAGTAGAAACAGCGGGTACAGAAGTTTTTCACAAGAGGTACAGTTGATACAGGAGGTACAGAAGTCTTTCACAGGAGGTACAGTAGATACAGGAGGTACAGAAGTCTTTCACAGGAGGTATACTAGATACAGGAGGTACAGAAGTCTTTCACAGGAGGTACAGTAGATACAGGAGATACAGAAGTCTTTCACAGGAGGAACAGTAGATACAGGAGGTACAGAAGTCTTTCACAGGAGGTTAACTAGATATAGGAGGTACAGAAGTCTTTCACAGGAGGTACAGTAAATACAGGAGTTACAGAAGTCTTTCACAGGAGGAACAGTAGATACAAGAGGTACAGAAGTCTTTCACAGGAGGTATACTAGATACAGAAGGTACAGAAGTCTTTCACAGGAGGTATACTAGATACAGGAGGTACAGAAGTCTTTCACAGGAGGTACAGTAGACACAGGAGGTACAGAAGTCTTTAACAGGAGGTACAGTAGATACAGGAGGTACAGAAGTCTTTCACAGGAGGAACAGTAGATACAGGAGTTACAGAAGTCTTTCACAGGAGGAACAGTAGATACAAGAGGTACAGAAGTCTTTCACAGGAGGTATACTAGATACAGGAGGTACAGAAGTCTTTCACAGGAGGTACAGTAGATACAGGAGGTACAGAAGTCTTTCACAGGAGGTATACTAGATACAGGAGGTACAGAAGCCTTTCACAGGAGGTACAGTAGATACAGGAGGTACAGAAGTCTTTCACAGGAGGTACAGTAGATACAGGAGGTACAGACCTCTTTCACAGGAGGAACAGTAGATACAGGAGGTACAGACCTCTTTCACAGGAGTTACAGTAGATACAGGAGGTACATAAGTCTTTCACAGGAGGTACAGTAGATACAGGAGGTACAGAAGTCTTTCACAGGAGGTACAGTAGATACAGGAGGTACAGAAGTTTTTCACAGGAGGTACAGTAGATACAGGAGGTACAGAAGTCTTTCACAGTAGGTACAGTAGGAACAGAAGGTACAGAAGTCTTTCAGAAGAGCTGTACTAGATACAGGAGGTACAGAAGGCTTTCACAGGAGGTACAGTAGATACAGGAGGTACAGAAGTCTTTCACAGGAGGTACAGTAGGAACAGAAGGTACAGAAGTCTTTCAGAAGAGCTGTACTAGATACAGGAGGTACAGAAGTCTTTCACAGGAGGTACAGTAGATACAGGAGGTACAGAAGTCTTTCACAGGAGGTACAGTAGGAACAGGAGGTGCAGAAGTCTTTCACAAGAGGTATACTAGATACAGGAGGTACAGATGTCTTTCACAGGAGGTATACTAGATACAGGAGGTACAGAAGTCTTTCACAGGAGGTACAGTAGATGCAGGAGGTACAGACGTCTTTCACATGAGGTACAGTAGACACAGGAGGTACAGAAGTCTTTCACATGAGGTACAGTAGATACAGGAGGTACAGAAGTCTTTCACAGGAGGTATACAAGATACAGGAGGTACAGACGTCTTTCACATGAGGTACAGTGGATACAGGAGGTACAGAAGTCTTTCACTGGAGGTACAGTAGATACAAGAAGTACAGAAGTCTTTCACAGGATGTACAATAGATACAGGAGGTACAGAAGTCTTTTACAGGAGGTACAGTAGATACAGGAGGTACAGAAGTCTTTCACAGGAGGTATACTAGATACAGGAGGTACAGAAGTCTTTCACAGGAGGAATACTAGATACAGGAGGTACAGAAGTCTTTCACAGGAGGTATAGAAGTATTTCACAGGAGGTACAGTAGAAACAGCAGGTACAGAAGTTTTTCACAAGAGGTACAGTTGATACAGGAGGTACAGAAGTCTTTCACAGGAGGTACAGTAGATACAGGAGGTACAGAAGTCTTTCACAGGAGGTGCAGTAGATACAGGAGATACAGAAGTCTTTCACAGGAGGAACAGTAGATACAGGAGGTACAGAAGTCTTTCACAGGAGGTTAACTAGATATAGGAGGTACAGAAGTCTTTCACAGGAGGTACAGTAAATACAGGAGTTACAGAAGTCTTTCACAGGAGGAATACTAGATACAGGAGGTACAGAAGTCTTTCACAGGAGGTACAGTAGACACAGGAGGTACAGAAGTATTTCACAGGAGGTACAGTAGAAACAGCAGGTACAGAAGTTTTTCACAAGAGGTACAGTAGATACAGGAGGTACAGAAGTCTTTCACAGGAGGTGCAGTAGATACAGGAGATACAGAAGTCTTTCACAGGAGGAACAGTAGATACAGGAGGTACAGAAGTCTTTCACAGGAGGTTAACTAGATACAGGAGTTACAGAAGTCTTTCACAGGAGGAACAGTAGATACAAGAGGTACAGAAGTCTTTCACAGGAGGTATACTAGATACAGGAGGTACAGAAGTCTTTCACAGGAGGTACAGTAGATACAGGAGGTACAGAAGTCTTTCACAGGAGGTATACTAGATACAGGAGGTACAGAAGTCTTTCACAGGAGGTACAGTAGACACAGGAGGTACAGAAGTCTTTAACAGGAGGTACAGTAGATACAGGAGGTACAGAAGTCTTTCACAGGAGGAACAGTAGATACAGGAGGTACAGAAGTCTTTCACAGGAGGTATACTAGATACCGGAGGTACAGAAGTCTTTCACAGGAGGTATACTAGATACAGGAGGTACAGAAGTCTTTAACAGGAGGTACAGTAGATACAGGAGGTACAGAAGCCTTTCACAGGAGGTACAGTAGATACAGGAGGTACAGAAGTCTTTCACAGGAGGTACAGTAGATACAGGAGGTACAGACCTCTTTCACAGGAGGAACAGTAGATACAGGAGGTACAGACCTCTTTCACAGGAGGTACAGTAGATACAGGAGGTACATACGTCTTTCACAGGAGGTACAGTAGATACAGGAGGTACAGAAGCCTTTCACAGGAGGTACAGTAGATACAGGAGGTACAGAAGTTTTTCACAGGAGGTACAGTAGATACAGGAGGTACATAAGTCTTTCACAGGAGGTACAGTAGGAACAGAAGGTACAGAAGTCTTTCAGAAGAGCTGTACTAGATACAGGAGGTACAGAAGTCTTTCACAGGAGGTACAGTAGATACAGGAGGTACAGAAGTCTTTCACAGGAGGTACAGTAGGAACAGGAGGTACAGAAGTCTTTCACAAGAGGTATACTAGATACAGGAGGTACAGATGTCTTTCACAGGAGGTACAGTAGATGCAGGAGGTACAGACGTCTTTCACATGAGGTACAGTAGACACAGGAGGTACAGAAGTCTTTCACATGAGGTACAGTAGATACAGGAGGTACAGAAGTCTTTCACAGGAGGTATACAAGATACAGGAGGTACAGACGTCTTTCACATGAGGTACAGTGGATACAGGAGGTACAGAAGTCTTTCACTGGAGGTACAGTAGATACAAGAAGTACAGAAGTCTTTCACAGGATGTACAATAGATACAGGAGGTACAGAAGTCTTTTACAGGAGGTACAGTAGATACAGGAGGTACAGAAGTCTTTCACAGGAGGTATACTAGATACAGGAGGTACAGAAGTCTTTCACAGGAGGAATACTAGATACAGGAGGTACAGAAGTCTTTCACAGGAGGTACAGAAGTATTTCACAGGAGGTACAGTAGAAACAGCAGGTACAGAAGTTTTTCACAAGAGGTACAGTTGATACAGGAGGTACAGAAGTCTTTCACAGGAGGTACAGTAGATACAGGAGGTACAGAAGTCTTTCACAGGAGGTGCAGTAGATACAGGAGATACAGAAGTCTTTCACAGGAGGAACAGTAGATACAGGAGGTACAGAAGTCTTTCACAGGAGGTTAACTAGATATAGGAGGTACAGAAGTCTTTCACAGGAGGTACAGTAAATACAGGAGTTACAGAAGTCTTTCACAGGAGGAATACTAGATACAGGAGGTACAGAAGTCTTTCACAGGAGGTACAGTAGACACAGGAGGTACAGAAGTATTTCACAGGAGGTACAGTAGAAACAGCAGGTACAGAAGTTTTTCACAAGAGGTACAGTAGATACAGGAGGTACAGAAGTCTTTCACAGGAGGTGCAGTAGATACAGGAGATACAGAAGTCTTTCACAGGAGGAACAGTAGATACAGGAGGTACAGAAGTCTTTCACAGGAGGAACAGTAGATACAGGAGGTACAGAAGTCTTTCACAGGAGGTTAACTAGATACAGGAGTTACAGAAGTCTTTCACAGGAGGAACAGTAGATACAAGAGGTACAGAAGTCTTTCACAGGAGGTATACTAGATACAGGAGGTACAGAAGTCTTTCACAGGAGGTACAGTAGATACAGGAGGTACAAAAGTCTTTCACAGGAGGTATACTAGATACAGGAGGTACAGAAGTCTTTCACAGGAGGTACAGTAGACACAGGAGGTACAGAAGTCTTTAACAGGAGGTACAGTAGATACAGGAGGTACAGAAGTCTTTCACAGGAGGAACAGTAGATACAGGAGGTACAGAAGTCTTTCACAGGAGGTATACTAGATACCGGAGGTACAGAAGTCTTTCACAGGAGGTATACTAGATACAGGAGGTACAGAAGTCTTTAACAGGAGGTACAGTAGATACAGGAGGTACAGAAGCCTTTCACAGGAGGTACAGTAGATACAGGAGGTACAGAAGTCTTTCACAGGAGGTACAGTAGATACAGGAGGTACAGACCTCTTTCACAGGAGGAACAGTAGATACAGGAGGTACAGACCTCTTTCACAGGAGGTACAGTAGATACAGGAGGTACATACGTCTTTCACAGGAGGTACAGTAGATACAGGAGGTACAGAAGCCTTTCACAGGAGGTACAGTAGATACAGGAGGTACAGAAGTTTTTCACAGGAGGTACAGTAGATACAGGAGGTACAGAAGCCTTTCACAGGAGGTACAGTAGATACAGGAGGTACAGAAGTCTTTCACAGGAGGTACAGTAGATACAGGAGGTACAGACCTCTTTCACAGGAGGAACAGTAGATACAGGAGGTACAGACCTCTTTCACAGGAGGTATACTAGATACAGGAGGTACAGAAGTCTTTAACAGGAGGTACAGTAGATACAGGAGGTACAGAAGCCTTTCACAGGAGGTACAGTAGATACAGGAGGTACAGAAGTCTTTCACAGGAGGTACAGTAGATACAGGAGGTACAGACCTCTTTCACAGGAGGAACAGTAGATACAGGAGGTACAGACCTCTTTCACAGGAAGTACAGTAGATACAGGAGGTACATACGTCTTTCACAGGAGGTACAGTAGATACAGGAGGTACAGAAGCCTTTCACAGGAGGTACAGTAGATACAGGAGGTACAGAAGTTTTTCACAGGAGGTACAGTAGATACAGGAGGTACAGAAGCCTTTCACAGGAGGTACAGTAGATACAGGAGGTACAGAAGTCTTTCACAGGAGGTACAGTAGATACAGGAGGTACAGACCTCTTTCACAGGAGGAACAGTAGATACAGGAGGTACAGACCTCTTTCACAGGAGGTACAGTAGATACAGGAGGTACATACGTCTTTCACAGGAGGTACAGTAGATACAGGAGGTACAGAAGCCTTTCACAGGAGGTACAGTAGATACAGGAGGTACATAAGTCTTTCACAGGAGGTACAGTAGGAACAGAAGGTACAGAAGTCTTTCAGAAGAGCTGTACTAGATACAGGAGGTACAGAAGTCTTTCACAGGAGGTACAGTAGATACAGGAGGTACAGAAGTCTTTCACAGGAGGTACAGTAGGAACAGGAGGTACAGAAGTCTTTCACAAGAGGTATACTAGATACAGGAGGTACAGATGTCTTTCACAGGAGGTATACTAGATACAGGAGGTACAGAAGTCTTTCACAGGAGGCACAGTAGATGCAGGAGGTACAGACGTCTTTCACATGAGGTACAGTAGACACAGGAGGTACAGAAGTCTTTCACATGAGGTACAGTAGATACAGGAGGTACAGAAGTCTTTCACAGGAGGTATACAAGATACAGGAGGTACAGACGTCTTTCACAGGAGGTACAGTGGATACAGGAGGTACAGAAGTCTTTCACTGGAGGTACAGTAGATACAAGAAGTACAGAAGTCTTTCACAGGATGTACAGTAGATACAGGAGGTACAGAAGTCTTTCACAGAAGGTATACTAGATACAGGAGGTACAGAAGTCTTTCACAGGAGGAATACTAGATACAGGAGGTAAAGAAGTCTTTCACAGGAGGTACAGTAGACACAGAAGGTAAAGAAGTGTTTCACAGGAGGTACAGTAGATACAGGAGGTACAGAAGTCTTTCACAGGAGGTACAGTAGAAACAGCAGGTACAGAAGTTTTTCATAAGAGGTACAGTAGATACAGGAGGTACAGAAGTCTTTCACAGGAGGTACAGTAGATACAGGAGGTACAGAAGTCTTTCACAAGAGGTGCAGTAGATACAAGAGGTACAGAAGTCTTTCACGGGAGGTATACTAGATACAGGAGGTACAGAAGTCTTTCACAGGAGGAATACTAGATACAGGAGGTACAGAAGTCTTTCACAGGAGGTACAGTAGACACAGGAGGTACAGAAGTATTTCACAGGAGGTACAGTAGATACAGGAGGTACAGAAGTCTTTCTCAGGAGGTACAGTAAATACAGGAGTTACAGAAGTCTTTCACAGGAGGTACAGTAGAAACAGCAGGTACAGAAGTTTTTCACAAGAGGTACAGTTGATACAGGAGGTACAGAAGTCTTTCACAGGAGGTACAGTAGATACAGGAGGTACAGAAGTCTTTCACAGGAGGAACAGTAGATACAGGAGGTACAGAAGTCTTTCACAGGAGGTTAACTAGATATAGGAGGTACAGAAGTCTTTCACAGGAGGTACAGTAAATACAGGAGTTACAGAAGTCTTTCACAGGAGGAACAGTAGATACAAGAGGTACAGAAGTCTTTCACAGGAGGTATACTAGATACAGGAGGTACAGAAGTCTTTCACAGGAGGTACAGTAGATACAGGAGGTACAGAAGTCTTTCACAGGAGGTATACTAGATACAGGAGGTACAGAAGTCTTTTACAGGAGGTACAGTAGACACAGGAGGTACAGAAGTCTTTAACAGGAGGTACAGTAGATACAGGAGGTACAGAAGTCTTTCACAGGAGGAACAGTAGATACAGGAGGTACAGAAGTCTTTCACAGGAGGTATACTAGATACAGGAGGTACAGAAGTCTTTCACAGGAGGTACAGTAGATACAGGAGGTACAGAAGCCTTTCACAGGAGGTACAGTAGATACAGGAGGTACATACCTCTTTCACAGGAGGTACAGTAGATACAGGAGGTACAGACCTCTTTCACAGGAGGTACAGTAGATACAGGAGGTACATAAGTCTTTCACAGGAGGTACAATAGATACAGGAGGTACAGAAGTCTTTCACAGGAGGTACAGTAGATACAGGAGGTACAGAAGTCTTTCACAGGAGGTACAGTAGATACAGGAGGTACAGAAGTCTTTCACAGGAGGTACAGTAGGAACAGAAGGTACAGAAGTCTTTCAGAAGAGCTGTACTAGATACAGGAGGTACAGAAGTCTTTCACAGGAGGTACAGTAGATACAGGAGGTACAGAAGTCTTTCACAGGAGGTACAGTAGGAACAGGAGGTACAGAAGTCTTTCACAAGAGGTATACTAGATACAGGAGGAAAAAATGGCTTTCACAGGAGGTATACTAGATACAGGAGGTACAGAAGTCTTTCACAGGAGGTACAGTAGATGCAGGAGGTACAGACATCTTTCACAGGAGGTACAGTAGACACAGGAGGTACAGAAGTCTTTCACATGAGGTACAGTAGATACAGGAGGTACAGAAGTCTTTCATAGGAGGTATACAAGATACAGGAGGTACAGACGTCTTTCACAGGAGGTACAGTGGATACAGGAGGTACAGAAGTCTTTCACTTGAGGTACAGTAGATACAAGAGGCACAGAAGTCTTTCACAGGATGTACAGTAGATACAGGAGGTACAGAAGTCTTTTACAGGAGGTACAGTAGATACAGGAGGTACAGAAGTCTTTCACAGGAGGTATACTAGATACAGGAGGTACAGAAGCCTTTCACAGGAGGAATACTAGATACAGGAGGAACAGAAGTCTTTCACAGGAGGTACAGTAGACACAGGAGGTACAGAAGTATTTCACAGGAGGAACAGTAGATACAGGAGGTACAGAAGTCTTTCACAGGAGGTACAGTAGATACAGGAGGTACAGAAGTCTTTCACAGGAGGTACAGTAGAAACAGCAGGTACAGAAGTTTTTCACAAGAGGTACAGTAGATACAGGAGGTACACAAGTCTTTCACAGGAGGTACAGTAGATACAGGAGGTACAGAAGTCTTTCACAGGAGGTGCAGTAGATACAAGAGGTACAGAAGTCTTTCACAGGAGGTATACTAGATACAGGAGGTACAGATGTCTTTCACAGGAGGTACAGTGGATACAGGAGGTACAGAAGTATTTCACAGGAGGTATACTAGACACAGAAGGTACAGAAGTCTTTCACAAGAGGTATACTAGATACACGAGGTACAGAAGTCTTTCACAGGAGGTACAGTAGACACAGGAGGTACAGAAGTATTTCACAGGAGGTACAGTAGATACAGGAGGTACAGAAGTCTTTCACTGGAGGTACAGTAGATACAGGAGGTACAGAAGTCTTTCACAGAGGGTGCAGTAGATACAAGAGGTAGAAGTCTTTCACAGGAGGTATACTAGATACAGGAGGTGTAGAAGTCTTTTACAGGAGGTACAGTGGATACAGGAGGTACAGAAGTCTTTCACAGGAGGTACAGTGGATACAGGAGGTACAGAAGTCTTTCACAGGAGGTACAGTAGATACAAGAGGTACAGAAGTCTTTCACAGGATGTACAGTAGATACAAGAGGTGCAGAAGTCTTTCACAGGAGGTACAGTAGATACAAGAGGTACAGAAGTCTTTCACAGGAGGTATACTAGATACAGGAGGTACAGAAGTCTTTCACAGGAGGTACAGTAGATACAGGAGGTACAGAAGTCTTTCACAGGAGGTACAGTAGATACAGGAGGTACAGACGTCTTTCACAGGAGGTACAGTAGAAACAGGAGGTACAAGAATTCTTTCACAGGAGGTATACTAGATACAGGAGGTACAGAAGTCTTTCACAGGAGGTACAGTAGATACAGGAGGTACAGAAGTCTTTCACAGGAGTTACAGTAGACACAGGAGGTACAGAAGTCTTTCACAGGAGGTACAGTAGACACAGGAGGTACAGAAGTCTTTCACGGGAGGTATACTAGATACAGGAGGGACAGAAGTCTTTCACAGGAGGTACAGTTGATACAGAAGGTACAGAAGTCTTTCACAGGAGGTACAGTAGATACAGGAGGTACAGAAGTCTTTCACAGGAGGTACAGTAGACACAGGAGGTACAGAAGTCTTTCACAGGAGGTACAGTAGACACAGGAGGTACAGAAGTCTTTCACAGGAGGTATACTAGTACAGGAGGTACAGAAGTCTTTCACAGGAGGTACAGTTGATACAGGAGGTACAGAAGTCTTTCACAGAAGGTACAGTAGATACAGGAGGTACAGAAGTCTTTCACAGGAGGTATTGTAGATCTAGTATTTTTTCTTGGAGTCTGAGGACAAGCCAGCAAAGCATGGCACTGATAAAGATGAAGTTGAAGTGTGTGTGTGCCTTGTGCATGTCGAAGTGACCAGGTATTCTTAAACCGGACCTTCACCATGATTTATTGAAAAGCCCAAACCCTTAAAAACGATTCCCCAGCATCTAAAGTTAATATATTTCAAGTCTTTAGTCACTAACTTATTATTCTTTCCCCCACTGGGCTGCAACTCTTTTCAGGACTTTAGGATACGGGCGCCGCCATCTTGACTCAGAAGCATCACACTTACTGAGCAGAAGAGAGTGAGATAAAGTACAATGGGACGGGTTATAGCTGTGCTTTGCTCAGACAGAGCAGAGCTGGGGTCAGGAAAAGGTCAGCAATCCCAGAATGCAGAGCAGCACAGTCAGAAGGCACTTCCTGTTTGCAGGCTGCCTGATGTTACATGAGCCGCCATCTTGGATGTTTAAAGGCTCATAATATGCAGTAGATGCAGGTAGGATGGTTTTTAATGTGAGCAATCTGTATGTACAGGGTGGGGGAAACATATAATATAGACACTTATTCAGAGTGAAGGACCGCTTTAAAGCTAGAACAATAATGCATCTTTTAATTTTGGCTGCTAAAATTCCTTTCTGAGATCCGCAAGACATTTAACTGCTTTTACCAACTGCAAGCAACTTCACGGTGTCATGCATAGGGCATTCACACAAAATCAAAATAAAAAATAAACAAAAAATTACTTCTAAACCTCTATTTTCAGGATAAATAGAAACCCCAATGACGTTCATGATTAGTTTTGGACGAACCCGTAGACGTTCAGGTTTGCCAAGTCTGGCCAAACTTTAAACAAAAGTTGTATTTGGAAACCTGAACTTGACCCAAACCCTATTGATATCTATTGGGACCCATACTCGGGGGCTCAAAAATGGCTGCACAAAACGGGACTGTACTAATATTATGTATCCTTTATTAAACCGGACCTTCACCGTGATTTAATGAAAAACCCAAACTCTTAAAAAACGGTTCCCCAGCATCTAAAATGTATATATTTTACGTTTTTAGTCACTAACTTATTATTCTTTCCCCCACTGGGCTGCAACTCTGTTCAGGAATTTAGGATACGGGCGCCGCCATCTTGACTCAGAAGCATCACACTTACTGAGGAGAGGAGAGTGGGATAAGGTACAGGGGGGCGGGTTATAGCTGTGCTTTGCTCAGACAGAGCAGAGCTGGGGTCAGGTAAAGGTCAGCAGTCCCAGAATGCAGAGCAGCACAGTCAGGAGGCACTTCCTGTTTGCAGGCTGCCTGATAAAATGGCGGCTTCCATAAGCCGCCATCTTGAATGTTTAAAGGCTCATAACATGCATTAGATGCAGGTTATGCATAGGAAGACTTTTAATGTGAGCAATCTGTATGTACAGGGTGTGGGAAACATATAAGATAGACTCTTATTCAGAGTGAAGGACCGCTTTAAAAAAATAATCCCATATCCCTCTAACAGACTGTGTAAGAGAATATCCCTCTAACAGACTGTGAAAGAGCCCCCCATCACCCTATAGCAGAGTGCGTGGCAGACAACCCCTTACCCAATAGCTGACTGTGAGCAACCCATCAACCAGCTTTACCTTTGTCTGAACACAGACTTTGCGGTTTGGTTCAACACTATTCTTGAGGCATCACTGGAAAATTCCACCTTGGTAGCCCAAATGTTTCCTATTAACCTACCATTTTGTCACTATAGACATGTACATAGTTTTGGTATTTAGCATATTAACCCTTTCGCTGCCAGCCTGCCTGGAGATTTTGTCACCCTTGGTGCCAGACCATTTTTCCCAATTTTGTGCTATACAGGTTTATCTGCAATTTTTGAAGGGATTTCAATGGAATTTCCTGGAAAATTATATATTGTTTTTTTAAGCAGAGTCTGTGCTTTAACATGAAATGTCTTCTTTGTCATTTTTCACAGTTTTTTTAATGTTTTAAAGGCATATGTAAAAAAAAAAAAAAAAAAAAAATTAAAAATTACAATTTGTGGGGTTTTATTTTATTAAGACATGTACATTTTTCAAGAAAATCATATTGTGCATAAAAGCCCCAGCCCTCCCGATTAAAACAGTACCACATATGTATCACTAGACACCCTTTCATGCCCAGGAGAAACCCTAAACTGAAAAGAACGTTTGAGGAGATTTTTAAAGAAAATACAACCACTATGCGCACCTTGCACTTTTTCAACAAAAACAACCTTTTACATTTGAAATACCCCCCCAAACCATATATTCCCTGAAAGTACACACCTCAAGCTTTCTAGGCGTCCCCAGCTCGTTGTTGTAGCCACAGATGTCCAGGTGGAATCCATCGATGAACGCACTGGTTACAAAGAGTTTTCTGAACAAATTTGAAAAAAGCAAAATAAAAAACACATTTTTCAGAAAAACATAGGCAAACAAGAAAAAACAGGCTAAATCTGAAACGGCAAGGTCCCCTGAACAGAACAATACCCAACATGCATAGCTTCTTCCAAGAGTAGGGTTGCCAAACAGCCCAAAGTAAAGCATATGTATAGTGGTCATTTCACGTCAAAACGATGGCTTTGCAGACAAAGGGCGCACCTTGCACTTTTTCAACAAAAACAACCTTTTACATTTGAAATACACCCCCCAAACCATATATTCCATGAGAGTACACACCTCAAGATTCCTAGGCGTCCCCAGCTTGTCATTGTAGCCACAGATGTCCAGGTGGAATCCATCGATGAACGCACTGGTTTCAAAGAGTTTTCTGAAAAAAATTTAAAAAACCAAAATTAAAACCACATTTTTCAGAAAAAACATAGGCAAACAAGAAAAAACTGGCTAAATCTGAAACGGCAAGGTCCCCTGAACAGAACAATACCCAACATGCATAGCTACGTCCAAGAGTAGGGTTGCCAAAAAGCCCAAAGTAAAGCATATGCATAATGGTCATTTCATGTCAAAATGATGGCTCTGCAGACAAAGGGTGCACCTTGCACTTTTTCACCAAAAACAACCTTTTACATTTGAAATACCCCCCCAAACCATACATTCCCTGAAAGTACACACCCCAAGCTTTCTAGGCGCCCCCAGCTCGTTGTTGTAGCCACAGATGTCCAGGTGGAATCCATCGATGAACGGACTAGTTTCAAAGAGTTTTCTGAAAAAAAAAACAAAAAACAAAATTAAAACCACATTTTTCAGAAAAAACATAGGCAAACAAGAAAAAACAGGCTAAATCTGAAACGGCAAAGTCCCCTGAACAGTACAATATCCAACATGCATAGCTACTTCCAAGAGTAGGGTTGCCAAACAGCCCAAAGTAAAGCATACGCATAATGGTCATTTCACGTCAAAACGATGGCTCTGCAGACAAAGGGCACACCTTGCATTTTTTCAACAAAAACAACCTTTTACATTTGAAATTCCACCCCAAACCATATATTTCATGAAAGTACACACCTCAAGCTTTGTAGGTGTACCTGGCTTGGTGTTGTAGGAGCAGACTTCTTTCAAAACTTTGAAAGAAATAGTTGGTTTCACGCGGTTTCACTTAAGAAAAAATGATTAAAAAAGCAGAAGCAAAACCATTTTCCTAAAAAAATAATAAGCATTCAAGAAAATACAGGCTAAATCTGAAACTGCAAGGTTCCCCGAACAAAACGATACCCAACATACATCAGTACTTTCAAGGGTAGGCTTGCCAAACAGCCCAAAGTAAAGCATGCGCTGTAAAAGCACACTAAAAAACTCTCATTTTTTAATGGTACTAATGAGGTGCTATTAGGATAACTTGTGGTATCAGCAACCGAGATCCAGAAAAGGGCCCCATGTTTTCATCACGCACCAAAAGCAACCAGCTGCTCCTCCTCCAGCGCTTCCCTTTGCATCATAAAGTACAAAAAGAAAATAAAGGAAAATATACCACTACAGCACACATTATAAAACAAAAGAAGAACAAACCCATTATTGTAACTATACTGGGTTTTGGGATGCCCCGCTGTGTGAGAGCCTGCCACTCAAATGGCCCAGAAAATTCACCTTTTCCTGGCCCTACAGTAAATGTGCAGGCTCTCATCAAATTAGACCCATTTGCCGTGCATATGTAATTGTGCATCCCCAGCAATTGGGGAGCACATGCTTAGCCTAAAGATGCTGGGGCACCCAATATTTGGGAGGAAGCAAGAAAGATGAGTTGTGTCACCTGTGGGGAGGGGATTTAGAATGCCCTGGGGGAAGGGGGGCCACCCCCACCCTGCCCCTCTCCTGTGCCGCCAAGGCAAGATGGACAGGTTCCAAAGAAGGAAAAAAAAAGAAAATAAAAAAGGCACAGAGGCATCCTCCTGGCTCATGCCCACACCCACTAATTCACTTGAATGGACAGGAGCCGAGGGATTCTGCTTTGTGTGGCGCATGCACATAAACGAGCAAGGTAAGGGCTTCTTTCTTTGCAATCCTTCATTCCTGTCTTGGTGCCGGATGGGTGGCAGAACAAGGGGTTAACCTTAACTGGAAATCCTGATTTAACTAAACAAAAAAAAAATTAGGCCCACCTGCAAAATCATATACATCAATCAATACTCTAATTGCGTATGATAGATTTCAAAACAATTTTCAAAACATAACCCGGGTTGACAGGGACATGTCGGGCAGTGGTACCGCACGTCCTTCCTAACACCACGCTTCCTACACACCCTGCAGGACTTCTGGGAATACCTATTTTTCTATACCTTTTTTTCTCGGTGGAGGGAATGCACTTTATAAAATGCTTCCCAATTAACCTTGCCTCGTTGTCATTAGCAGCCACCTCTAGTTGTTCCTGAGCATCCCCAAAAAGCAAAGCAAGGAGTAACTGCTGCTGGTACTGTATAAAGCTCAAATTTGAGTCTGGTACCGCTGCCTTGAAGACAACGTAGCTGTTAAAAGTTGCAAGCTGGATCAAATGTATAGCAACTTTTTTATACCAGACTCTGGATTTTCGGGTGGCGTTATAATAGGTGAGACTTTGGCCAGTTTTATCCACGCCACCCATAAATTTATTGTAATCCTTAATGCAACGTGGCTTTTGGGTTGGGACTGGGGAACCACGTTGCTGCACATATATTACTGACGCATCGTGGATTGTTGTCAGCATGAAAACATTTTTACGATCCATAAATTTTACTGCCAGGAGCTCATCACTTCTTAATGCATAGGACTCTCCGTGCTTCAGTTTTTAAGCCAGCAATGCCATTGGCAAGCCTTTCTGGTTACGGTTGACTGTGCTGCAGGCTAGAGTGTCCAGGGTGTAAAGGGCTCTAAACAGGGGCAAACTGGAATAAAAATTATCCACATACAAGTGGTAACCCCTCCCTAGCAGAGGGGTGATAAGCTCCCAAACGATCTTGCCACTGATTGACAAATCAAGGGGACAACCAGGGGGGTCTAAATGTGTGTCCCTTCCTTCATATAACCTAAAGATTTTTGTGTATCCGGTCGTACTTTCACATCATTTATAAAATGTTATCCCACAGCGGGCATGCTTGCTGGGGATATATTGACGAAATACAATGCGCCCTTTAAATAGCAGAAGTGATTCATCAATCGATACATTTTGTGAGGGGGTATACACTTCTGCAAAGCGCATAGACAGGCTATCAACTAGGGGCCGCATTTTATGAAGCCTGTCGTGACCGGGCTCACCACGGGGAACAGCAGTGGCATTGTCGTTGAAATGCAGAAACCTTAATAAAATTTGGTATCGGTTTCTGGACATTATGGCCGGAAATAGAGGAGTTGCCAATATGGATGTGGTATCCCAGTATGATGCTAGACTAAATTTTTTGAGGATACCCATGGCTAAAGTGAGCCCCCCAAATTTACTCTCACTTAGATTGGTGGGGTGCCATGCATGAGCTCGGGCGTGCCTTTGTGGGGAATTTTGTGCCAAAACCTGCTCAGCATATCTGTTTGCAAAGAAGACCATATCCAGTAGGAGGGTTTCTGTTACAAACAAATGGAAGACGGAAGTTACTCGTGTCAAGGTTGACTCCAGGGACTGCATGGCTGCCGCCGCCGCCGCCGTGTGTGTGGTGGATCGCGATCTGCCACACACGCGGCGGCAGCCAAGCGACGGGGCGGGGGGGTGGACGTGCGATATGCGCTGTGCGATCGCACATCCGCCCCCCCCACACACACAAACAGTAAAACAGGACACCACACAAACAGTGCGCCACCCAGCCCCCCCAAAAACAGCACCCGGCCCCCCCCCCGAAACAGCACCCGCCCCCCCCCGAAACAGCACCTGGGCCCCCCCCAAAACAGCACCATCAGACCCCCCACCCCCCCAAAACAGTGTTAATACCCCCAAAAAATGCCCCAATAAGTGGCACATAGCCACACTTCGATCACCGATCACCGATCTCCGATCACACGCAGGAACTGAGAGGAGGAGCAGCGTCATCAGCTTGTTTTTATGCCTGAGAGCCGGCGCTGACAGATGATGTCAGCGCTCTCTTCCTATTGGCTCCTGAGCGATCGGTCACAGGGGGGTCACTCCCATTGACCCCTACTTCACCCCAAGATGGTGTCCTGCAGGAACCATCTGGAATTTCACCTCCACGGAAAGGGCACATGAATTTATTTACAGGCATTTTACATCAACATAAATACTTAGCAACTTAAAAATCATATATAGTATATTTCATACAGTATATCATACGTATTTCCCCTTAAAGTCCTATTTACTAGTTATTAAGTGGTCTTGCATGGCAAGATCACTTATTGTTCTTGCTGATATATTATTAAGTGTTCTTGCATGGCAAGATCGCTTATTGTTCTTGCTGATATACTATTAAGAGTTCTTGCATGGCAAGATCGCTTATTGTTCTTGCTGATATACTATTAAGTGTTCTTGCATGGCAAGATCGCTTATTGTTCTTGCTGATATACTATTAAGTGTTCTTGCATGGCAAGATCACTTATTGTTCTTGCTGATATATTATCAAGTGTTCTTGCATGGCAAGATCGCTTATTGTTCTTGCTGATATACTATTAAGTGTTCTTGCATGGCAAGATCACTTATTGTTCTTGCTGATATATTATTAAGTGTTCTTGCATGGCAAGATCACTTATTGTTCTTGCTGATATATCATTCCTCCATATTTTGCACTGTAACTCCTCCCACAGTTTTTAAACTACATAGATCATAATATACCAGAACGTGCGGATCGTTCCCGAATGGTGTGCTATTACTTTGTGGAACGTTTCGCCAAACAGCTTCCGAAATATTGGTGTTTTTCTGGCACAATTTTCCCAAAAAAATTTTGTTTGCAACTCACACTTCCCATTGACATTCATTGAAACTCCACTCTAGACACCACAAATTTGAATGGCAATTTCTAAACTGCGACTGTGCCTTCATTTTTAATATTTCAGAGACATGCAGAGACATATAACACAGTGTAGGCATGGCTCTTGTGATTCTTACAGTATAAAGCTCTTTGCTGTAGGATGTATACTTTTTAAGCTACAGCTATTTGAATATGGCAACCACCAGTGCATTAGAAATGTGTTTTAATGTGCATTCTCTGGTTACCTCAGAGTGAGTTGCCATAGCAACACACCTGCAGCCTGGCTCGTTACATTCATTTTACAGTGCCGCCTCTGGCTGTTTTTTTGTTTGGTTTTTAGAAATGTATGTTTTAATGTAACTGTTAAGCACTTTGAGCAACAACATTGCAAAAAAATGTGCTATATAAATAAATAAAAGTTGAAATGCATTTCTCACTCTATGAAGCCTGCCATGTGCACTCTTTAAATTTGATCAATCAATTGGTTAATTTAGTGCTTACTATGTTTACTCACTCAAAACAATCCATAAAGTTTCTCTGCCTACTCCATATAGTTACTCTGCTCAGTCAAACCTTTCCACAGTTACTCCAGCGACTCCAACCACACAACAGTTACTCAAGTCACTCCACCCAGTTACTCCGCCCACTCCAGTTGTAGAGAACTGGTGGAGGCAAGAACAGGGGACAGTCCCCGGAAATTGCATTTTGTCTAGTTGTTACTTGCAGTTACACACAATATAACATATCTCTTGCAACTGACCTGGACTATGTCAGAGTAATTTACTCTCAATGTCTTAGCAAAATTGCTTTGATAGTGTATATCGATACTCTCACATGATTGTATTTAGGAACTTCAAAGTGAAAATCCCAGTAATATGACAACAGAATTACAGATGGCTTTGTTTGAAAACCTATATCTATGCCACCTGTACGCAACAGCGGGTTTCTTACAGTGTGGAAATGGAGAGCTTATTTTTGAATACTCCTGAGACTTGAAAGATAAATTGCCTGGAACTCTTTTTACAGCAGAGAGCAGCTAGCTATAAATACATTGAAATTATTTTTATTATAATGCCAATGACCTCCTAATGTTTCCACAAAGCCTGCTCAAATCCCTTTCTGATTTTTATTCTCTGTATAGATAAAATAGAAAATATAATAATGTTGAGGCTAAATGGCATGGTGTATGCAAGATCCATAAAAGATCTGAAGGAATTGAATTGATGTTGTTTATAAGTGTGCAGTTACTCATGTAATACAAAATTTAGCTTTCAGCAATTTAAGTAGATATAAAAAAAACATTACTAATTCATTGGGAAAAAGAGGTACTGGCAGGTTAAATAAGATTCTCTTGCCAACAGAGCGAACTTTTCCATTTCTGGTTATCTCACTTCTTTTTGAGTGGATGGTTTCTACATACGTGGTTCCCGCACTGAAGCATTGAGGAGAGTATGTGATGGTATGAGTGCTACCAGGGACACTGTTGGTGATTCAGTTAAATATTCAAGGCACACTTCATTAGTACCACAGCATTCTGCAGTGAACTGCTCTCCAATCTGGTTTGCTCTTAATGGGATCATCATGATGGGCAGGCTGATTTATCACTAACGCCAGGTAGCGACAGATGAGCGTCTGTAGCAGGCATTTTCAGAGCGCCCGCTAGTAGTCACTGTGCTCAGCCATGGGTCGCTACTTCATAGCGACTCAGTCGCTGTTCAGTAATTGTTGAATACATTGTGAGGAGTCGCTATTTGACCAGTACAGCGCTGTATGGGAGTGCATGTTAGCGACTGCTCATAGCGACCGACTCACACCATATTCAGCAAAAAAACAGCCTCACAAATCTCTGGCGCTGAAAAATGCTTGTTTGAAGTCCAGAGCGCAGGAGGCGGTGTGTTTAAAATCTGTTTTTCAGCATCTATTCACTAGTAACAAAGCGAAAACATATGGAATTAAATTGTAATAACATTGTAACATCAACACTTTATTGGCAGACATGTAATGTCACTTCTGAAGAAATATATAAAAAATGAAAAAATTGTGAAAAAACTGCTTTTTCACAGAATTTTGATTGTGATTTTTTGAAAAAAAAAAAAAAATACCCCATTTAAAGAGAAGAAAAGGTTCGTCCATTGAAATGTATGGGAGAGCGTCAGGTAGCGAGAGGTCATATCTGGAGCTGTGCAAGGCTGAACGCTGGCGCTGTTCGCTGAGGCTGTGAAAATGATGAATCAGATGCTACATGGTGCTATCCCAGTCGCTAAACAGATTCTGCTTGATAAATGTGTAATTGTGTGCCGTGTCCAGCGTTCAACTGTCCCTACCTCTCATTAACCAGCCACTACCTGACGCTATCCCTTCTTAAATAAGGGCCTAAGTAAGGGCTATTTAAGCAAGAAAGAGTGATAGAGGGCTGTGTCAGCTGGCATGGCCTCCACAATCACACAATCTTAACCCAGCTGAGATGCCATGGTATGCCACATAGTGATGGAAAATAATTTAGCGTGTGCCCCGCACCTCTAGGAAATCCTTCAGGACTATCCAGTAAATAAAGAGCATAAAAGCAAATGTTCCTGCTTCCGTGCAATATATATTACAACGTTACTATCATGGATTAGGGGACAAACAAGAGACAGATAGAGTCCTGGTACATAAGCCAAAAGACTCTATTTAGTCTTTAATAAAGAGGGTCAACAGCTGTCCAAAAGGTGATAATGCATATTGATGGGACAATGGCTTGGTTCCATAATATGGGTGTGAGCAGCTGTGGATGGTGTGTATCAGCAGCCGATGTAATGAAATGAGATGGGTAGTAAGCTTACAGTATAGTTATAATACATGCAGGTGGCTCACAGGCCTGCCCCAACCAGTTCCAGACGCGTTAAAGCGGACCTTCACCCTGAATAAGAGCATATCTTATATGTTTCCCACACCCTGTACATACAGATTGCTCACATTAAAAATCATCCTACCTGCATCTACTGCATGTTATAAACCTTTAAACATCCAAGATGGTGGCTCATGAAGCATCAGACAGCCTGCAAACAGGAGGTGTCTTTTGACTGTGCCGCTCTGCATTCTGGGATTGCTGTCCTTTCCCTGACCCCAGCTCTGCTCTGTCTGTGCAAAGCACAGCTATAACCCCGCCCCCTGCACTTTATCCTGCTCTCCTCTCCTCAGTATGTGATGCTTATGAGTCAAGATGGCGGCGCCCGTATCCTAGAGTCCTAAACAGAGTTGAAGCCCAGTGGGGGAAAGAATAATACGTATGCTGGGGAATAGTTTTCTAAGGGTTTGGGCTTTTCCTCAAATCATGCTGAAGGTCCGGTTTAAGCTCCATCTCACTCCAATTTCTTCACCTGATGCCCCTACCTGTTTTATGTGTGTAAGTAGGTGTAGCCCTACCCCGTCACATAATGTAGGGATCTTCGGTGCATAAAAAATGTTGGTTGATGATTGAGCCAATGATCAGTGAATCCATGCATTCCACTACTTCCAATCAGCCAAAACCAAGTCAGAGCAGTTGTAAACTGAGCAGACATCCCCCATCCTGAATTTGTTGGCACAGTCTTCTCCATAATTTTATCAAAGTTGGACATTTAGATGTCCCCAGATTTACCAGGACAGTGGGCCTCAAGGTGGGACTATTTCACCAAAACTGGGACATCTGGTCAGTTAAGCCTAAACACTGCCGCGTAGCCACGTAACCAACTTCTCTAAAACGCATCAATTCTAGCAGACCTAATGGATTAAGAGGTTGTCTACTTACTATATATTCTACAGTTGACTAAATGACACTAACTGCCAAAAGATTCACACAAGACCCATGTTCCACATATTCACTAAATTGATTAACTCAGTGGCGTAGATTGATATATCTGGGGGCAAGCTGATTGAGACACAAATGGCAGGGTGAGGCAATGCCTTTATCAATGACCAAACACAATTAGTCCTCATATGCAACCCTCCACAGGGCAATTTAGATTGCTGCACATAAAAAATAATTTACCTTTTTCTGGCCGCTCATGGGCTTGCAGGCCACCTGCAAATAGGAAGTCGTGCTGGGCTTCCTGTTACTGTGCATTTCAGTTATATGAGTTTGGAGAGGAAGCTCCAAAATGGCCGCTACCTTTCCTTTCCAACTGTGGCAGACTGTCGGTCCAGTTTAACCCTTCAAGATTCAGTTCTACTGATGGGCCCAAACACCCATGTCTGGCACAGGATACATTTTTACTTGCCACCAAACCGACTGATTTTTCTGAGTGGCAGCCTTACCCATATAGTAATTGTTAGGGCGAGCGCTGCACACCCGTCTCACAGCAAGTCACTTACCTCCATGGCTGCATGCAGCCGTCATCCATCTTGCAGCACTTCCCTCATGGCTGCATCCAGCTGCCGCCCTTCCCCCCATGCTTCCTCCTCACATGCTCAGGTACGTGCACGTCTCCGTCCACTAGAGGGCGAGCGCACTGGATTCCTGAGATTTAAAGGGCCTGTACAGCACTGATTGGTGTTTGGTCATCCAATCCTGCATCCTCTTCCCCTATTTAAAGAGGCACTTCCTTCCTTCAGTGCCAGATCTTGGTCTCTCCATGCTTGTTGAAAGTCAGACATTCTTGGATTGCTCACCCATGTACCGACCTCTGCCTGTCCCCGATTCTGAACCTTTGCTGCCTGCCCCGACCTCGGCTACTCACCTTTACTGCGAACCTGTGCTGCCAGCCCTGATCTCTGCCTGTACTTACTACACCTTTTGCCTGCCACTTGTGTACCTCGCTGAACCTCGGCTGACTGTGGGACTGGGCCACTGTTGGGGGGTAGCGACCTGGGGGTCACTCGCCACACAAGACCAACCTGCCTTGCGGTGGGCTCTGGTGAATACCGGTGGCACCTTAGACTCCGCTCCCCTGACACAGTACCCTCCATCGGTCCCACAGTTAAAGCGGATCCACACCCGAGTCCGCTCCACCCGGTCCGTGACATTAATTATCTTGCACCACCACTGTACTAGTCATATGTAGTCTTATTTATCTGTATGCCAATCTTAGCCACGGCTTAATGTATTTGTACACTAGCCCGGTACCAAGTTTAACAACCGCAACAATTTATTATGACTTGTAAGTTTGGAAAAAAAGTGTTCTGTCTGAGCTCTGCTACCATAAATACATGTAGCATGGGTACAAGTAAACTCACTTAGTGTACCTGAAAAAATAATTCCCTTAAAATACACACATTTGCACTTCCAGTTTTAAACAGAAAATCTGATTTATTGTTTCAAGTCAAGAGGTGAGGCTAAATATTTCATGAATAATTCATAGGTATGATAAGGGTGTGAAGTGGAGTTTCTGTGTGCTGTGCAATGAAACCAGATATACATCTGCAGCATCTAGTTCCTCATTGACAGCTAGCATGTCAGCATTTGCTGTATGTACAACATATGTATTCTCTTTGTCTGTGGTGATATTGGGTTAGATTTAGAGCCTGGTAAGAAAACTCTCTTTTTTTAGGAGAGAAAACTGCTATTCATTTTCTTATGTTTTTTTTTTTTTCTTATGTTAACAAATGTGTATTTTATGGAAGTGGTTTTCACTAACTCTAATCTGTCACTATTGGCAACTATACCCCTAGTCTGTAGGGATGGATGACCCCCCCAAAGTTCGGCAAGTTTGGCCAAACTTTGAATAAATGTTCGGGGACCTAAGCCCGAACCTGCTTCCTATTGACCTCGGCCCTGACTGGGACCAGTTTCAAATGCCGCCGCCGCCGCTCAGCAGCCCATCAACAACCTTTTTCCGTGTTTAGGCCAGACACTACACTCGAACACTAACTTTGCGGTCTGGGTTTGCTCATCTCTACAAGTCTGTACACTAAGATCTAAAAGAAAAAAGAAGTGACTTCTGTAAACACAAGAGACTGTTGCTATGACCGCTGCTGGGATGAGGGAGCTCACTCACTCTCACACATGCCCAGCAGCAGTGTTCTGTGTGCAAAGGCATCACTTCTTTTTTAGGAACAATTAGTGTGCTGCCCTGTGAGCAGCAAGACATTCCACCCTGCACTGCATCCTTATCTGTCCCCCCAGAGAAGTGACGGCTCTGGCAGGGGACCAGAGGTGGGTCTGGCAGGGGACCAGAGGTGGGTCCGGCTGGGGACCAGCGGTGGCTCTGGGGGGGGGGGGACCAGACACAGCTCAGGCAGAGGACCAGCGGTGGCTACGGTGGGGTACCAGCAGTAGCTTATTAGGGGGATCAGTGTCCGTTTGGGCGGGGGACCAGCAGCAGTTCTGGGAGGGAACAGCGGTGGCTCTGGTAGGGGACCAGGCACAGGAGGAGGTTGGGGCCGTGGAACCAGGCAGCAAAGGAGGAGGTGGTGGGAGTCCAGGCAGCAGAGGAGTCTGGAATGGGGGGCTAGGCAGCAAAGAAGGAGGTGGCAGCAAAGGAACCAAGTGGCAGTGAAGGACCAGGCAGTGGAGGAGGTGACAATGGGAGAAGAAGCGGAGGTGTGGGAACAGTTGGGGTGGATTGGGAGGTGGTGGTGTATATGGCCCTTTTACTACACTGCACCTCAGGTAAAGTGCCATACATGCACTTTACCTGTGATGCCCATAGATTTCTATGGGGGGGTTACAGTTGTGCTGCAAGCAAAGCTCTACAGTACATGCAGAATTCTGTAAATTGCTGTGCACTAATGTGAAAGGGCTCATTTACTCTAATGAGTGAATTATGTTGGAATATATTATGCATCCAACGCGATGCAAATGGCAAGGTGTGAAAGGTAGATCTTGGTGTACAGACTTGTACAGTTGCTGGCAACAACAGATTGCAAATGTTAAAAATGCATCCGTAAAACACACAATGCTCCACTTTACTCTCACAGAAAGCAATCATCAGTTAACAGCACGGTGTTATAGAAATAACATTTACTCACTTACACCTGCAATCCCTCCCGTCGGGTATCCACTTCACCCTGGGGGCCTCCGGTCATCTGATCTGTCATCAGATTGTGACAGCAGAGAATCGGAGATGAGTAAAGAAAAATATTTTGAATAAATGTAATTTGCTTTCTATGTATGGTGTGGTTTTTTTTTACCCTTTGTGAGCTGGTAAGGGATCCATGAGACTCCTTTACCAGTTCACAAGGCTTGGGGGGCTGGCAAGTCACCTGCAGTTAGTGGTTGACTTGCCATTAACCCCCTGCACCTGTTATCTGCCTCCCTAAAGTCGCTAAGGCTAGCCATGAAGGCTTTGCGGACTTGTTGCCTTTAGCGCCATGGGCCACTGAGTCTGGCCTCCGTGTCCTGATCTACAAGCCCCCAATAGCTGGATCTTAGGCTGGTTATGCTGGGAAGGGGGACCCCATGCCATTTCTTTATAGAAAAATTTAAGGGTTTTTAAAATTAAAAAAAGCTTAGAGTTACCCCTCGCCAATTTTTTTAAAACTCTTTATCGTGTGGATAGTAGTTGTATTATATATATAAAGTGCTTTATTCAGTTTGGGAGGGTCTCCAGGGCAGGAACAGGGGGCTACCGATACATATGTGGTATAAGAAATGGGTCTTTTTCATGCAATATGGTTTTCTTAAATAAAAAAATTTAAAATTAATGACATTTTTCAAAATGTATTTTTTTTTTTTACCTTTTTCACTTTAAAAAAGCAAACAAGACATTTCATGTTAAAGCCTAAAGTCTGCTGTACATTTGTTAGGGAAACTCTGTGCAACCAAGACATTCTTCGGATTACTTCCAGAAGGATGAGCCCACTACAATAAGCTTGGTACCCTTTGAAAGCTTAACATGTGTACTTTCAGGAAATATATGGTTTGTGGGGGTATTCCTAATGTAAATGGTTGTTTTGGTTGAAAAAGTGTGAGGTGAACTAAAATTACCCCTACATGCATGATTTACTATGGCGTGTTTGCCAACTTGACTGTACCTATGCATTAGGGGTATTGTTATGTTCGGGGGATGTTGCTTTTTTCAGATTTATATTGTTTCTTCTTGTTTGCATATTGTTTTTTTTTTTTTTTAGGAAAACCCTCTGCAACCAAAGAATTAATTGAGGGATTACTTCCAGAAAACTGTGCCCACTTCAACAAGCCTGGTATGCCTAGAAATCTTGAGGTGTGTACTTCAGAGAATATATCGTTTGTAATGTTAAAAAAAAACTGCAAGGTGCAAATAGCAGTTGTATTTTATCTGAAAATCTCCAAGAGCGCTGTTTCAGTTTGGGGGAGTCTCCTGGACAGGAAAGGGTGTCTATCAATATGTATGTGTTACCGTTGTAACCAGGAGAATATGATTTTATTGAAAAACTTACATTTATTATTACAAAAAACTACAATTGATTTTTTTTTTTTTTTTGCACATATTTCACCCAAAGATATTGAGAATACACGGGAAGGCTGATTCATTACTAGTGCCAGGTAACGGCAGATGAGCGTCTGTGCAGCGGCACTACGAGGGACCTTAAGTTGAAAGTGGGACCTTACGTTTTAAAATATATTAACAAAACAGTCACATTCTGACAATCAACTGGGGTGCCTGCTTCCTGACTGGAAGAAAGATTGTATACATAGAACTAGATGTAGAAGCATCAAAAATGAGGTGCACACCATTTCTTTTATTTATGTGTACAAACTTTTGGAGTCGAATACTCACTTATCAGGTAATGTTGAGTAAGAGCTTTCCAGTAGATACATTTTCTTATTTTGTGATTGGTGCCAGCAAGCAACAACCCTCACATCCATCTGATATCCTATTGCTACCCCTAAACACACCTTACAGCTGAACACCACCCTCTCTTTTATGTGCCCAACAACCCTTCATTACTTACAGATATCTTATAGACATCATTATCTACATTTAGGGATGAGCGAATAGATCCAAACGAACCCGGATTCGTTCGGAATTTCATGAAAAATTTGATTCTGAACTAATCCGAATTTCCCCGCGATTCGAATGATCGAACATTTCCTTTAAACTCCATTTATTTCAATTTCAGGCATTCCAAGATGGTGGAAGCACATGTCCGGACATGTCCCCTGAGGAAAGGTATCATGGGACAGTCACATGCAGCCTATCAGCAGCCAGGAAGCCCGGTGATGTTACCGTGCTATATAAACCGGCGGCCATTTTCCTTTTGCGCAATTTAAGCCTTGCATTCCAGAGACAGCAGTGGTTGCTGCAGCTAGGGAGAGAGAGTTAGAGATTAGTAGGGAGAGTCAGAGAGGCAGACAGAGAGGTAGACAGAGCCAGGGAAAGATAGTGAAAAACCAGAACGATCCAGGGACAGCATCCAGGGACAGCATAGAAGTGACAGTGACATTTTTTTTTTTTCATTAGCCTGATCAGTTTTCAATTCAACTTCAGTTCTTTGTGCTGTAAATTTTAATCTGCCTTTCCACTGTGCATCCCATCTATGCAGTGGCTTATTTAACCCTATCTGTTACACACAAGCATTTATCACAACCGGATTAGTTTGATTTTAGTTTTAATATTTTTTGGTCTGCTTTAAATACACCAGCCCACATGAGCATCCCAAACCTGCACTTAGCAGCCTATCTGTTATACTAAATACGATTGTTCATCCTTCCTCAGCTTAATCAAGCTATTGCATTTTGAATTGTTTTTTGTTCTGCTGCCAAAACACTAGGCCGCAGGGCATCCCAAACCTGCACTTAGCAGCCTATCTGTTATACTAAGTACACTTGTTGATCCTTCCGCAGCTTAATCAAACTATTGCATTTTGAATTGGATTTTGTCCTGCTGCCAAAACACTAGGCCGCAGGGTATCCCAAACCTGCACTTAGCAGCCTATCTGTTATACTAAATACGCTTGTCCGTCCTTCTTCAGCTGAATCTAACTATTGCATTTTGAATTGGTTTTTGGTCTGCTGCCAAAACACTAGGCCGCAGGGTATCCCAAACCTGCACTTAGCAGCCTATCTGTTATACTAAATACGCTTGTTCATCCTTCTTCAGCTAAATCAAACTATTGCATTTTGAATTGTTTTTTGTCCTGCTGCCAAAACACTAGGCCGCAGGGTATCCCAAACCTGCACTTAGCAGCCTATCTGTTATACTAAATACGCTTGTTCATCCTTCTTCAGCTAAATCAAACTATTGCATTTTGAATTGTTTTTTGACCTGCTGCCAAAACACTAGGCAGCAGGGCATCCCAAACCTGCGCTTAGCAGCCTATCTGTTATACTAAATACGATTGTTCATCCTTCTTCCGCTGAATCAAACTATTGTATTTTGAATTGGTTTTTGGTCTGCTGCCAAAACACTAGGCCACAGGGCATCCCAAACCTGCACTTAGCAGCCTATCTGTTATACTAAATACGCTTTTTGATCCTTCCGCAGCTTAATCAAACTATTGCATTTTGAATAGTTTTTTGTCCTGCTGCCAAAACACTAGGTGCAGGGTATCCCAAACCTGCACTTAGCAGCCTATCTGTTATACTAAATACGATTGTTCATCCTTCTTCAGCTGAATCAAACTATTGTATTTTGAATTGGTTTTTGGTCTGCTGCCAAAACACTAGGCCACAGGGCATCCCAAACCTGCACTTAGCAGCCTATCTGTTATACTAAATATGCTTGTTCATCCTTCTTCAGCTAAATCAAACTATTGCATTTTGAATTGTTTTTTGTCCTGCTGCCAAAACACTAGGCCGCAGGGTATCCAAAACCTGCACTTAGCAGCCTATCTGTTATACTAAATATGCTTGTTCATCCTTCTTCAGCTGAATCAAACTATTGCATTTTGAATTGGTTTTTGGTCTGCTGCCAAAACACTAGGACGCACGATATCCCAAACCTGCACTTAGCAGCCTATCTGTTATACTAAATATGCTTGTTCATCCTTCTTCAGCTGAATCAAACTATTGCATTTTGAATTGGTTTTTAGTCTGCTGCCAAAACACTAGGCCGCAGGGCATTCCAAACCTGCACTTAGCATCCTATCTGTTATACTAAATACACTTGTTCATCCTTCTGCAGCTGAATCAAACTATTGCATTTTGAATTGGTTTTTGGTCTGCTGCCAAAACACTAGGCCGCAGGGTATCCCAAACCTGCACTTAGCAGCCTATCTGTTATACTTAATATGCTTGTTCATCCTTCTTCAGCTGAATCAAACTATTGCATTTTGAATTGGTTTTTAGTCTGCTGCCAAAACACTAGGCCGCAGGGCATTCCAAACCTGCACTTAGCAGCCTATCTGTTATACTAAATACGCTTGTTCATCCTTCTTCAGCTTAATCAAACTATTTCATTTTGAATTGGTTTTTGTCCTGCTGCCAAAACACTAGGCCGCAGGGCATCCCAAACCTGCACTTAGCAGCCTATCTGTTATACTAAATAAGCTTGTTCATCCTTCTTCAGCTGAATCAAACTATTGCATTTTGAATTGTTTTTTGTCCTGCTGCAAAACACTAGGCCGCAGGGTATCCCAAACCTGCACTTAGCAGCCTATCTGTTATACTAAATATGCTTGTTCATCTTACCTCAGCTGAATCAAACTATTGCATTTTGAATTGGTTTTTGTCCTGCTGCCAAAACACTAGGCCGCAGGGTATCTCATATTGCCAATTTTCATAGTATCTGGTGCAGAGAAGCAGTTCCTCACTTCATTTAGCTTCTTCTTTTTAAAGTAAACACATTTTTTATCGTATCTATTGCACATTTCCAATACATGAAAATGTCAGGCAGACAAGTGCAAGGATGTTCAAAGAGGAGTGGCAGAGGTCGAGATTCAGCAGGCAGAGGTCGCAGCAAACTAGGAGCAAGTGGCAGCAGGAGTCACGGTGAGAGACCTGATCTACTAGTATCTGCTAGCGGTCGTGTATCCACCAGTAATGCATCTGCCATGGTAGATTGGTTAACGCGCTCATCAACATCATCACAAGTTACATCTGAGACCCCCAGTCTAGGGTCGGTAGGTTCCTCTGACACAACCCTGAGTTGGCATGCCTCGGGAGCAGTCCCTGTCCTCCCATTGCCTCTGTCCTACGCCGTTCCCTCCCCCAGCGACGTATCTTATGCTTTGGGTTCAGCTCCACTCTTTAGTGAGGAGGACGATCAGATAGAGGACAGTCAGCAGCTACTGCCCAGCCAAGAAATGGAGGTGGCTTCTTTAGCTAGGCAGACAAATAGTGATGTGGACAGAGTCATGGGTGTTGCGAGCGTTCCAGCTCCTGCGCCAGACACTGTTGAGGAAACCGAGAACATCAGTGACGTGCAGCCACAGCTCGGTGATGATGATGATGATGAAGCCGATCGCACTTGGGAGCCGGGTGATGAAGGGGCTTCATCGTCATCATCAGGAGAAGAGGGGCGCAGGTTGCCCCGGAGTCAGCAGCTGAGGCAGCAAGGTGTTAGCAGCATAGTTGGCAGTCAGCATGGGGGCACAATTATAAAGCCTGGAGCCAAACGGGGCCGGGGTAGAGCACCTGCTGCACAGCAGGCTACCTTATCGGGAGGTAGTGAAGCAGGGGTTCCTGGAGTTGGCGACAGTAGCAGTGAATCAGTGAGGCCTGTTGGTGGGAAAAGTAGCTACTCGGCAGTTTGGCAGTTTTTCCTGAAGCATCCGCAGGAGGGTAACATGGCCACATGCAAGATATGTAGGCAGAAGGTGAAGCGTGGCCAGGGCCAAAATGTTGGCACCACGGCCCTGCGTCAACATATGATGCGTCACCATAAAGCGGCCTGGGAGAACAGGGGCTCCGAAGAGGTGGTCCAGGCTGTTTCCTCACCAAGTGGCACGCCGCTCCCAATTTCTGCCAGCCAAGGCTCCAGCACCTCAGCCAAAGGCAGCTGTGCGTCATACCCATCCTCTGGCGCTCCTGCTCCTCTTCCTCCAAGTCATGCATCCCGCCAGCAATCCATCAGCGAAGCCATGTCCAAGAGACAGCAGTATGCGCCCACTCATCCTACGGCGCAGGAGCTGAATGTGCTCCTGTCCAAGTTGCTGGTGCTGTAGTCGCTCCCTTTTCAGGTGGTGGACTCTGCACCTTTCAGAGAACTGATGGCTTGTGCCGAGCCGAGGTGGAGAGTCCCAAGCCGTCATTTCTTTGTCAAGAAGGCAGTACCAGCATTGCACACTTTTGTTGAACAGAAGGTGGCCCAGTCCTTGAGCCTGTCGGTGTGTAGCAAAGTGCATGGCAGCGCCGACGTCTGGAGCTGTAACTACGGTCAGGGACAGTACATGTCGTTTACGGCCCACTGGGTGAATGTGGTCCCTTTGCAGCAGCAGCAGCAACTTGGACAGGTCGCGCCGCTTCGGCCTCCGCGCTCCCTGCCCGTTGGGCCTGTGACACCGTGCGACTCGGCCTCCTCATCCTCCGCCATCTCCTCACCCTCCACTGTAGGCTCAAGTCTCAGTGCCCCTCCAGTCTACCATGTGTGCAGGGCACGGAGGTGTCACGCTGTGCTTTACATGGTTTGTCTTGGCGAATGGAGTCACACAGGGGAGGAACTGCTTAAATTTATTCATCACGAAATCCAAACATAGCTTATTTCAAGAAAACTTAAAATGGGAATCATGGTTACCAACAATGGGAAGAACATTTTGTCTGCGCTGCGCCAAGGAAGCCTGACCCATGCGCCCTGCATGGCTCACGTCTTCAATCTGGTTGTCAAGCGGTTTCTGAAGTGTTCCCCCCATCTGCAAGACATCCTAACAACTTCAAGGAAACTTTGCATGCACTTCAGCCACTCATACACCGCCAAACACACCCTTCTTGAGCTACAGCGTCAGAATGGTAGCCTCCAACATAGTCTGATTTGCTATGTTTCCACCCGTTGGAATTCCACCCTTCACATGTTGGACCGATTATATGAACAGAGAAAAGCCATCACGGATTTCCTGATGATCCAAGCGGATAGGGGGACTCCCCTGTGAAACTTCAATGTCAACCAGTGGCAGCTCATACGTGACACCTGCCATTTGCTCAGGCCCTTTGAGGAAGCCACTTTATTTGTCAGTTGGCAGGATTACGGGATGAACGACGTGATTCCACTGCTTCATGTACTACAGCACATGTTGGAAACCATGGTTGGTCAGGGCACTGGAGACATGGCATCTACATCTTACGGCCACATGAACCTCGTTGGAGCTGAACTGGAGGAGGAGGAGGAGGAAGAGGAGGAGGAGGGGCACAGTTTAGGCTTGGCGAAATGGCTGGTTTATCTAGTCAGCGGACAGGAGAGGAGGAGCAGGAGCAGCCAGAGGAGCTAGAGGGTTTTGAGGAAGGCGAGACAGAGGACCCGGACACACCGTGGTAGTATGCAGTGGAGATGGAGACAGGTAGTCCCTCCGAGTCACTTGCGCAAATGGCAGGAAGCATGCTCACGTGCTTGCGTAGTGACCCCAGAATTGTTTCCATTTGTCGGCAGGATGACTTCTGGCTGTCCACCTTATTGGACCCTCACTTCCAGCACAAAATGGGGGCTAATTTTAAACCCGCCGAGAGGGAGGACAAACTGAACTACTACAAAGACATTCTACGTAGTCAGTTGGCCGATGCCTATCTGCGCCATAGTCCATACTCTCGCAGGTCTGACTCGGGGGGACCTCTGCGCTCACCTGCCACTGCCATGGCTGCTGGGGGGGGTTGGCAGGAGCAGCAGCAGCAGCTCCATCAGCAGCAGCCTCAGTCTTCAGTCGCTAATGAGTAGCTTTCTACACCGGCATAGTGAGGCTACTCATGAGCAGCAGGAAGACCTGGAGGAGGACCTCAACCAGCAGGTCATGTCATACCTTGACATGACCATGCCAACACACCTTGAGGATCCGCTGGACTTCTGGGCAGCCAAACTTGGCTTGTGGCCGCAATTAGCAGAGTTTGCCCTGGAAAAGCTGTCCTGCCCAGGCAGTAGCGTGCCATCTGAGCGGGTGTTTAATGCGGCGGGGGCCATAGTTACGGCGAGGAGAACTCGTCTGTCAACTAAAAATGTGGTGAGACTCACCTTTGTGAAAATGAATCAGGGATGGATCAGCCAGGATTTCTACCCACCAATGGCTGATGCGACTAGATTCAGCATGGTGCCACGTTTTACACTTTCCAAATGGTGCAAAACACATTTATGTCTTTAGACCAATTTTTGGGCTCCTGCTGATGCCAACTTCACGGTGTGCCTTCCAGCCAATTTCTGGGCTCCTGCTGCCAACTCCAGGGTGTCTTTCAAGCAATGTTTGGGCTCCTGCTTATGCTGCTGCCAACTCCAGGATGTGCCTTCCAGCTAATGTTTGTGCTCCTGCTGCTGCCAACTTCAGGGTGCCTTCCAGCCAATTTCTGGGTTCCTGCTGCTGCTGCCATTGCCAACTCCAGGGTGTGTCAGTCAATTTTTGGGCTCCTGCTGCAGCTGCAGCCAATTCCAGTGTCTCTTTAAAGCAATGTTTGGGCTGCTGCTGCTGCTGCTTGCAACTCCAGGATGTGATTCATCCAATTTTTGGGCTCCTGCAGCCAACTCCAGTGTCTCTTTAAAGCAAAGTCTGTGCTCCTGCTGCTGCTGCTTGCAACTCCAGGGTGTGATTCATCCAATTTTTGGGCTCCTGCTGCCAACTCCAGTGTCTCTTTAAAGCAATGTTTGGGCTCCTGCTGCTGTTGCTGCTTGCAACTCCAGGGTGTGATTCATCCAATTTTAGGACTCCTGCAGCCAACTCCAGTGTCTCTTTAAAGCAATGTTTGTGCTCCTGCTTCTGCTTGCAACTCCAGGGTGTGATTCATCCAATTTTTGGCCTCCTGCAGTCAACTCCATTGTGTCTTTAAAGCAATGTTTGGGCTCCTGCTGCTGCTTGCAACTTCAGGGTGTGATTCATCCAATTTTTGGCCTCCTGCAGCCAACTCCAGTGTCTCTTTAAAGCAATGTTTGGGCTCCTTCAGCTGCTGCTGCTGCTGCTTACAACTCCAGTGTGTGATTCATCCAATTTTTGGGCTCCTGCAGCCTACTCCAGTGTCTCTTTCACGCAATGTTTGGGCTCCTGCTGCTGCTGCTTGCAACTCCAGGGTGTAATTCAGCCAATTTTTGGGCTCCTGCTTCAAACTCCAGTGTGTCTTTTAAGCTATGTTTGGGCTGCTTCTGCTGCTTGCAACTCCAGGGTTTAATTCAGCTAATTTTTGGGCTCCTGCTGCCAACTCCAGTGTCTCTTTCAAGCTATGTTTGAGCTGCTGCTGCTGATGCCAACTCCAGGATGTCTTTTTTGGCCTCCTGCTGCTGCTTGCAACTCCAGTGTGTCTTTAGTCCAATTTTTGGGCTCCTGCAGCCAACTCCAGTGTCTCTTTAAAGCAATGTTTGGGCTCCTGCTGCTGCTGCTTGCAACTCCAGGGTGTGATTCATACAATTTTTGGGCTCCTGCAGCCAACTCCAGTGTCTCTTTCATGCAATGTTTGGGCTCCTGCTGCTGCTGCTGCCAACTCCAGGGTGTGATACATCCAATTTTTGGGCTCCCGCAGCCAACTCCAGTGTCTCTTTCAAGCTATGTTTGGGCTCCTGCTGCTGCTGCTTGATACTCCAGGGTGTGATTCATCCAATTTAGGGGCTCCTGCAGCCAACTCCAGTGTCTCTTTCACGCAACGTTTGGGCTCCTTCAGCTGCTGCTGCTTGCAACTCCAGGGTGTAATTCAACAAATATTTGGGCTCCTGCTGCCAACTCCAGTGTCTCTTTCAAGCTATGTTTGGGCTCCTGCTGCTGCTGCTTGCAACTCCAGGGTGTAATTCAGCCAATTTTTGGGCTCCTGCTGCAAACTCCAGTGTGTCTTTTAAGCTATATTTGGGCTGCTTCTGCTGCTTGCAACTCCAGGGTGTAATTCAGCTAATTATTGGGCTCCTGCTGCCAACTCCAGTGTCTCTTTCAAGGTATGTTTGAGCTGCTGCTGCTGCTGCCAACTCCAGGATGTCTTTTTTGGCCTCCTGCTGCTGCTTGTTACTCCAGTGTATCTTTAGTCCAATTTTTGGGCTCCTGCAGCCAACTCCAGTGTCTCTTCAAAGCAATGTTTGGTCTCCTGCTGCTGCTGCTTGCAACTCCAGGGTGTGATTCATCCAATTTTTGGGCTCCTGCAGCCAACTCCAGTGTCTCTTTAAAGCAATGTTTGTGCTCCTGCTGCTGCTGCTTGCAACTCCAGGGTGTAATTCAGCTAATGTTTGGGCTCCTGCTGCCAACTCCAGTGTCTCTTTCAAGCTATGTTTGAGCTCCTGCTGCTGCTGCTGCTTGCAACTCCAGGGTGTAATTCAGCTTATTTTTGGGCTGCTGCTGCCAACTCCATTGTCTCTTTAAAGTAATGTTTTGTCTCCTGCTGCTTGCATCTCCAGGGTGTGATTCATCTAATTTTTGGCCTCCTGCAGCCAACTTCAGTGTCTCTTTAAAGCTTTTGGGCTCCTGCTGCTGCTTGCAACTCCAGGGTGTAATTAAGCCAATTTTTGGGCTTCTGCTGCCAACTCCAGTGTGTCTTTTAAGCTATGTTTGGGCTGCTGCTGCTTGCAACTCCAGTGTGTCTTTAGTCAAATTTTTGGGCTCCTGCAGCCAACTCCAGTGTCTCTTTAAAGCAATGCTTAGGCTCCTGCTGCTGCTGCTTGGAACTCCAGGGTGTGATTCATCCAATTTTTGGGCTACTGCAGCTAACTCCAGTGTCTCTTTCACGCAATGTTTGGGCTCCTGCTGCTTGCAACTCCAGGGTGTAATTCAGCTAATTTTTGGGCTCCTGCTGCCAACTCCAGTGTCTCTTTCAAGCTATGTTGAGGCTCCTGCTGCTGCTGCTTGCAACTCCAGGGTGTGATTCATTACATTTTTGGGCTCCTGCAGCCAACTCCAGTGTCTCTTTCACACAATGTTTGGGCTCCTGCTGCTGCTGCTTGCAAATCCAGGGTGTGATTCATCCAATTTTTGGCCTCCTGCAGCCAACTCCAGTGTCTCTTTAAAGCAATGTTTGGGCTCCTGCTGCTGCTGCTGCTTGCAACTCCAGGGTGTGATTCATCCAATTTTTGGGCTCCTGCAGCCAACTCCAGTGTCTCTTTAAAGCAATGTTTGTGCTCCTGCTACTGCTTGCAACTCCAGGGTGTGATTCATCCAATTTTTGGCCTCCTGCAGCCAACCCCATTGTCTCTTTAAAGTAATGTTTGGGCTCCTGCTGCTGCTGCTGCTTGCAACTCCAGGGTGTGATTCATCCAATTTTGGGCTCCTGCAGCCAACTCCAGTGTCTCTTTAATGCAATGTTTGTGCTCCAGCTGCTGCTTGCAACTCCAGGGTGTGATTCATCCAATTTTTGGGCTCCTGCAGCCAACTCCAGTGTCTCTTTCACGCAATGTTTGGGCCCCTGCTGCTGCTTCTGCTGCCAACTCCAGAGTGTGATTCATCCAATTTTTGGGCTCCTGCAACCAACTCCAGTGTCTCTTTCAAGCTATGTGTGGGCTCTTGCTGCTGCTTCTGCTGCTGCTTGCAACTCCAGGGTGTGATTCATCCAATTTTTGGGCTCCTGCAGCCAACTCCAGTGTCTCTTTCACGCAATGTTTGGGCTCCTGCTGCTGCTGCTGCCAACTCCAGAGTGTGATTCATCCAATTTTTGGGCTCCTGCAGCCAAATCCAGTGTCTCTTTCAAGCTATGTTTGGGCTCCTGCGGCTGCTGCTTTCAACTCCAGGGTGTCATTCAGCCAATTTTTGAGCGCCTGCAGCCAACTCCAGTGTCTCTTTCAAGCTATGTTTGGGCTGCTGCTGCTGCTGCTGCTGTTTGCAACTCCAGGGTGTCATTCAGACAATTTTTGGGCTCCTGCTGCCAACTCCAGTGTCTCTTTCAAGCTATGTTTGGGCTCCTGCTGCTGCTGGTTGCAACTCCAGGGTGTCATTCTGCCAATTTTTGGGCTCCTACTGCCAACTCCAGTGTCTCTTTCAAGCTATGTTTGGGCTGCTGCTGCTTGCAACTCCAGGGTGTGATTCATCCAATTTTTGAGCTCCTGCTGCCAACTCCAGTGTCTCTTTCAACCAATGTTTGGGCTGCTGCTTGCAACTCCAGAGTGTGATTCAGCTAATTTTTGGGCTCCTGCTGCCGCCAGCTCTAGGGTGTGTTTTTCAGGCACTATAGGGGCCCCTCATAGTGATGCCACCTCAACTCTCTGCAATTGTGCCGCTCTGCGATTCTATTAGCGATGCCTCTGATGTCATAATTATTTACAGTATTATTTCACTAACCCAGCACGCATCCTATGCGTGGTACAGCAAGGCAGATTGTTTTACAAGCCTATTGAGGCTCTAGGAGGCTCAGAAATAGGCGTTTTTAATAGCAATTCATCGAGAATAAATTCGGGTCAAAACGATATTTGTCGGAAAATTCGGCGAATCAGTCGAATCGAGTTTTTCAAAAGTTCGCTCATCTCTATCTACATTATCCGTATAAGTCTGTGTGAGTTTCTCTTCGGTACCCTAAAACAATTTTATACATTTTTTAAGTGCTGACTATTGTCTATATATATATATATATATATATATATATATATATATATATATATGTGTGTTTTGGGCCTGTAAGCTCTCTTGAGAATGCAGTAACTGATGGTAACAGACTACCTGTAGCACACGTGCTGCAGAAAATGCCAGCTCTATATAAATATGTAAATCGTAATACTAATAGTCTGGAAGAGATTACAATGTAAGCATGAACACAATGTAAGCATGGAGATTTTGCATAAGCCAGCATTCCCTATTCAGCACTGTCAAGTATAACAAAGTTATATACATTTAAAATTATAGAATAATAGTGTGTGGGTGTGGAGGAGAAATTAGTGAGTATGGAGATTGACAGAATGTCTCAGTGTTCTTTGCAAAGTGGAAATTATCACATATATATGATACTGTGCAGAAGTTTTAGGCAGTCATGGAAAAATTCTGCAGAGTTGGAATGCTTTATAAAATATAAGTGTTAAAATTGTATTTTTTATTATGTATCAAAATGTAAGTAAATGAACCACCCTCTACCTTCAGAACAGCATAAAAATCAGGGATTTTGTAGGATTATAATCAGGTGCATTTGAAACCAATGTTAACAGACAGGTGATCAATTAGTCATCATTATCATTTGTAGGTTAAAACTAGGGATGAGCGAATCGATCCGGACGAACCCGGATTCGATCCGAATTTCATGAAAAATTCGATTCTGATCGAATCCGAATTTCCCCGTGCTTCGATCGCTCAAAGTTTTCCTTTAACATCCATTCATTTACATTACAGGCATTCTAAGATGGCGGACGGGACATGTCCAGACATCTACCCCGCTCCATTGCATACTGGGGCAGTCACATGCAGCCTATCAGCAGCCAGCAAGCCCGGTGACGTCACAGCGCTATTTAAGGCGGCGGACATCTTGCTTTTCCTCATTTCTCTATTGCATTCGTGAGAGACAGGACGCTGCTGTAGTCAGGGAGAGACAGAGAGCCAGGGACAGACAGGAACAGGCAGGAGACAGGCAGGAGACAGGCAGTAGACAGGCAGGAAGTCAGCGAGAAGTAGGGAAAGTTAGGAAAAATCGGAGGCAGTCACAGGGAGATTTTTTTTTTTTTTCATCGAGCCTGAGTGTTACTGGCTGGCTGACTGGCTTTGTTAGCGTTTTCAGGCTGCTTATACACTTACTGTGCATATATACTGAACTGATCTCAAGTCTGCTGTGAGGCATCCCATTCTGTGACTACACCAGCCTCTATTTACTATAACCCTTTGCACTTATTCTAAAAGTAATTTGGCCTGATAAAGACACTTTTGCTGTGCATAGTACTACTGCTCCCAGGTGCTCTCCGGTTGTGGCATCCCATTCTGTGACTACACCAGCCTCTATTTACTATAACCCTTTGCACTTATTCTAAAAGTAATTTGGCCTGATAAAGACACTTTTGCTGTGCATAGTACTACTGCTCCCAGGTGCTCTCCGGTTGGGGCATCCCATTCTGTGACTACAACAGCCTCTATTTACTATAACCCTTTGCACTTATTCTAAAAGTAATTTGGCCTGATAAAGACACTTTTGCTGTGCGTAGTACTACTGCTCCCAGGTGCACTTCGGTTGGGGCATCCCATTCTGTGACTACACCAGCCTCTATTTACTATAACCCTTTGCACTTATTCTAAAAGTAATTTGGCCTGATAAAGACACTTTCGCTGTGCATAGTATTACTGCTCCCAGGTGCTCTCCGGTTGGGGCATCCCACTCTGTGACTACACCAGCCTCTATTTACTATAACCCTTTGCACTTATTCTAAAAGTAATTTGGCCTGATAAAGACACTTTTGCTGTGCATAGTACAACTGCTCCCAGGTGCACTGCGGTTGTGGCATCCCATTCTGTGACTACACCAGCCTCTATTTACTATAACCCTTTGCATTTATTCTAAAAGTAATTTGGCCTGATAAAGACACTTTTGCTGTGCATAGTACTACTGCTCCCAGGTGCACTCCGGTTGGGGCATCCCATTCTGTGACTACACCAGCCTCTATTTACTATAACCCTTTGCACTTATTCTAAAAGTAATTTGACCTGATAAAGACACTTTGGCTGTGCATAGTACTACTGCTCCCAGGTGCACTCCGGTTGGGGCATCCCATTCTGTGACTACACCAGCCTCTATTTACTATAACCATTTGCACTTATTCTAAAAGTAATTTGGCCTGATAAAGACACTTTTGCTGTGCATAGTACTACTGCTCCCAGGTGCTCTCCGGTTGGGGCATCCCATTCTGTGACTACACCAGCCTCTATTTACTATAACCCTTTGCACTTATTCTAAAAGTAATTTGGCCTGATAAAGACACTTTTGCTGTGCATAGTACTACTGCTCCGAGGTGCACTCTGGTTGGGGCATCCCATTCTGTGACTAATAGCAAAGAAGAGGACCGGCACTCCATTCAATGATATAATCGCTTGTATTAAGCAAACATTCCATAAAGCAACAAGCAGTGGAATAAAGTTCATATGATGGCACAGAAACAGTCACAACACCAACGTTTCGGGGGTCAGAAGCCCCCTTTATCAAGGTGGACTGCCAAACCGTGTCTATAGTGCCCCAGGCTTATATCTACTAACATTGATTGTGTTTCAAAACTCCCGCCTGACGTCATAATGACGTCAGCGGGGTGTGCAGACTTACTAAAAAACATAAATAAGTAAACAAAAGGTTAACACTTGAAAAAACACAACAAACCTGCGTGGACACGCTTGTCCCCTCGGGGCTCCAGGTCCATGGAGCCCCGTCCCCGCCAGCCGCCGCACGCTGCATCTGCGTGTGGCGGTGCCACCGTCTGCCAGGCTGATAAAGGACGCCGTCAGCCAGGCTGTAAAGTCTGCCTGGTAACTGCTGACACGACAGACGGCGCGGTCCTATTGGTCCGCCGCCGCTGTCTATGTCAGCAGCCCGTGTGGCAGACAACGCGCACACCGGGGCCGCAGTCCCAGGGAGAGGGAGCTGCGGTCTCCCGGGGTAACGTAACACGGGCCCGCAGGTGTCCCTTTGGTGGCGGAGAGAGCGCCGCTCAGGGGTACTGGTCTGTTCCTTATGAAATAAATGACAACAAGGTTACATACATAATGAGGAAAAAGCCATAAATTATAAACAACCAGTAGTAATATTTATAATAATATTAATAATATTATAAAGGGGCTGCGGACTCAGTAAAAATAGGTGAAAGAAGGGTCAGAGAGACATATAAGTAGGGCTAGTATCGGGAAAGAGGGACCATTAGATTACTGTATGCTGTGTGTGTGGATGGCAGGGGGACGGACATTGCCAAAATTAATAGGCAGACATTGACCAGGATAATATTAAGGGGCTGCGGACTCATTAAGAAGAGAAAAGGAAAGGAGCAGAGAGGGATAATACCAAAGAGAGGGACAGAGGGGATGTATGCTGTATGTGTGAAGACAGGTTATGACAGAAGGAGAGATAGATGTAGTGAGTGGTTTACCCAAGGTACACAAGGGGTGCAACCCATTGAAATTTAGGCCTATTGTAGCAGGTACCGACTCGGCTACCCAACCACTAGCACAATGGCTGGATTACTATTTACAGCCATATGTACAGCGATTGCCCTCCTATTTGAAGGACACGAGGGATTTCCTGGAGAAATTTAAGGGAGTCCAAATAGAGAGTAACGACCTTTTGGCTACTATGGACATTTCTTCCCTGTATACTAATATACCCAACGAACAGGGGTTAAAAGCGGTGAAACACTTCCTGGTGAAAAATCCCCCCGAAATTCCATCGGAGTACCTTATCACTGGCCTGGACCTTGTGTTACATAACAATTATTTCCGGTTTGAGAAAACATTCTACAAACAGATCCTTGGCACAGCTATGGGTAGTGCCATAGCTCCAGCTTTCGCTAACCTCTTTATCGGTTTCCTCGAGGAAAGGTACATTTATCCTTCACCCCTATATAGGGACCATGTGAAATATTGGGGTCGCTACATCGATGATGTGGTTACGGTCTGGCATGGGGACCGACCAGAATTTGATGAATTCATGGAACATATCAATTCGATTTTTCCGACCATCACTTTCAATCCAGAGATATCAGCCACACATGTGACTTTCTTAGATGTAACAATTGATAAGGATGATAATGGATTGATAACTACAGGCCTATATACCAAGCCTACGGATAGGAACACCTTACTGAGCTACGATAGTGCACACCCGAAACCACTGGTCAACAGCCTTCCTATCTCCCAATTTTTGAGAGTACTCCGGATCAATTCCAACCCACTGACTAGGCAACATCAATTGCAGGAGATGTTCAATAAATTTTTAGCCCGAGGATATCCTGGGTCCATACTCACTAAGGCGCAAAAACGTGCTGAGGACATCTGGAATGGTGAACAACAAAAGAAGCAACCGAAAGATGAACGGATCCCATTTATAGTAACATTTAATCAGGCAGCACCGGCTATTGAACATGTTACAAACAAATACACCTGTATTTTGACTGCTGATAACACTATGTGTCCAGTAATTAAAAGACCACCAATGAGGGTCTATCGCCGTAATAGAAATCTAAGAGACTCCTTAGTTACTGCTGGTCCGGTTGAGAAGTACTCAAAAAAACCACTGCCACTCTCTACTCGCACAGGCTGCTTTAGGTGCAACAATTGCAATGTGTGCAATTCCCTCATATTTGGTTCAGAATTTACTCACCCCCACACCGGACGGCGCTTTAAGATCTTCGGGGTGTACTCCTGTCTCACAGAATACTGTGTGTACCTACTGAAATGTCCTTGTGGCCTCCTATATGTTGGTAAAACCATCGGCCCTTTCAAAAGAAGGTTTCAACAACACCGGAGTGATGTACACACTAGCATCAATAGACACAAGAAGGGCGAGGATTTGGACTATGAAAATTCAGTAGCGGTACATTTTGTGAAGCACAACCACCAGACTCATGAGCTTCGCGGTATGGTCATTGAACATGTGGAAAGACCACGCCGTGGGGGAGATCGTCACCTACGGTTACTGCAACGTGAAACGTATTGGATACATAAACTCGATACCATGCAACCAAGAGGCCTTAATACCTCATTTGGATTTGCGTGCTACTTACCTCAACGTTAAAACATTCTCCACCTATAATCAGTCCTGAGTCCCTCCTGTTCCCCCCTTCTCTTTACCCCTTTCCCCCCGTCCCACCTCCCCCCCCTCCCCCTTTCTCTGCTTCCCTCCCAATCTCCCGCTATGGTCCGTATGGTCCCTATCCCCCCATTCCCTTTTTTCCCCTTCCCCCCCTCTTCTTTCCACAGATATCCTGCCCCCCCTTTCCCCAGACCCATCAATAGTACTCACTACATCTATCTCTCCTTCTGTCATAACCTGTCTTCACACATACAGCATACATCCCCTCTGTCCCTCTCTTTGGTATTATCCCTCTCTGCTCCTTTCCTTTTCTCTTCTTAATGAGTCCGCAGCCCCTTAATATTATCCTGGTCATTGTCTGCCTATTAATTTTGGCAATGTCCGTCCCCCTGCCATCCACACACACAGCATACAGTAATCTAATGGTCCCTCTTTCCCGATACTAGCCCTACTTATATGTCTCTCTGACCCTTCTTTCACCTATTTTTACTGAGTCCGCAGCCCCTTTATAATATTATTAATATTATTATAAATATTACTACTGGTTGTTTATAATTTATGGCTTTTTCCTCATTATGTATGTAACCTTGTTGTCATTTATTTCATAAGGAACAGACCAGTACCCCTGAGCGGCGCTCTCTCCGCCACCAAAGGGACACCTGCGGGCCCGTGTTACGTTACCCTGGGAGACCGCAGCTCCCTCTCCCTGGGACTGCGGCCCCGGTGTGCGCGTTGTCTGCCACACGGGCTGCTGACATAGACAGCGGCGGCGGACCAATAGGACCGTGCCGTCTGTCGTGTCAGCAGTTACCAGGCAGACTTTACAGCCTGGCTGACGACGTCCTTTATCAGCCTGGCGGGGACGGGGCTCCATGGACCTGGAGCCCCGAGGGGACAAGCGTGTCCACGCAGGTTTGTTGTGTTTTTTCAAGTGTTAACCTTTTGTTTACTTATTTACGTTTTTTAGTAAGTCTGCACACCCCGCTGACGTCATTATGACGTCAGGCGGGAGTTTTGAAACACAATCAATGTTAGTAGATATAAGCCTGGGGCACTATAGACACGGTTTGGCAGTCCACCTTGATAAAGGGGGCTTCTGACCCCCGAAACGTTGGTGTTGTGACTGTTTCTGTGCCATCATATGAACTTTATTCCACTGCTTGTTGCTTTATGGAATGTTTGCTTAATACAAGCGATTATATCATTGAATGGAGTGCCGGTCCTCTTCTTTGCTATTGGATACACAGCGGCGCCACCGCGGTCCTGGCACCCGCCGAATGCGAATCTGTAAGTGTGCACCATCCACAGAGAAAAACCCATTCTGTGACTTCACCAGCCTCTATTTACTATAACCCTTTGCACTTATTCTAAAAGTAATTTGGCCTGATAAAGACACTTTTGCTGTGCATAGTACTACTGCTCCCAGGTGCACTGCGGTTGGGGCATCCCATTCTGTGACTACACCAGCCTCTATTTACTATAACCCTTTGCACTTATTCTAAAAGTAATTTGGCCTGATAAAGACACTTTTGCTGTGCATAGTACTACTGCTCCCAGGTGCACTCCAGTTGGGGCATCCCATTCTGTGACTACACCAGCCTCTATTTACTATAACCCTTTGCACTTATTCTAAAAGTAATTTGGCCTGACAAAGACACTTTTGCTGTGCATAGTACTACTGCTCCCAGGTGCTCTCCGGTTGGGGCATCCCATTCTGTGACTACACCAGCCTCTATTTACTATAACCCTTTGCACTTATTCTAAAAGTAATTTGGCCTGATAAAGACACTTTTGCTGTGCATAGTACTAATGCTCCCAGGTGCACTGCGGTTGTGGCATCCCATTCTGTGACTACACCAGCCTCTATTTACTATAACCCTTTGTACTTATTCTAAAAGTAATTTGGCCTGACAAAGACACTTTTGCTGTGCATAGTACTACTGCTCCCAGGTGCTCTCCGGTTGGGGCATCCCATTCTGTGACTACACCAGCCTCTATTTACTATAACCCTTTGCACTTATTCTCAAAGTAATTTGGCCTGACAAAGACACTTTTGCTGTGCATAGTACTACTGCTCCCAGGTGCACTCTGGTTGGGGCATCCCATTCTGTGACTACACCAGCCTCTATTTACTATAACCCTTTGCACTTATTCTAAAATTAATTTGGCCTGACAAAGACACTTTTGCTGTGCATAGTACTACTGCTCCCAGGTGCACTGCGGTTGTGGCATCCCATTCTGTGACTACACCAGCCTCTATTTACTATAACCCTTTGCACTTATTCTAAAAGTAATTTGGCCTGATAAAGACACTTTTGCTGTGCATAGTACTACTGCTCCCAGGTGCACTGCTGTTGGGGCATCCCATTCTGTGACTACACCAGCCTCTATTTACTATAACCCTTTGCACTTATTCTAAAAGTAATTTGGCCTGATAAAGACACTTTTGCTGTGCATAGTACTACGGCTCCCAGGTGCACTGCGGTTGTGGCAACCCATTCTGTGACTACACCAGCCTCTATTTACTATAACCCTTTGCACTTATTCTAAAAGTAATTTGGCCTGATAAAGACACTTTTGCTGTGCATAGTACTGCTGCTCCCAGGTGCACTGCGGTTGGGGCATCCCATTCTGTGACTACACCAGCCTCTATTTACTATAACCCTTTGCACTTATTCTAAAAGTAATTTGGCCTGATAAAGACACTTTTGCTGTGCATAGTACTACTGCTCCCAGGTGCACTGCGGTTGTGGCATCCCATTCTGTGACTACACCAGCCTCTATTTACTATAACCCTTTGCACTTATTCTAAAAGTAATTTGGCCTGATAAAGACACTTTTGCTGTGCATAGTACTACTGCTCCCAGGTGCACTGCTGTTGGGGCATCCCATTCTGTGACTACACCAGCCTCTATTTACTATAACCCTTTGCACTTATTCTAAAAGTAATTTGGCCTGATAAAGACACTTTTGCTGTGCATAGTACTACTGCTCCCAGGTGCACTGCGGTTGTGGCATCCCATTCTGTGACTACACCAGCCTCTATTTACTATAACCCTTTGCACTTATTCTAAAAGTAATTTGGCCTGATAAAGACACTTTTGCTTTGCATAGTACTACTGCTCCCAGGTGCACTGCGGTTGGGGCATCCCATTCTGTGACTACACCAGCCTCTATTTACTATAACCCTTTGCACTTATTCTCAAAGTAATTTGGCATGACAAAGACACTTTTGCTGTGCATGGTACTACTGCTCCCAGGTGCACTGCGGTTGGGGCATCCCATTCTGTAACATACCATACCCCTCTTTATTTACACTAAGCAGCTCTCTTATTTACACTAAGCAGGCCTGTTGGAGGCTGTTACTGCTCACTTTTGGTGTGCATTATATTCTGTTTCATATAGACCCACCGCTGCCTGGGGGTTCTTAAAATATCACCTACTACCACGCCAGTTAGACTATGTCGGGCAGCCAAGTGCCTGGAAGTGAAAAGAGGAGTGGCAGAGGCCAAGATTCCGCAGGCAGAGGTCGCAGCAGACTGGGGGCCAGTAGCAGCAGGAGTCACGCTGAGAGACCTAATCTGCCAGTATCTGCTAGCGGTCGGGTCTCCACCAGTAACGCATCTGCCGTGGTAGATTGGTTAACGCGCTAATCAACAACATTAGGGATGAGCGAATCGATCCGGACGAACCCGGATTCGATCCGAATTTCAGGAAAAATTCGATTCGGATCGAATCCGAATTTCCCCGCGATTCGATCACTCGAAGTTTTCCTTTAACATCCATTCATTTACATTACAGGCATTCTAAGATGGCGGGCGGGACATGTCTGGACATGTATCCCGCGCCAGTGCAAGCTGGGGCAGTCACATGCAGCCTATCAGCAGCCAGCAAGCCCGGTGACGTCACACAGCGGTATTTAACGGCGGCCATCTTGCTTTTCCTCATTTCTCTATTGCATTCGTGACAGACAGACAGAACGCTGTGTAGCTGAGGCAGTTAGACAGGCTGGAGACAGGCTGGAGACAGGGACAGACAGGGACAGGCTGGAGACAGGCAGGAGACAGGCAGGAGACAGACAGGAGACAGACAGAAAGCCAGGGAAAGGTAGGAAAAACGGAGCTGGCTGACAGGGAGATTTTTTTTTTTTCATCCAGCCTTTGTTAGCGTTTTCAGGCTGCTTATAGTAACTAACTGTGCATATATACTGAACTGATCTTAAGTCTGCTGTGAGGCATCCCATTCTGTGACTAAAGCAGCCTCTATTTAATAGCATAATAAACATTTGCACTTATTCTCATAGAAATCAGGCCTGATAAAGACACTTTTGCTGTGCATGCTCTCTGGTTTTTGTGGCACTGGCATCCCATTCTGTGACTAAAGCAGCCTCTATTTAATAGCATAATAAACATTTGCACTTATTCTCATAGAAATCAGGCCTGATAAAGACACTTTTGCTGTGCATGCTCTCTGGTTTTTGTGGCACTGGCATCCCATTCTGTGACTAAAGCAGCCTCTATTTAATAGCATAATAAACATTTGCACTTATTCTCATAGAAATCAGGCCTGATAAAGACACTTTTGCTGTGCATGCTCTCTGGTTTTTGTGGCACTGGCATCCCATTCTGTGACTAAAGCAGCCTCTATTTAATAGCATAATAAACATTTGCACTTATTCTCATAGAAATCAGGCCTGATAAAGACACTTTTGCTGTGCATGCTCTCTGGTTTTTGTGGCACTGGCATCCCATTCTGTGACTAAAGCAGCCTCTATTTAATAGCACAATAAACATTTGCACTTATTCTCATAGAAATCAGGCCTGATAAAGACACTTTTGCTGTGCATGCTCTCTGGTTTTTGTGGCACTGGCATCCCATTCTGTGACTAAAGCAGCCTCTATTTAATAGCACAATAAACATTTGCACTTATTCTCATAGAAATCAGGCCTGATAAAGACACTTTTGCTGTGCATGCTCTCTGGTTTTTGTGGCACTGGCATCCCATTCTGTGACTAAAGCAGCCTCTATTTAATAGCATAATAAACATTTGCACTTATTCTCATAGAAATCAGGCCTGATAAAGACACTTTTGCTGTGCATGCTCTCTGGTTTTTGTGGCACTGGCATCCCATTCTGTGACTAAAGCAGCCTCTATTTAATAGCATAATAAACATTTGCACTTATTCTCATAGAAATCAGGCCTGATAAAGACACTTTTGCTGTGCATGCTCTCTGGTTTTTGTGGCACTGGCATCCCATTCTGTGACTAAAGCAGCCTCTATTTAATAGCATAATAAACATTTGCACTTATTCTCATAGAAATCAGGCCTGATAAAGACACTTTTGCTGTGCATGCTCTCTGGTTTTTGTGGCACTGGCATCCCATTCTGTGACTAAAGCAGCCTCTATTTAATAGCACAATAAACATTTGCACTTATTCTCATAGAAATCAGGCCTGATAAAGACACTTTTGCTGTGCATGCTCTCTGGTTTTTGTGGCACTGGCATCCCATTCTGTGACTAAAGCAGCCTCTATTTAATAGCACAATAAACATTTGCACTTATTCTCATAGAAATCAGGCCTGATAAAGACACTTTTGCTGTGCATGCTCTCTGGTTTTTGTGGCACTGGCATCCCATTCTGTGACTAAAGCAGCCTCTATTTAATAGCACAATAAACATTTGCACTTATTCTCATAGAAATCAGGCCTGATAAAGACACTTTTGCTGTGCATGCTCTCTGGTTTTTGTGGCACTGGCATCCCATTCTGTGACTAAAGCAGCCTCTATTTAATAGCACAATAAACATTTGCACTTATTCTCATAGAAATCAGGCCTGATAAAGACACTTTTGCTGTGCATGCTCTCTGGTTTTTGTGGCACTGGCATCCCATTCTGTGACTAAAGTAGCCTCTATTTAATAGCATAATAAACATTTGCACTTATTCTCATAGAAATCAGGCCTGATAAAGACACTTTTGCTGTGCATGCTCTCTGGTTTTTGTGGCACTGGCATCCCATTCTGTGACTAAAGCAGCCTCTATTTAATAGCATAATAAACATTTGCACTTATTCTCATAGAAATCAGGCCTGATAAAGACACTTTTGCTGTGCATGCTCTCTGGTTTTTGTGGCACTGGCATCCCATTCTGTGACTAAAGCAGCCTCTATTTAATAGCACAATAAACATTTGCACTTATTCTCATAGAAATCAGGCCTGATAAAGACACTTTTGCTGTGCATGCTCTCTGGTTTTTGTGGCACTGGCATCCCATTCTGTGACTAAAGCAGCCTCTATTTAATAGCACAATAAACATTTGCACTTATTCTCATAGAAATCAGGCCTGATAAAGACACTTTTGCTGTGCATGCTCTCTGGTTTTTGTGGCACTGGCATCCCATTCTGTGACTAAAGCAGCCTCTATTTAATAGCATAATAAACATTTGCACTTATTCTCATAGAAATCAGGCCTGATAAAGACACTTTTGCTGTGCATGCTCTCTGGTTTTTGTGGCACTGGCATCCCATTCTGTGACTAAAGCAGCCTCTATTTAATAGCATAATAAACATTTGCACTTATTCTCATAGAAATCAGGCCTGATAAAGACACTTTTGCTGTGCATGCTCTCTGGTTTTTGTGGCACTGGCATCCCATTCTGTGACTAAAGCAGCCTCTATTTAATAGCATAATAAACATTTGCACTTATTCTCATAGAAATCAGGCCTGATAAAGACACTTTTGCTGTGCATGCTCTCTGGTTTTTGTGGCACTGGCATCCCATTCTGTGACTAAAGCAGCCTCTATTTAATAGCACAATAAACATTTGCACTTATTCTCATAGAAATCAGGCCTGATAAAGACACTTTTGCTGTGCATGCTCTCTGGTTTTTGTGGCACTGGCATCCCATTCTGTGACTAAAGCAGCCTCTATTTAATAGCATAATAAACATTTGCACTTATTCTCATAGAAATCAGGCCTGATAAAGACACTTTTGCTGGCCAAAGGCCTACTGGACCCTGCCAGCTCGATTCCTGCCCGGGGCATCCCATTCTGTGACTAAAGCAGCCTCTGTTTAAGACCATATAAGCATTTGCTCTTATCATATTTGAAATTAGGCCTGATAAAGACACTTTTGCTGGGCATAGCACAACTTGTCCCTGCCAGGTGTACTTACTGCTGGTTTTTAGGGCATCCCATTCTGTGACTACACCAGCCTCTATTTAAGAACCTAACCATTTGCACCTATTCTAATTGAAATTAGGCATGATAAAGACACTTTTGCTGTGCATAGTCTTACTGCTGCCTGCCAGGTGCTCTCTGGTTTTTGGGACATCCCATTCTGTAACATACCATTAGCCTCTGCATTAACTGTAAGCTGCACAGTTATTTAAAGAAATTTGGCCTGTATGAGCCTGCTAACACACTGCTGCTGTGTGCATATATACTGATCTCAAGTCTGCTTGGGGCATCCCATTCTGTAACATACCATTAGCCTCTGCATTAACTGTAAGCTGCACAGTTATTTAAAGAAATTTGGCCTGTATGAGCCTGCTAACACACTGCTGCTGTGTGCATATATACTGATCTCAAGTCTGCTTGGGGCATCCCATTCTGTAACATACCATTAGCCTCTGCATTAACTGTAAGCTGCACAGTTATTTAAAGAAATTTGGCCTGTATGAGCCTGCTAACACACTGCTGCTGTGTGCATATATACTGACCTCAAGTCTGCTTTGGGGCATCCCATTCTGTAACATACCATTAGCCTCTGCATTTACTGTAAGCTGCACATTTATTTAAAGAAATTTGGCCTGTATGAGCCTGCTAACACACTGCTGCTGTGTGCATATATACTGATCTCAAGTCTGCTTTGGGGCATCCCATTCTGTAACATACCATTAGCCTCTGCATTAACTGTAAGCTGCACAGTTATTTAAAGAAATTTGGCCTGTATGAGCCTGCTAACACACTGCTGCTGTGTGCATATATACTGATCTCAAGTCAGCTTGGGGCATCCCATTCTGTAACATACCATTAGCCTCTGCATTAACTGTAAGCTGCACAGTTATTTAAAGAAATTTGGCCTGTATGAGCCTGCTAACACACTGCTGCTGTGTGCATATATACTGATCTCAAGTCTGCTTTGGGGCATCCCATTCTGTAACATACCATTAGCCTCTGCATTAACTGTAAGCTGCACAGTTATTTAAAGAAATTTGGCCTGTATGAGCCTGCTAACACACTGCTGCTGTGTGCATATATACTGATCTCAAGTCTGCTTGGGGCATCCCATTCTGTAACATACCATTAGCCTCTGCATTAACTGTAAGCTGCACAGTTATTTAAAGAAATTTGGCCTGTATGAGCCTGCTAACACACTGCTGCTGTGTGCATATATACTGATCTCAAGTCTGCTTTGGGGCATCCCATTCTGTAACATACCATTAGCCTCTGCATTTACTGTAAGCTGCACATTTATTTAAAGAAATTTGGCCTGTATGAGCCTGCTAACACACTGCTGCTGTGTGCATATATACTGATCTCAAGTCTGCTTTGGGGCATCCCATTCTGTAACATACCATTAGCCTCTGCATTTACTGTAAGCTGCACATTTATTTAAAGAAATTTGGCCTGTATGAGCCTGCTAACACACTGCTGCTGTGTGCATATATACTGATCTCAAGTCTGCTTGGGGCATCCCATTCTGTAACATACCATTAGCCTCTGCATTAACTGTAAGCTGCACAGTTATTTAAAGAAATTTGGCCTGTATGAGCCTGCTAACACACTGCTGCTGTGTGCATATATACTGATCTCAAGTCAGCTTGGGGCATCCCATTCTGTAACATACCATTAGCCTCTGCATTAACTGTAAGCTGCACAGTTATTTAAAGAAATTTGGCCTGTATGAGCCTGCTAACACACTGCTGCTGTGTGCATATATACTGATCTCAAGTCTGCTTGGGGCATCCCATTCTGTAACATAACATAACCTACCTACCATACTAAGCAGCTCTCTTATTTAAACTAAGCAGGCCTCTTGGAGGCTGAGTGTCCACTTTTGGGTGTGCATTTATATTCGGTTTCATATACAGTGGGGTATCCCAATTTGTAAGATAACCTACCCCAACCATGTAAACTAAATAGGCCTGTTGCAGCCTGAGTTTCTCTGCTTGCGTATGGCCTGCATTACAATCTGTCTCTTTCAATGACACTGCTGCCTGTGGTATCCCAATTTGTAAGATAACCTACCCCAACCATGTAAACTAAAGGTTACGTCCTTCCAGAAGGAAAACTTATGCCGAACACTATTTTTGTTAGGGGCATTGACCTTTGGATTGATCGGCATGAAATTAATTTTTTTTTTTCAAAGTATGGCGCTGTGAAGAAGGTCAAAATGATGTCTCATACTTGGATTATTGTTACTTTTTGTTCAGCTTGAAATATAACAGGCCACACGGGCATCCCAAGGCACATGCTATTTTAAACCTATCTGTTATACAACATAAGCGTTGATCAGGCTACTTCAGTTTGCACTTGTTTTTGACTGATTTTAATAAACCAGGCCGCAGGGCACCCCAAAGCTGCACCTTGCACCCTATCTGGTATACAACATAAGCGTTGATCAGCATCAGCTTCATTAAGCTACTTCAGTTTGCACTTCCTTTTTGACTGCTTTCATTTAACCAGGCCGCAGGGCACCCCAAAGCTGCACCTTGCACCCTACCTGTTTATACTAAATAAGCATCTACAGCCTCAGCTTTATTAAGTTATTGCATTTTGAATTGGTTTTGGTCTGCTTTAAATACACCAGGCCGCAGGGCATCCCAAACCTGCATGTTGCACCCCATCTGTTATACTAAATAAGCGTTGATCAGCATCAGCTTTATTAAGCTATTGCATTTTGCATTGGTTTTTGTACTGCTGCCAAAACACTAGCCCATATGGGCATCCCAAACCAGCACATGTCACCCTATCTGTTATACTAAATAAGCTTCTACAGGCCCTTTTTTTATTTATTTATTTTTATTTATATAGAGCTGCAATAGCTTATATTGTGAGGTTAATTTGCCATTTTGCAGCATAATATAGAGCAGCCCCTGTGTAAATCTGAGGGGCAATAGCTTATATTGTGAGGTAAATTTGCCACTTTGCAGCATAATATAGAGCAGCCCCTGTGTAAATCTGAGGGGCAATAGCTCATATAGTGAGGTAAATTTGCCATTTTGCTTCGTTATATAGAGCAGCCCAGTTGCCATCTAAATCAACTACTGTCCGGCCAGTACAGCTTTTCCAGGGCAAACTCTGCTAGTTGCGGGCACAAGTCAAGTTTGGCTTCCCAGCAAATCCAGTGGATCTTGAAGGTGTGTTGGCATGGTCATGTCAAGGTATGACATGACCTGCTGTTTGAGGTCCAGCTCCAGGTCTTCCTGCTGCTCATGAGTAGACTCACTATGCGGGTGTAGAAAGCTACTCACTAGCGACTGAAGACTGAGGCTGCTGCTGATGGAGCTGCTGCTGCTGCTCCTTCCACCCCCCCAGCAGCCATGGCAGTGGAAGGTGATCGCAGAGGTCCCCCCGAGTCAGACCTGCGGGAGTATGGGCCATGGCGCAGATAGACATCGCCCAACTGACTACGTGGGATGTCTCTGTAGTAGGTCAGTTTGTCCTCCCTCTCAGTGGGCGTAAAAAATGCCCCCATTTTGTGCCGGAAGCGAGGGTCCAATAAGTTGGAGAGCCAGAAGTCTTCCCGCTGACAAATGGAGACAATTCTGCGCTCACTAGTACGCAAGCATGTGAGCATGCATCGTGCCATTTGTGCAAATGACTCGGAGGGACTACCTGTCTCCATCTCCACTGTAAACTGCCACGGTGTGTCTGGGTCCTCTGTCTCACCTTACTCACAACCCTCTAGCTCCTGTGGCTGCTCCTGCTCCTCCTCTTCTGTCAGATGACTAGATAAAATGGTCATTTTGTGAAACCTAAACTGTGGTTTGCTTTGCCCCACCCCCTCCTCCTCCTCCACTTCAGCCCCCACAGGCTTCATGTGGCTGTGAAATGTATGTGCCATGTCTCCAGTGCCCTGACCAGCCATGGTTTCCAACATGTGTTGTAGTACATGAAGCAGTGGAATCTCATCGTTCATCTCATAGTCCTGGCAACTGACTAATAACGTAGCTTCCTCAAAGGGCCTGAGCAAACGGTCGGTGTCACGTATGAGCTGCCAATGGTTTACATTGAATTTACACAGGTGTCCCCCTATCCGTTTGGATCATCCAGAAATCCGTGATGGCTTTTCTCTGTTCCTATAGTGCAGTGGTCCTCAACCCTGTCCTCAAGGCCCACCAACAAGTCATGTTTTTTGGATCTCCAAATAGCCAGCTCTATTGCTCTGCAGCTGCACTAATTACTCCACCTGTGCATCTTTGTGGAGATCTGCAAAACCTGGCCTGTTGGTGGGCCTTGAGGACAGGGTTGGGGACCACTGCTATAGTGGATCCTGCATATGGAGGGTGGAATTCCAACGGGTGGAAACATCGCAAATCAGACTATGGTGGGGTACACCGTTGTGACGCTGAGGCTCAATAGGGTTGTGCTTCGTGGTGTAGGAGTGCCAGAAGTGCATGCTAACTTTCTTTCCTGTTGTTCTTTCAGATGGGGGCAAGACTTAAAAACTAGACTGAACACGTGTGCCATGTGAGGACGCATGACTTTGGCTTCCTTGTCGCAGCGCAAACAAGATGTTCTTCCAAGTGTAATGCAGCAGGCTGGACTTATGGTGACGCTGTCTGAGAGGAGAAATCCCTCAGACATCAAGATTAAAAATTCCAAGAATTTTTGAGGGCTAATTATTCAGAGGCAAATGATAGCTAGTTGTTTCTGATTTAATTACAAGGTGGAAACACACCCTCAAACAAAACTTCACTTTGGCAATACTATTGCATTTGTCTATTCATAATTTTATGTATATACACTAACTAACCTACTTTTTCTCCCCAGGATGCTGCATGAAACACTGCCACATCGCTGAGTAGCTGATTTTTCCGAACAACAGTCCGCAATAATCTGCTGCTGCTGCCGCCGCCACCGCCGCAGACTCCAGGGACCCTCTTCCACTACCTCGGCTTGCAACACCTCCTCCCACGACACTCTCCTCATCACTAATTGCCGGCTACTGGAAGAAGAGGCGAGTGTCTCCTCCACTTCTTGGCTGGGCAGTAGCTGCTGAATTTTATGATTATCAGATCTTCATCAATGGATAGTGGAGCTGAACCCAAAGCATAACAGACAGACAGTTGACTGGGGGTGTCAGATGCCACTTGTGATGCAGTGGACTGCTTTTGCAGCACTTCGAGACAAAGTTGCTTCATTGGCTGACACAATGACTGGTAAATCTGTGGAACATATGGTTTACAAGCAAGAATAACCATTTGTTTTTATATGAAAAAGACCCTGGTTTATACAGACTTTTTTTTTCCAGAGACTGCCCTGCGTGGAAATGAATGGCGCTTGGATCATCCAAGCTTTCCTCCCAACAATGCCTGATGTATTCCAGTAGATTGATGACGGGGCCAGACCTACACTAAAGAAAGATGGATCGTGCAAAACAGATTTAAGGCGCTGCTCTCCAGTTACAGACATTCCTCCGCATCGGACCACAAGTAAGTATTGATAAAAAATCCTTTCCGTTACTCTTACTTTTTATTAATATTCTTCGGATAAGACGGATCAGACATGATTCCAGATTAAAAATTCCAAGAATTTTTGAGGGCTAATTAGTCAGAGGCAATGATACCTTCTTGTTTCTGATTTAATTAAAAGGTGGAAACACACCCTCAAACAAAACTTCACTTTGGCAATACTTTTGCATTTGTTTATTCATAATTTTATGTAGATATTACTAACTAAGCTACTTTTTCTCCACATGACTCTCCACAGGGTGTGATTCATCCAATTTTTGGGCTCCTGAAGCCAACCCCAGTGTCTCTTTAAAGTAATATTTGGGCTCCTGCTGCTGCCAACTCCAGGGTGTGATTCATCAAATTTTTGGGCTCCTGAAGCCAACCCCAGTGTCTCTTTATAGTAATATTTGGGCTCCTGCTGCTGCTGCTGCCAACTTCTGCCAACTCCAGGGTGTGATTCATCCAATTTTTGGGCTCCTGAAGCCAACTCCAGTGTATATTTGGGCTCCTGCTGCTGCTGCTGCCAACTTCTGCCAACTCCAGGGTGTGATTCATCCAATTTTTGGGCTCCTGAAGCCAACTCCAGTGTATATTTGGGCTCCTGCTGCTGCTGCTGCCAACTTCTGCCAACTCCAGGGTGTGATTCATCCAATTTTTGGGCTCCTGAAGCCAACTCCAGTGTATATTTGGGCTCCTGCTGCTACTACTGTCAACTCCTGCCAACTCCAGGGTGTGATTCATCCAATTTTTGGGCTCCTGAGGCCAACTCCAGTGTATATTTGGGCTCCTGCTGCTGCTGCTGCCAACTTCTGCCAACTCCAGGGTGTGATTCATCCAATTTTTGGGCTCCTGAGGCCAACTCCAGTGTATATTTGGGCTCCTGCTGCTGCTACTGTCAACTCCTGCCAACTCCAGGGTGTGATTCATCCAATTTTTGGGCTCCTGAAGCCAACTCCAGTGTATATTTGGGCTCCTGCTGCTGCTGCTGCTGCCAACTTCTGCCAACTCCAGGGTGTGATTCATCCAATTTTTGGGCTCCTGAAGCCAACTCCAGTGTATATTTGGGCTCCTGCTGCTGCTACTGTCAACTCCTGCCAACTCCAGGGTGTGATTCATCCAATTTTTGGGCTCCTGAGGCCAACTCCAGTGTATATTTGGGCTCCTGCTGCTGCTACTGTCAACTCCTGCCAACTCCAGGGTGTGATTCATCCAATTTTTGGGCTCCTGAAGCCAACTCCAGTGTATATTTGGGCTCCTGCTGCTGCTACTGCCAACTTCTGCCAACTCCAGGGTGTGATTCATCCAATTTTTGGGCTCCTGAAGCCAACTCCAGTGTATATTTGGGCTCCTGCTGCTACTACTGCCAACTTCTGCCAACTCCAGGGTGTGATTCATCCAATTTTTGGGCTCCTGAGGCCAACTCCAGTGTATATTTGGGCTCCTGCTGCTACTACTGCCAACTTCTGCCAACTCCAGGGTGTGATTCATCCAATTTTTGGGCTCCTGAGGCCAACTCCAGTGTATATTTGGGCTCCTGCTGCTGCTGCTGCCAACTTCTGCCAACTCCAGGGTGTGATTCATCCAATTTTTGGGCTCCTGAAGCCAACTCCAGTGTATATTTGGGCTCCTGCTGCTACTACTGTCAACTCCTGCCAACTCCAGGGTGTGATTCATCCAATTTTTGGGCTCCTGAAGCCAACTCCAGTGTATATTTGGGCTCCTGCTGCTACTGCTGCCAACTTCTGCCAACTCCAGGGTGTGATTCATCCAATTTTTGGGCTCCTGAGGCCAACTCCAGTGTATATTTGGGCTCCTGCTGCTGCTGCTGCCAACTTCTGCCAACTCCAGGGTGTGATTCATCCAATTTTTGGGCTCCTGAGGCCAACTCCAGTGTATATTTGGGCTCCTGCTGCTACTACTGTCAACTCCTGCCAACTCCAGGGTGTGATTCATCCAATTTTTGGGCTCCTGAGGCCAACTCCAGTGTATATTTGGGCTCCTGCTGCTGCTGCTGCCAACTTCTGCCAACTCCAGGGTGTGATTCATCCAATTTTTGGGCTCCTGAGGCCAACTCCAGTGTATATTTGGGCTCCTGCTCCTGCTGCTGCCAACTTCTGCCAACTCCAGGGTGTGATTCATCCAATTTTTGGGCTCCTGAAGCCAACTCCAGTGTATATTTGGGCTCCTGCTGCTGCTGCCAACTTCTGCCAACTCCAGGGTGTGATTCATCCAATTTTTGGGCTCCTGAGGCAAACTCCAGTGTATATTTGGGCTCCTTCTGCCCCTCATAGTGATGCCACTTCAACTCTCTGCAATTGTGCCGCTCTGCGATTCTATTAGCGATGCCTCTGATCTGCATGTGATATTTCTTCAAAGTATTATTTAACAAACCCAGCACGCATCCTGTGCGTGTTACAGCAAGGCTGAATGGTTTACAACCCTATTGAGGCTGTAGGAGGCTCAGAAATAGCCGTTTTTAATAGCGATTCGTCGCGAATTTATTCGGGTCGAAACGATTTTTGTCGGAAAATTCGGCGAATCAGTCGAATCGAATTTTTCAAAAGTTCGCTCATCTCTAAACAACATCATCACAACTTACGTCTGAGACCCCCAGTCTAGGGTCGGTAGGTTCCTCTGACACAACCCTGAGTTGGCATGCCCCGAGAGCAGTCCCTGTCCTCCCATTGCCATTGACGTATCCTATGCTTTGGGTTCAGCTCCACTCTTTAGTGAGGAGGACGATCAGATAGAGGACAGTTAGCAGCTACTGCCCAGCCAAGAAATGGAGGTGGCTTCTTTAGCTAGGCAGACAAATAGTGATGTGGACAGTGTCGTGGGTGCTGCGAGCGTTCCAGCTCCTGCACCAGACACTGTTGACGAATCCACGAACATCAGTGACGTACAGCCACAACTCGGTGATAATGATGATGACGATGAAGCCGATCGAACTTGGGAGCCGGGTGATGAAGGGGCTTCATCGTCATCATCAGGAGAAGAGGGGCGCAGGTTGCCCCGGAGTCAGCAGCTCAGGCAGCAAGGTGTTAGCAGCATGGTTGGCAGGCAGCATGGGGGCACAATTGTAAAGCCTGGAGCCAAACGGGGCCGGGGCCGGGGTAGAGCACCTGCTGTGCGGCAGTTTACCTTATCGGGAGGTAGTGGAGCAGGGGTTCCTGTAGTTGGCAACAGCAGCAGTGAATCAGTGAGGCCAGGGGGTGGGAAAAGTAGCTACTCGGCAGTGTGGCAGTTTTTCCTGAAGCATCCGCAGGAGGGTAACATGGCCACATGCAAGATATGTAGGCAGAAGGTGAAGCGTGGCCAGGGTCCAAATGTTGGCACCACGGCCCTGCGTCAACATATGCAGCGTCACCATAAAGCGGCCTGGGAGAACCTAGGCTCCGGAGAGGTGGGCCAGACTGCTTCCTCACCGAGTGGCACGCCGCTCCCAATTTCTGCCAGGCAAGGCTCCAGCACCTCAGCCGAAGGCAGCTGTGCGTCATACCCATCCTCTGTCGCTCCTGCTCCTCCTCCTCCTCCTCCAAGTCATGCATCCCGCCAGCAATCCATCAGCGAAGCCATGTCCAAGAGACAGCAGTATGCGCCCCCACTCATCCTACGGTGCAGAAGCTGAATGTGCTCCTGTCCAAGTTGCTGGTGCTGAAGTCGCTCCCTTTTCAGGTGGTGGACTCTGCACCTTTCAGAGAACTGATGGCTTGTGCCGAGCCGAGGTGGAGAGTCCCAAGCCGTCATTTCTCTGCCAAGAAGGCAGTACCAGCGCTGCACACTTTTGTTGAACAGAAGGTGGGCCAATCCTTGAGCCTGTCGGTGTGTAGCAAAGTGCATGGCAGCGCCGACGTCTGGAGCTGTAACTACGGTCAGGGACAGTACATGTCGTTTACGGCCCACTGGGTGAATGTGGTCCCTTTGCAGCAGCAACTTGGACAGGTCACGCCGCTTCGGCCTCCGCGTTCCCTGCCCGTTAGGCCTGTGACACTGTGCGACTCGGCCTCCTCATCCTCCGCCATCTCCTCACCCTCCACTGTAGGCTCAAGTCTCAGTGCCCCTCCAGTCTACCATGTGTGCAGGGCACGGAGGTGTCACGCAGTGCTTCACATGGTTTGTCTTGGCGAACGGAGTCACACAGGGGAGGAACTGCTTAAATTTATTCATCAGGAAATCCAAACATGGCTTACTCCAAGAAAACTTAAAATGGGAATCACGGTTACCGACAATGGGAAGAACATTTTGTCTGCACTGCGCCAAGGAAGCCTGACCCATGCCCCCTGCATGGCTCACGTCTTCAAGCGGTTTCTGAAGTGTTCCCCCCATCTGCAAGACATCCTAACAACTTCAAGGAAACTAGATTGCATGCACTTCAGCCACTCATACACCGCCAAACACACCCTTCTTGAGCTACAGCGTCAGAACGGTATCCCCCAACATAGTCTGATTTGCGATGTTTCCACCCGTTGGAATTCCACCCTTCACATGTTGGACCGATTATATGAACAGAGAAAAGCCATCACGGATTTCCTGATGATCCAAGCAGATAGGGGGACTCCCCTGTGTAACTTCAATGTCAACCAGTGGCAGCTCATACGTGACACCTGCCGTTTGCTCAGGCCCTTTGAGGAAGCCACTTTATTTGTCAGTCGGCAGGATTACAGGATGAACGACGTGATTCCACTGCTTCATGTACTACAGCACATGTTGGAAACCATGGCTGGTCAGGGCACTGGAGACATGGCGTTTACATCTTACGGCCACATGAACCCCGTTGGAGCTGAACTGGAGGAGGAGGAGGAGGAAGAGGAGGAGGAGGAGTTGCCCAGCGAAACACAGTTTAGGCTTGGCGAAATGGCTGGTTTATCTAGTCAGCGGACAGGAGAGGAGGAGCAGGAGCAGCCAGAGGAGCTAGAGGTTTTTGAGGAAGGCGAGACAGAGGACCCGGGCCCACCGTGGCAGTATGCAGTGGAGATGGAGACAGGTATTCCATCCGTGTCACTTGCGCAAATGGCACGAAGCATGCTCACGTGCTTACGTAGTGACCCCAGAATTGTTTCCATCTGTCGGCGGGATGACTTCTGGCTGTCCACCTTATTGGACCCTCGCTTCCGGCACAAAATGGGGGCATTTTTTAAACCCACCGAGAGGGAGGACAAACTCAACTACTACAAAGACATTCTACGTAGGCAGTTGGCCGATGCCTATCTGCGCCATGGTCCATACTCTCGCAGGTCTGACTCGAGGGGACCTCTGCGCTCACCTTACACTGTCATGGCTGCTGGGGGGGTTGGCAGGAGCAGCAGCAGCAGCTCCATCAGCAGCAGCCTCAGTCTTCAGTCGCTAATGAGTAGCTTTCTACACTCGCATAGTGAGGCTACTCATGAGCAGCAGGAAGACCTGGAGCAGGACCTGAACCAGCTGGTCATGTCATACTTTGACATGACCATGCCAACACACCTTGAGGATCCGCTGGACTTCTGGGCAGCCAAACTTGATTTGTGGCCGCAACTAGCAGAGTTTGCCCTGGAAAAGCTGTCCTGCCCGGCAAGTAGCGTGCCATCTGAGCGGGTGTTTAGTGCGGCGGGGGCCATAGTTATGGCGAGGAGAACTCGTCTGTCAACTAAAAATGTGGAGAGACTCACCTTTGTCAAAATGAATCAGGGATGGATCAGCCAGAATTTCCACCCACCAATGCCTGATGCATGCGACTAGATTCAGCATGGTGCCACGTTTTACACTTTCCAAATGGTGCAAAACATATTTATGTCTTTAGGCCAATTTTTGGGCTCCTGCTGATGCCAACTCCAGGGTGTGATTCATCCAATTTTTGGGATCCTGAAGCCAACCCCAGTGTCTCTTTAAAGTAATATTTGGGCTCCTGCTGCTGCTGCTGCCAACTCCAGGGTGTGATTCATCCAATCTTTGGGCTCCTGCTGCCAACCCCAGTGTCTCTTTAAAGTAATGTTTGGGCACCTGCTGCTGCCAACTCCAGGGTGTGATTCATCCAATTTTTGGGCTCCTGAAGCCAACCCCAGTGTCTCTTTAAAGTAATATTTGGGCTCCTGCTGCTGCTGCCAACTCCAGGGTGTGATTCATCCAATTTTTGGGCTCCTGAAGCCAACTTCAGTGTCTCTTTAAAGTAATGTTTGGGCTCCTGCTGCTGCTGCTGCTGCCAACTCCAGGGTGTGAATCATCCAATTTTTGGGCTCCTGAAGCCAACCCCAGTGTCTCTTTAAAGTAATATTTGGGCTCCTGCTGCTGCTGCTGCCAACTCCAGGGTGTGAATCATCCAATTCTTTGGCTCCTGAAGCCAACCCCAGTGTCTCTTTAAAGTAATGTTTGGGCTCCTGCTGCTGCTGCTGCTGCCAATTCCAGGGTGTGATTCATCCAATCTTTGGGCTCCTGCTGCCAACCCCAGTGTCTCTTTAAAGTAATGTTTGGGCTCCTGCTGCTGCTGCTGCTGCCAACTCCAGGGTGTGAATCATCCAATTTTTGGGCTCCTGAAGCCAACTCCAGTGTCTCTTTAAAGTAATATTTGGGCTCCTGCTGCTGCTGCTGCTGCCAACTCCAGGGTGTGAATCATCCAATTTTTGGGCTCCTGAAGCCAACTCCAGTGTCTCTTTAAAGTAATATTTGGGCTCCTGCTGCTGCTGCCAACTCCAGGGTGTGATTCATCCAATTTTTGGGCTCCTGAAGCCAACCCCAGTGTCTCTTTAAAGTAATGTTTGGGCTCCTGCTGCTGCTGCTGCCAACTCCAGGGTGTGATTCATCCAATCTTTGGGCTCCTGCTGCCAACCCCAGTGTCTCTTTAAAGTAATGTTTGGGCTCCTGCTGCTGCTGCTGCCAACTCCAGGGTGTGAATCATCCAATGTTTGGGCTCCTGAAGCCAACCCCAGTGTCTCTTTAAAGTAATATTTGGGCGCCTGCTGCTGCTGCTGCCAACTCCAGGGTGTGATTCATCCAATTTTTGGGCTCCTGAAGCCAACTCCAGTGTCTCTTTAAAGTAATGTTTGGGCTCCTGCTGCTGCTGCTGCTGCTGCCAACTCCAGGGTGTGCATCATCCAATTTTTGGGCTCCTGAAGCCAACCCCAGTGTCTCTTTAAAGTAATATTTGGGCTCCTGCTGCTGCCAACTCCAGGGTGTGAATCATCCAATTTTTGGGCTCCTGAAGCCAACCCCAGTGTCTCTTTAAAGTAATATTTGGGCTCCTGCTGCTGCTGCTGCCAACTCCAGGGTGTGATTCATCCAATTTTTGGGCTCCTGAAGCCAACCCCAGTTTCTCTTTAAAGTAATGTTTGGGCTCCTGCTGCTGCTTCTGCCAACTCCAGGGTGTGAATCATCCTATTATTGGGCTCCTGAAGCCAACCCCAGTGTCTCTTTAAAGTAATATTTGGGCTCCTGCTGCTGCTGCTGCCAACTCCAGGGTGTGATTCATCCAATCTTTGGGCTCCTGCTGCCAACCCCAGTGTCTCTTTAAAGTAATGTTTTGGCTCCTGCTGCTGCTGCCAACTCCAGGGTGTGAATCATCCAATTTTTGGGCTCCTGAAGCCAACTCCAGTGTCTCTTTAAAGTAATGTTTGGGCTCCTGCTGCTGCTGCCAACTCCAGGGTGTGATTCATCCAATTTTTGGGCTCCTGAAGCCAACCCCAGTGTCTCTTTAAAGTAATGTTTGGGCTCCTGCTGCTGCTGCTGCTGCCAACTCCAGGGTGTGATTCATCCAATTTTTGGGCTCCTGAAGCCAACCCCAGTGTCTCTTTAAAGTAATGTTTGGGCTCCTGCTGCTGCTGCCAACTCCAGGGTGTGAATCATCCAATTTTTGGGCTCCTGAAGCCAACCCCAGTGTCTCTTTAAAGTAATGTTTGGGCTCCTGCTGCTGCTGCTGATAACTCCAGGGTTTGATTTATCCAATCTTTGGGCTTCTGCTGCCAACCCCAGTGTCTCTTTAAAGTAATGTTTGGGCTCCTGCTGCTGCTGCTGCTGCCAACTCCAGGGTGTGATTCATCCAATTTTTGGGCTCCTGAAGCCAACCCCAGTGTCTCTTTAAAGTAATGTTTGGGCTGCTGCTGCTGCTGCTGCTGCTGCCAACTCCAGGGTGTGATTCATTCAATTTTGGGCTCCTGCTGCCAAATCCAGTGTCTCTTTAAAGTAATATCTGGGCTCCTGCTGCTGCTGCTTGCAACTGCAGGGTGTGATTCATCCAATCTTTGGGCTCCTGCAGCCAACTCCAGTGTCTCTTTCAAGCTATGTTTGGGCTCCTGCTGCTGCTGCTGCTGCTGCTGCTGCTTGAAACTCCAGGGTGTGTCAGTCAATTTTTGGGCTCCTGCTGCTGCCAACTCCAGTGTCTCTTTCAGCCAATGTTTGGGCTCCTGCTGCTGCTTGCAACTCCAGGGTGTGATTCATCCAATTTTGGGCTCCTGCTGCCAAATCCAGTGTCTCTTTAAAGTAATATTTGGGCTCCTGCTGCTGCTGCTTGCAACTGCAGGGTGTGATTCATCTAATCTTTGGGCTCCTGCAGCCAACTCCAGTGTCTCTTTCAAGCTATGTTTGGGCTCCTGCTGCTGCTGCTGCTGCTGCTGCTTGAAACTCCAGGGTGTGTCAGTCAATTTTTGGGCTCCTGCTGCTGCCAACTCCAGTGTCTCTTTCAGCCAATGTTTGGGCTCCTGCTGCTGCTTGCAACTCCAGGGTGTGATTCATCCAATTTTTGGGCTCCTGCTGCTGCCAACTCCAGTGTCTCTTTAAAGCAATGTTTGGGCTCCTGCCCCTCATAGTGATGCCACTTCAATTCTCTGCAATTGTGCCGCTCTGCGATTCTATTAGCGATGCCTCTGATCTGCATGTGATATTTATTTACAGTATTATTTAACTAACCCAGCACGCATCCTATGCGTGTTACAGCAAGGCAAAATGGTTTACAACCCTATTGAGGCTCTAGGAGGCTCAGAAATAGCCGTTTTTAATAGCGATTCGTCGCAAATAAATTCGGGTCGAAACGATTTTTGTCGGAAAATTCGAATCGAATTTTTCAAAAGTTCGCTCATCTCTAGTTAAAACATAAACTGAAACAGAAGCAGCTGTGTAGGTAGCTTAAATATTGAGTTAAGAACAGCCATACTCTGCCACAAAGCTGTGGTTGAGGGGACTGTTACAAAGCAGACTGGAGCATCAGGGTATGCTGTCTAACTGGGTGCAAAAAAAGGACAAAAGCTAGCACTGTGTACTTAGCGATCAACTAAGGGAGCTTAGAGGCCGATTCTTTAATAGCGGCAGGTAACGACAGTTGAGTGATTCATCCAATCTTTGGGCTCCTGCAGCCAACTCCAGTGTCTCTTTCAAGCTATGTTTGGGCTCCTGCTGCTGCTGCTGCTGCTGCTGCTTGAAACTCCAGGGTGTGTCAGTCAATTTTTGGGCTCCTGCTGCTGCCAACTCCAGTGTCTCTTTCAGCCAATGTTTGGGCTCCTGCTGCTGCTTGCAACTCCAGGGTGTGATTCATCCAATTTTGGGCTCCTGCTGCCAAATCCAGTGTCTCTTTAAAGTAATATTTGGGCTCCTGCTGCTGCTGCTTGCAACTGCAGGGTGTGATTCATCTAATCTTTGGGCTCCTGCAGCCAACTCCAGTGTCTCTTTCAAGCTATGTTTGGGCTCCTGCTGCTGCTGCTGCTGCTGCTGCTTGAAACTCCAGGGTGTGTCAGTCAATTTTTGGGCTCCTGCTGCTGCCAACTCCAGTGTCTCTTTCAGCCAATGTTTGGGCTCCTGCTGCTGCTTGCAACTCCAGGGTGTGATTCATCCAATTTTTGGGCTCCTGCTGCTGCCAACTCCAGTGTCTCTTTAAAGCAATGTTTGGGCTCCTGCCCCTCATAGTGATGCCACTTCAATTCTCTGCAATTGTGCCGCTCTGCGATTCTATTAGCGATGCCTCTGATCTGCATGTGATATTTATTTACAGTATTATTTAACTAACCCAGCACGCATCCTATGCGTGTTACAGCAAGGCAAAATGGTTTACAACCCTATTGAGGCTCTAGGAGGCTCAGAAATAGCCGTTTTTAATAGCGATTCGTCGCAAATAAATTCGGGTCGAAACGATTTTTGTCGGAAAATTCGAATCGAATTTTTCAAAAGTTCGCTCATCTCTAGTTAAAACATAAACTGAAACAGAAGCAGCTGTGTAGGTAGCTTAAATATTGAGTTAAGAACAGCCATACTCTGCCACAAAGCTGTGGTTGAGGGGACTGTTACAAAGCAGACTGGAGCATCAGGGTATGCTGTCTAACTGGGTGCAAAAAAAGGACAAAAGCTAGCACTGTGTACTTAGCGATCAACTAAGGGAGCTTAGAGGCCGATTCATTAATAGCGGCAGGTAACGACAGTTGAGTGACTGTAGCAGTATTTTCACAGCGCCCGCTAGTAGTCGCTGTGCTTGGCCGTTGTTCGGTTGGTAATAGCGACTCAGCCGGTGTGCAGTAATGTTGAATACAAGGTGACGAGTCGCTATTTGACAGGTTCCGCGATGTATGGGTGCGCATGATAGCGACTGGTCAGAGCGACCGGCTCCCACCATATTCATCAAAAAATCACGCTCAAAAAATTCAAGCGCTGTGAAATGCATGTTTAAACCCCAGAGCGCTGGCGGCGATGTGTTAAAAGTAGGTTTTTAACCCTCAAACCACCATATTTTTGGAAACCAAAAAAAAAAAACAATTTTAAGAATTTAGTAATATGAATACAATAATGTCAGACCTGTAATATCAATTTTGCACAATTTTTTATTTTTTTTTTAACATGGCAGAAGTGGTCACAGACTTTTTCACATTGAAAAAAAAAAAAACATTAATAACAATTAATTATTAATATTTAAAGATTGTTCCATTGAAATGCATTGGAGAACGCCAGGTGGCGAGAGGTGATACCTGTCGCTGTTCAAGGTCGGACGCTGGCGCTGTCTGTGGGCTGAGGCTGGAATGATGATGAATGAGTGGCTATCTGGCGCTATCTCAGTCGCTAAGCAGGATTGGCTTGATAAATGTGTGATTGTGGTGGGGAGCCGGCGTTCTCGTGGCGTCATTACCGGCCACTCACCAGTCGCTACCTGTCGCTATCCCTTGTTAAATAAGGCCATTAGTGTAGCAGACTAAAGACACAGCATGCTTACTTCTTAAAATCAGACATCCAAGCAGTGCTATCAGAGACCAGTTGGACCAAGGTATACAATATATATTTTTCAGAACTTGCATTGTGACTTGTCAATCATTGAAAAGCAGGACCTAAATGGTGAATTTATTAAAATTTATTTTAATGGCTTCTTTTGATTAACAATCTGTAATTAGGACACCAACAATTAAAATGCAGCCTAAACACACTGTAAAGTTTGTCCCCAGCAGTTATTTATTCAAACTGTAATGAAGAAACTGACAACCCCCAGAAAAATACGGCACCAATGCTTTCAGAGAGGAAAAAAATTCATAAATATGCTGGGTCAAACTTGAATAAAACATTGGTCCCCATTAAAATCAAAAGGGACCCCAACTTTGGGAGTGATTCTGCCTCTGGGGGCACCTAAATGTCTCACTTTGGCCCTTATTTATGAAGGAATAGTGACAGGTAGAGACTGGTGAGCGGCCGGCTCCCCACCACAATCACACATTTATCAAGCCAATCCTGCTTAGTGACTGAGATAGCGCCATATAGCCACTCATTCATCATTATTCCAGCCTCAGCCCACAGCGCCAGCGTCCGACCTTGAACAGCGACAGGTATGACCTCTCGTTACCTGGTGCTCTCCAATGCATTTCAATGGAACAATCTTTAAATATTCATAATTAATTGTTATTATTGTTTTTTTTTTAAATGTGAAAAATTCTGTGACCACTTCTGCCATCTTAGATAATTTTTTTAAGGTAATAAAAAAAAAAAAAAATTGTACAGAATTGATATTACAGGTCTGATATTAATGTATTCATATTACAAAATTATTTAAAAAACTTGTTTTCTTTTGGTTTCCAAAAATATGGTTGTTTGGGGGTTAAAAAAATACTTTTAACCAATCGCCGCCAGCGCTCTGGGGTTTAAACATGCATTTTACAGCGCAAGAATTTTTTGAGCGTGATTTTTTAATGAATATGGTGGGAGCCGGTCGCTAGGGCCAGTCGCTATCATGCGCTCCCATACAGCGCGGAACCTGTCAAATAGCGACTCCTCACCCAATATTCAACATTACGGCAAACCGACTGAGTCGCTATCAACTACCGAACAACAGCGAAGCACAGCGACTACTAGCGGGCGCTCTGAAAATGCCGCTACAGACGCTCAACTGTCGCTACCTGCCGCTATTAATGAATCGGCCTCTTTGTAGACATTATGGGAGAGATTGTCCCACCAGATGCAGAATGTCTGGTCAGTTTACAACTGCTCTGACCCTTTGGCTAAATAATGGTAGTGGAATGTATGGATTGGCAGAGCTTTGGCTCAATCAACACAATATTTTATGAACTAAAGATCCCTGGATCATGTGTTGGGGTACACCAACTTATACATATAAAAAGCAGACTGCTGTGGGTATTTTTTCTCAAAAGCCCATAAATAAGCCACACCCCTAAACCACAACCCACCACACCCATCACTCACAAACTGGTTTGAGCTGTCCCACTTGGACCCCCCCTAAAAAATGGTCAGTTTACACAAAAAGATGTGATCTTTTAACAAGGAGAAGTTAGTTTTTAATTTGTGGAGCACATGTTATACTACTTGGATAGCTCTATTATAAAAAAATAACACGTAAAATGCATTTTGGGAAGTGGAAGCTCTCTAATCTCCATTAAATACTGGTCAAATAGCATAGAGAGACAATCTGTTTTATATGCATTAACCCTGTTTTTGGACTTTAATGTCACTAAAACTTTTTGTATTGCATCATCTTAAGGAAGTATTTCAGGTCAGGGATTCACTGAATAAAGCCTGAGAATGTCTCTGTTGATGAATCACTAGCTAGGAAGACAATAAAAGTCAATGGCACTTTTTTCTACAGTGTGAAAAGGAGTAAAAAAGTATCATTGACTTTCATTGTCTTCTTAGGCAGTATTCATCAGTAGTGCAATTCTCAGGCCTTTTTCTCATTCAGTTAAATTATTTACTACTATGAGAATTTTTTTTCAACTCTTATTGAATCAAGGCCATAAAGTTAAATCAGCCTTTCCCATGGGGGCTTAGTCTTTCATTCACCAGCACTTTGTCACTTCTGCTGAAGCATCATACTTAGAGGCTGATTTATTAATAGTGACATGTAGCGACAGTTGAGCGACTGTAGCGGTATTTTCACAGCGCCCGCTAGTAGTCGCTGTGCTTGGCCGTTGCTCGGTTGTTGACAGCGACTCAGTCGGTGTGGCGTAATGTTGAATACAACGTTACGAGTCGCTATTTGACAGGTTCCGCGATGTATGGGTGCGCATGATAGCGACTGGTCAGAGCGACCGGCTTCCACCATATTCATCAAAAAATCATGCTCAAAAAATTCAAGCGCTGTGAAATGCATGTTTAAACCCCAGAGCGCTGGAGGCGATGGGTTAAAAGTAGTTTTTTAACCCCCAAACCACCATATTTTTGGAAACCAAAAAAAAAAGTTTTTTAAATAATTTAGTAATATCAATACATTAATATCAGACCTGTAATATCAATTCTGTACAATTTTTTTTTTAATTTTTTTTCCCTTAAAAAAATTATCTAAAATGGCAGAAGTGGTCACAGAAAAAAAAAAAACATTAATAACAATGAATTATCAATATTTAAAGATTGCTCCATTGAAATGCATTGGAGCGCGCCAGGTAGCGAGAGGTCATACCTGTCGCTGTTCAAGGTCGGACGCTCGCGCTGTGGGCTGAGGCTGGAATAATGATGAATGAGTCGCTATATGGCGCTATCTCAGTCGGTAAGCAGGATTGGCTTGATAAATGTGTAATTGTGGTGGGGAGCCATCGTTCTCGTGGCGGTGCCCGTCATTACCGGCCGCTCACCAGTCGCCACCTGTCGCTATTCCTTCATAAATAAGGGCCTTGATCCCCTTCACTAGGGCTTATCAAGAAATATAAAAAGGCTGAATGGGGAGAGCATAAGATGAACACTGTGTTTTAGAAATTTTGCAGCAATGGAAGTTGATGTCACAACATCCAGTGTGATTTCACTGCCACTGGAACCCCATATATTTCTCCGGCCGCCATTATTTCTCTCAGATGTCATGGATTTGCTTCACTGCAATGTACAGATATTTCCAATCCTCATAATACAGAACTGTATTTCTGATTCTGGCTTCCTAAGGATCTTTGATTGTAGGGACATTCCGATTCGGGCTCTTGTTAAAAAGGACCTAAAAGTATTTTTTTTAAATCTACACAAATATGTATGTAAATGATAGAAAATGAAAAACAGCATAACATAGTAGAAAACTAATTTAGAACATTCTTGTTAGTATTGAATTCCTATGAATAATATAATGTCCCTATTCCTTTTAGGTAAAATGTTCATTTACTGATAAACTACTGTACATTGATTAACTGAACTTTTAATGAGGCTACAAATAGAATATATTAGGATTTCTTAGCTCATAATGAGAAATTTAATAATGCATATGCTACTGAAATCTCCATTTAACATCAATAGTCTGTCTTCCATTTTGAGCCCTTCCTGACAGATGCCCAGCCCAAATGTGTGTAAATGATATGCAGGCTGCATGTGTAGCCCAGAAAAGAAAATTAATATTATAGATTAACAAAAGATCACGTGAGAATCTAGTATCATTAACGCTAGAGAAATATTTTCAACCATACCTGATTTACTGATGCTCTTAATGCTCTTAAAGCAGTCCTAAATTCTTTTTTTAGATTGTCACTAAAAATGCTGACAAGTTTAAAAGTTTCATTGATAAGCATGTAAACTACTGACCGATTCCCCTTACCTGTCCGGTGGCTCCTGAGGCTTGCACTGCCTCCGCCGCTATCCCAAGAGGTGTATATTCCCCACAATCCTTCGGGGATATACACAGGGGCCCCTTTATACCTGGTAGGGGGCTTAGGCATTGGTCAGTACCTAAATCAGGTTAAAAGTGAAAGAATGCAAGCAAGAGAGAAGCACATGCACAATGTGTGTACTAGGCTGTCACAGGGAGAGATCTCTATTCAGAGAACTTTTCCTACATATAAAATATAAACTTTTGTGTATGCTTTATTTACATTGTGAAGAAAATGCACAACGTAATGCACTCCTCTAAAACCAGAGGATATTACTCTGACCATAATCTTCTGACATAAAAAAACAACTCGGAGGGAGGGAATTTCACACATTAATCATAAAACCTGAGCTCATATGATAAAAAACTACTAAAGCTGACCTCCATCCTTCCCAATCCCGCACCCGGGACGCTGTCTGCATCATTTCAATCATGAATTGATGTGAGCGGCAACGCAAGACTTGAGAACAGCGGATGGGATAAGGGTGACGTCAATCATTGGGGGAAATCCCGCAGCTGCTCATTGGGTATTGCAGCATGCTTGGTCTGCAATGAATTTTGTCTTATGTGTTATTTGATATGTCTTTAGTGTTTGATTAGCATTTTTATCCAATAAACATGAAGTACTTTACACTTGTTGCGTGAGCGGCACTAGTTTTGGAGTCTGCTAACTTTATAGCCCACCATATTATAGTTTTTGGTCTGCAATGAACATGCAGAAGTGAAAGTTTCTTACTATGGGACTTTCACTCCCTTTTAGCAATGGAAAAACAGCTAAAAGCATAATGCATTGTTAAAGGGGAACAAAAGCTGCCCCAGTTTAATGTCAGATCCTCCTCCTTACAAACATATGTAGTATAACCGCGAGTAGTCAGACTTCCCATTCATGGCAGCTCCCAAACTTCACTGCAAAGGACTTTATTGCTTACCCTGTATGTTTTGAATCCCCCCCCCCCGTTTTTCTTCACTCAAGCTACTATATTTATCTTCTGCATGAACTAGGAAAACAAGCAAGTGATGCCTTGGACTGGCTCCTTGTTCAGGCAGATCTTCCCCTCTACTCCTAACTCCAACCTTTGCTACTGTACCTCCTACTCTTCTCTTCATTCATTGAACCAAGATGTGGCACCTCCAAAAACAGTGTCTGCCAGGGTAGAAGATCACCAGTTTTGGGATAACCCTTTCACTCCTCTTTACTGCATTCTCTGCCCCTTGGCTCCCACTAGTTATTCAGTCTTCATATTTTCCTGCACCGCATGCTGTGGTAACAGTTATTCTCTTAGCCTATTGCACTTAGCCCCTGACCACAATGAATTCCTAGTATGTATGTAATGTATATACCTGGCATATCAAATCTCATTTTGAATGCTTTCTAAAAAGGTAAAGAGGCACCCTTGTACATTCTGCACCACACCCTTGTACATTCTGTTTTATTATTTTAGTTAATACAGTGTATACACTCATCTTATCCTAAATTTGCTTAAAGTAGAACAAAACTCAGCCTAAAAGGTTCCAGGGCTGGACGTTGGCTTTCCCCCAGGCATCCCAAATACCCAGCTCTGTGAAACCCCCCAAGGCACCTGTAAACACTCACATTTCCCTGCTCCATCAGCATATGTGAGGGCTCTCTTTCAATGAGAGCCATCTGTCGTGACTACAGTATGTCATTCGGCAAACAGCTCTCATTTTTGTGAATAGGGAATGTGCATTGCCACATCCCCTGTATCCCCAACGGCATGTGTACAAGCACTCCCACCCCAGCCATTCAGATAGGCTGGGACTGGAGCGCATAATCTGCCGGGGATGCAGCAGCATGCACTCCCCATTTTAGTAAATGAGAGCTGAATGACTAGGAGCCTTATTAAGAAACGTCTGGGCCACACAGCGAAACGAGATGAAACCTGGCGCTGTTGCGTAAAGGAGCACTATCACTATCGCAAAAAATGGCCCAATGATAAAAATCCATATAAATATGCTGGATAGTGAGAGCAAGGGTCACTTATACACCCGACATCAAGAAATATCCAGCCAGGTTTTTTGTTTTTGTTTTAATGGAAGGGAGAGAATATTTGGGATGACAGGTTCTGTCACCCCTGATACACTTAAACCTGTCACCCCTGGATTTTATTCTTACCAGGAGAAGAAAACCACAAGCTTGGTATGAGTTATATTCATGTCATGTCATGATTAAGGACTCGCTGTCCGAAACGCGTTGGCGTTGGAGCCCGTCATGTACATTTTGATGAATGCTTTGACCTGTTGGATTACTGATTTTAAGACACAATAAATTGAGACAATAAATACTTGAAGAATTTTAAACGACTGCTGGCTGGCTTCCCTCTTTCTACAATGAGTTATATTCAGTTTGGGTTCATAAGTGACTCCTCCTCTCAGCCAATATGTTTATATAGATTTTTAGTATAATCAAATTTTATTGGTTTTCAAAGTTAAATTGGGGGTACTGAGGGGTTACAGAAGGTAAAAAAAAGGGGGGGGGACAGCAGGAATAATCCACATTTATACAGATAACACCAATTGTACATCTTACCATCTACAGTCATTAACATTCATGCTTGTTGGCAATGATTTTTGATATTACACAATTTCACGATACAGCTCCTTTAAGGTCCCATAGAGCACAGTGGGCAGAACTGGATTGTAGCGTATGATGCTTATAATTAATATTAAACACATTTATTTGAACAGAACTCGCATTGAACAGAACTCGCACTATAACCACAAAAATTATGCTAACAGACACACTTCATAAATAAGGCCCATAGTCACTGCAAACAGCTCTCATTGGATGAGATCCTGCAAATGTGCCATTGTGATGAAGAAAAGGTGAGTGAATATCTGTTGTATCATTCTGGGGGGTTTCGCACAGCAAGGCATCCCAATTCAGGAAAAAAAATAACATAGTAGCAAATTATTTGGCCATAAAAAGGGTGTGGCCTAACATAAACCTAAAATGGAAAACTACCATACCTGACCGAGTGTTACAACATAATGATATATTCAGCAAAGAGGAAGGAAAGGGAGGACACATCTGTTTATCAATAGGATTGAGCAATATGGGGGTTGGGTCTGGATGTTTTCCCCTGGGTCACTGGTAAAATGATTATTGTGAGAAACCTAACCATTGTAAGTTCTGTTAGTAAAACATATCACTAACTGCAGATAATCCTTCTTATTAGAAATGTTTCCATGAAATTTAGTGTTGTGGGAGCATCCCTTCGTGTCATTTTATGCAAAGTTTTTATTCCCTATTGGTGAATAAAAGGAGAATCGTTACATATTCCAGTAAACAGAGGAAGCCCCCCATGCACCGGGGGTAACTGAAGTGTGCTCTAAGTTCCTGAAAATGATCCAGTACTGAATCTTTCTTCCCCTGTTATTTCTATTAATTACAAAGAAAAGAAGCATGAAATACCTATTGCATTTCAATACTACATACAATTTTATACTTTTTAAAGGAATACACTAAATCATTATTCAAAAGATCACTGTGGGAAAAATCAAAAAAATCTGATTGCCCTACAGCATATCCTGATCCTGTCAAGGAGAACTGGCCATGGGAATATATGCCAGTCCCTGCTAACTGTGGAGGTCCCACCATGATCTGCAAGGGACATACACTTGTACCCTTTGTAGTCTTTATAGGGAACAGAATATGAAGGTCTACTGTTTTTATTGTGTACAAAGAGGGCATGCCAGCTATTACATTGGCCTGTATCTTAGGCATTGTAAGGATTATTAAAACAAATAAAAATTGATGGTCTCTACTCTGAGGAACATGCTGCTTGTTGTAACCACTGTTAATTCTTTTGAAATGTTTAAAACAATGAAGTTTAAACAACTCTTGACATAACTATGTGTGTTTATTGCTATCAACCTTAGGAGAAGATGTTACTTTTTAAATGAAAAAAAAGTTTAATAGGATAGAAAAAGCCACGCTAAACCTGGTAAAAACAGGCCCTGCACCATGGACAGCGCACCGTACCATGATTATTTCTCATTTACTATATGTCATGAAACATTACACTTGCCTTAGTGTAGGCTCTTTATTGAATATTTACTTGGGCCATCAGAGCACCAAAATACCCAGCAATCCCACATGCTGCATTTGACTAGTTAGCTCTTATTTTCTGGCCTGTTATCTACGTAATCATGAGAGCTCCCAGTAATAGGGAAGTTTGCTTGGCACAAAAGTCATCAGTTTGGTTATTAGCTACGTATCAGTGAGGACATTTAAATATAAATGATAAATATGTATCTCAGGATTGATAATGTAACTTTTTTTTTCTAACAGCTTAAACCGGCCATCAGCCTTGCCCAGAAAATTAAACCTCTCCAAAACTACCCAACCTGCATACATGATACAGGGGGTCATGCTAATTATTTGGTGAAGCCAGTGTGACTGGTGACTGGTGTGCTTTGCGGTGTGGATCTGCATCCCGGGAAGCTTTTTAGCATTTAGACAAAGAAAAGTTTTTTTCTACCTTTTTCCCCAAGAAATGTTACCTGTGATGGGGCATTTTTACAGGTTAGGTACATCATGTTTCTTAAGACTAAACTGCCTTTCTCTTGAGAAGCTTTACTCAGAGTTGCAGCCATGGTTGGCCCCACCTTAAGTAAGGGGCAGGCAATTAGAGGTACGACCAAATTGCTTAGTTGCCTTCAATTTTTAGAGAATGGCTAGTGACACTCAGCCTTTGCTGAGCCATGTCCTGACTAAATTTCTTGATGGCATGGCTGTCCTACAATAGAAATACATCCCTTTTCCTGACAGCATGCCAACCTTGAATGGTGTGAAGTTGATTTTTTCAACATTGAGAATATGGCAAGTGTCATGAGCTCCATTGATTGCACACACGTGGCCCTGGTTCCTACAGCTGCTCAGAAGTATATGTTTCAGAATTTTTAGGTCCACATTGCTCCTCCTTCTTGGCTACTCTCCTGTATATGTGCTAGCCTTGCTTCTGCTTCTGATCTAAACCAGTTTCCCGGTGTTCAGTTGCCCATGTTTTTTTATGTATTTGCTATTTAGTTCTTGTTGCCAGTGTCTTGACTTTTGCCCCTAAAAGATGGGGATTACAACAGGCGCTGTGTGCCTGGAATCCCATTTATTGAGTGCTCCTGCGAGCGAACACTGACCATCCAGGGACGCAACAGCTGATAGCTCCATGAGGCTGAAGCCAGTGTTGTGGTACGGGGACTTCTGAGCATCTTGGACCAGACACTCAAGTTCCACCTTCACCATTTTTAATAAATTGTCATATTAATGTCCTTTAAGGTGATTCTGGTTATCACCTGCTCCCCTGGATCCTGATGCCCTTTTTAAGGCCTCAGACAGCTGGCCAGGAGGCCTATTTTTGGGCCCGCTGCCACACATGAGCAGTTGTGGAGCATGCCTTCCTTCTGACCGGACTGATGTTGTTGTTGCTCATTCTATAAGGCAGTGTTTAGGTCAGTGTACCTGCAGCTTCCGGGGGCACCATCAAAATATTGGTTTGCTCAGTAGCTTCCTTCATCTCGTGTATTGCCTCCAGTTGAGGTGCGGTCTGTGTGAATAAAGGTACACATTATTGTTTGCTTGGGTCAATGGTCCCACACAGGCAAAAAAACATTTAGCTCATCCGTGTTTTTGCTCCCCTCACTGGGTGGGCGGCTGGTGGATGGGTCAGGCCTTGACAGTGGGTCCAGGGACGGCACACCAGATGGGGCAGCTGTTGGTGCAGGTCTTTCAGTTTGAACAATAGTTGCTGTTGGCTGGTTGGTTGCTGCAAAGGCAAGGGAAAATGAATGTTAGTTGTCAAAATGTGGGCACTCATGTTTGTGTTTTTTTGTGTGGTTCACCCTCTTCCATCCTGTGCAAATCTGCATTTTGCAGCCAAGGCTTACCACTGGTGGATACATGCTACAGAAAGTTGCCCGACAGCACCTGGCGGGTGTTGGGGTGCAACATCTCCACCACCCATTCCTCTACATGTGTAAAATGGAGTGTTTTGGCAAGTCCCCCACCAGTTTGCAACCCAAAAAAATGTTTGAGGTTGAGAGTGGTCCAATGTGTGATGCACAGACATCACTCTGGTTCCTCACCACTTACCCCTCAGCCTGTCTGGCACTGATTTTTCCAATGTTTTCAGATTGTTCCACTTCTTTTTTACTGGGCCACCATCCTTGGGCTACGGCCCCGCACCCATCATGTTGCGGGTAATCGGGGGCCAGATCTCCTTTCCCAATGATTTCGGGGTAGAGTGGGACCAGGCCCCATCCAGCCTGGCAAAATTTTCTGCAATTCTATCCAGCAGAACCTCTAGTTGGACGTCATTAAATCTGCTACTCAGCTTACTCCTGATGAGTTTGTCCTCTGTCTGGGTGCTGGGGTGTGACAGAGGGTGTGTTGGGTGGAGGGAGAGCCACTGTGGACACTCCCAGACTCAGGAGGGCTGGATCGCAGGCTACTGGCCAGGGAACGGACAGCGCTTCACTCCTCCACCATTCAGTCCACAGGGGGCTCCACTATGGACTTCACAATGGGGCCCACACTGGTGTCCGCACAGGGCCTCATTGTTCGACTGGTGGGTGGAGTCTTGAGGGCTGTGCCAGGAGCCCTTGGGAGCCCTGGGTGTGGGTCTCCCACTGCTGCTGCCTCACACTGCAGGAGTGTCTGTGGGATGAACTGGGCTGCGATACCTTTGCTGGGTGCTGCCACTCAGCCATGCCTGTTTTCTGGGCTCTGGGGGCTGTGGTAATACCTGTGTTTGGGCATGTTGAACTTCCAAGTAAGCACTGCCATCAAAGTCTGGTGGTCTGTGGGCTGTTAATTGGACCTCAATTTGGATTATTTAACAGAGCAGCACAGGAGCATGCAACCTATAGGCTACAACATCATGGTCGTAGACACAATGGTCGTAGGCACACATTCAGGGTCTGCAGGGGTGCGCCGGTGCTGGGGCGCATCGACACAAGGGGGGCATCACAATCATCATGATGACAAGCAGGACCAACACGGCACCAACTGTATTCACCCAGGACCAGCAGAACTACATTATGATGATAAGTCACCATGCCATGCCATTCGTCTACGCATGTGTGCCACTTTACAATCCAGTAAATAGATGTACAGGTGACAGATTGGCCGCCGGAATGGTGACATTCGACCAAAGGCACATGGCTGGGCATACAGGATTCACAAACTAACAAGGTTTTGGCAGATAACCTAAAGATACAAGAGCAAAACCATGCCTGCCTGAGGAATCTCTAGACATAAAACAGACCAACATAAGTGTGCAAACAAATCAAATGCCCTGAGGCATACGCTGCCACTGTTACATGCACCACACTGGGCTGTTTGATTGCAATGCTGGGGTGACAAAGTGGTGCATTGCTAGATGATTTGGAGAACCTGTTGCAGGGTCAGACTGGATAAAGACCAAAGACTTTACATTCCCCAAGTAATGGTGCAGGGTAGACTTGGCCTAAGTGCGTCTGTGATTTCTATCTGCCACTACTGTGGGATGGAAGAGCTGGGTCAGCCGTGTTGCTGAGCGGTGTCAGTACTAGGGGAAGGGACAGCTGGTTAGGGGGCACAAGAGTGCCTATGCACACACTGGCGTAGACAGGCATTTGCTGTTTGCACTGTAAGACACCAGTTTTTAAAAGGAAAGATGCGTGCATACGAAGCGAAACTAGCCAAAAACAGGGAAGGGCAGAAAACAGTGCAATTTTTTGTCTTTGCAGACTTTCTGCATGAAAAGAGGACATGGCAGCACATCTGTGTGGTCAGGAGACGTTGGCTTATGCCCACACACAAATTATGCAACACTGGTCAGACCTCAAAACCTCAAGTTCTACAGCCAGAACTTCCCAGGTAAGTTGATGTACAAGAGAGAAGATGAGCTCAGATCAGGTTGAACTTTGTTAGTGACATTTTTGTCTCTATTTTAACTGGGGAGTTCTGACTGAGCATAAAAGTCACCTGGAGGCGAGGGTTCCGACCAGTGCTGCAAAGAAGATGGTGTGTAAACGGCAGCCCCAATCACTGCCATTTTCCTCTTCCTCCTCTTCAGCCTCCCCACCACCAGCCCCGGAACCTTCTGAAGAGGAGGAGGTGATTGGCTTGGAGTCGCTCAGAGTCCAGCCAATAGACAACAAACATGATGCCAAAATGACATATATGCTAAGTGTTGGCATCTTATTTAACAAGGGATAGCGTCAGGTAGCGAATGGTGAGCGAACGGTAATGACGGTCACCGCCACGAGAACGCCGGCTCCCCTCCGCAATCACACATTTATCAAGCCGATCCTGCTTAGCGACTGACAGAGCGCCAGATAGCGAATCATTCATCATTATTCCAGCCTCACCCCACAGCGCCAGCGAGCGACCTTGAACAGCGACAGGTATGACCTCTCGCTACCTGGCGCTCTCCAATGCATTTCAATGGAACAATCTTTAAATATTGTTAATTAATTGATATTAATGTTTTTTTTTATTTTTTTTTTTAATGTCAAAAATTCTGTGACCACTTCTGCAATGTTAGATATTTTTTTTAAGGTAAAAAAAAAAAATAAATTGTGCAGAATTGATATTACAGGTCTGATATTATTCATATTACAAAATGTTTGTAAAAACTTTGTTGTTTGGGGGTTAAAAAACTACTTTTAACCCATCGCCGCCAGCGCTCTGGGGTTTAAACAAGCATTTCACAGCGCGAGAATTTTTTGAGCGTGATTTGTTAATGAATATGCTGGGAGCCGTTCGCTATGGCCATTCGCTGTCATGTGCTCCCATACAGCGTGGAACCTGTCAAACAGCGACTCCTAACCCCGTATTCAACATTACCGCACACCGACTGAGTCGCTGTCAACAACCGAACAACGGCCAAGCACAGCGAATACTAGCGGGCGCTGTGAAAACACCGCTACTGTCGCTCATCTGTCGCTACCTGACGCTATTAATGAATCGGCCTCCCCATGTCACAATGTAATAGCAATGTAATTCCATATGTTTTCGCTTTGTTACTAGTTGATATGTGTTCAAAAACAGACTTTAATCACACAACTTCTGGTGCTTTGGGCTACAGCGACCCAGTTTTGAGCGCCGGCTCAAAGTGCCTGTCACCAGTGGCTTACATTGCAGCTGTGGCACCTGAGGAGATGCTAAAATGGTGCTGGATTGTGCTATTGTAAATTTGGGCTCCTTAAGTTGTAGTTAATAATAAGAAATTATTTCCTGCACTTGGTTAAACTTGAGACAAAAAAGCTATTTCTGCTATACAATGCCAATTGTGTAAAAGGATAGAATGTCATACTTTTCTGATCAGCAATTCCGGGTGCATAAAGTTTGTGACTATGGGGGTCATGCTAAATATTTAGTAAGGCCAGTGTGACTTAGAGGGGGCATTTCAAAGTGGATTTAGACACAAAAAGGGGGCAAAAATGTTTTTTCTATCCTTTTTTCCCCAAAATGAGCATTTTTACAGGTTAGGCAAATCATTTTTCCAATGAGGTAAATATATTTGGTTTTAGGTCTTAACAACAGAACCCAGTGGGCTATGCAGAAAAAAATGGTAAAATCTTTAGCATAGCCCTGCACAGAATCCTCCTCCCCCCATCATACCATAACAGACAGTGTGTTGAATCCCCCCTCAACCTAATCCACCCCTATAAACCTTTATTGGTTTTCAGATTCAGAGTGTCTTAACTCTGGTCAAAGTCACTATTTATCCTATTCTAGTGTTGCATATGATACACAGCTTAAGATCCTGACCTGTATCACATGTAAGATAATGTGTTTTATTGCGGTGAACGGTGTTCCTATCAAAGTGTGTATATTAATGTATAAAAATAACCTGAATGATTAAATGTTATACCACTTCAATCAGTGTGCTACAGTCAGCTATTTTTTAGCCATATCTAAACTTTGCAATACTCTTTACATTTGGTCTGGCTGTTCAACTGTCGGTGCACTCTCTTGAGTACAATTCCTATCTCTAAGAGCCATACAGAAAAACGATGTAAGTCACAAAGGAATTACATTTTTTAAATCATTTGCACATGACTGGCTATTTTCTGTGAGGGATCACCGCTTTACTAAAGAATTAGAGATATCCTCTTTATAGTAAATAACTCCAGATATTTTGAGCTTTCAGCCAAAAGCCCATCTAGCTTTATCAATACAAATTCACAGCTTGAAACCACAATTTGCTGGTCTGAGAAATTTACAGGTCAGAAACAATCTATAATTGCCTATTAAATGCTTAATGAATAATTCACAAGATCTATACAAGCTCCAGTAAAAGTGTTTTGTTAGTCCAGTACAACTGGCAAAATGTATTCATCAGAAATACAGTAAAGGAAAATAACACTTGAAAATCGCAAATCATTAGTGGGTTATTAAATATGGAGACAGTTCATCCAGTCACATGAAAATACAAATGTGTCTGTCCTCGTGGCTATTTATATTGTGAGAGGTGTCATGTGATTTCCAGCTTTTCTTTTTGTGATACTCATGCCTCGAGTCAGTGGGGGTCATGCTAATTATTTGGTAAAGCATGGTGCACCAGCGGTGTGCCTTGCGGTGTAAATTGCAACCTACATCCTAGTGAGTTTTTTTTTCATTTTAAGACCCAAAAAATGCATTAAAATGTTTTAGGACCTTATTTACGATGTGCACCATTTCGCATCTTTTTTGGGCTATAGCACCAGTTCCAGAGTGCCGGGGTTTTGGTCTTATCTGGCGCTGTGCTGTGTACTGCATTGATGCTAGCAATCGCTGTGCAGAGAGATATAAATTAGCTTTGATTGTTGCATTAAGTATTTGCCGTCCTATGTCAGCACCTGTTGGACCCGCCATGATTATCGCAGTGCCAGTGAGCACCACTTTGGTCCACCATTTTTATTTATTTTTTCCACCTTGAAATCTTTGGCTCTGTATGTTCCTGGTGCTAGTCAGCATTTATCATTACAGTTACAATAAATAACTGCCGGGGACAAACTACAGTGCATTTAGGCTGTGTTGGAGCTGTTTGAGCTGTTGTTGTCCAAATTACACATTGTTAAGCAAAATAAGCCATTAAAATAAATTTTAATAACCCCCCAAAACATTTTATGACATCTTGGACCTGCATTGGCAAGTCACAATGCAAGTTCTTTACAAATAAGTGTATGTAATATTAAATATAAGCACTAAACACTTCAATCCAGTTCTGCCCATTAAGCCTGAATCAGAGCATTTCCCGTATGCATTCACACATCCAGAAATAGTCCAAAAGGTCCTTTTTTTGCCTTTTCAGGTGGTTTGCATACTGAGTATTCACTGTATTAATACAGTTCAGCCCAAGTTTCTGCATTCTTGCATGCGGAAGTTTCCAAGTTTTTCCTGCGCTACACATTTTGCATATTTTGACAGAGCCCTGATTTGACCATTCTCAAGCTTATAAAAACAGGAGGTTTCCTGTGCCAAAATAACGCCCTCTTTTGGCATGCGGAAACGTGAGCTGGTTGGCATACGCGTTGATGAGGGAGCCCCTTGATTAGCTTGTGGAAGAGTATGAGCATCTGCAGTGCAGTGGGCTGCTTACTGTGTACCTTCCAGAGCTTAGGCATACCCACTGTCGCCTGAACATTGATCGGATATACGATCAACAGGTGTTCGAATTGACCTAATTGAGCTTCCTTTCTCTTGAGCATGGTTGGCCCCTCCACAAGAAAGGGGCATGCAATTGATGGTATGACCAAATTGGTTGGCTGCCTTCAATTTCTGGCGAATGGCTCCTTCTAGAGGCTTGGGGCACTGTCTGTTGGCATGTCTCACCCTCGCTGAGCTGTACCCTGACTAAATTTCTTAATAGTATGGTTGTTCTGCTGGAGAAATACATCTCTTTTACTGAAAGCATGGCAGCCTGAAACTTGATGAAGTTGTGTCTACCTGGCAAATATGCCGAATGTCATAGGCACCATGCATGTGGCGTTGGTGCCTCCTGTGGCGCAGGAGTCCTTCGATGAATGCACAATGAGTCACAGGTCCGGATTACGCTTCTAAAGCATCTTGGCCGGCTTCCCCGAATCAAGCCTTGATGCATTCATCTTGTGCAGGTCCAGCCTGTATACTCTCTTTGAGAGTTTTGGTGGTTTGCTTCTGGGTAAGTGTGTGTATTATTGTTGTCTTTCATTTTTGTGTTTTTTGATGTGCCCTATTTGTCTCTCTGCCCTCCCTCTGAAATAGTATGGCCATGTGCCTAGTTTCAGGACCCATTCACGCTATTCCTAGTTTATCTCCTTTGTCCTTGAAATGTGCCTTTCCTTTAGTTTTTAATGCAAATTGTCTGTTAAATGTCCATATAAATCTGGTCCTCCTTGCAACTGTGGTCCCTATCTTGATTGATTTTAATTTCTTATTATTTGTTTTTTGGCCTTTTAGATGATTTGGGCTACCCACTCCTGCCATGACTGCTGACATCCTTTTGTGCCTGCAATCACAAGGCTAGGAGACATAACCGGGCCCATCACCGCACCAGGGCAGTAGTTGAGCGGGCTTTCAGCCTCTTGAAGAGCCAGTTCAGGTGCCTGGATTACACTGGGAGTGCACTACAATATGAACCTGAGAAGGTTGTCAGGATATTTTTGTCGGGGAGTGCGCTTCATAATTTTGTGTTGATGGAGAGGATGGATGCATATGTGTAGGAGAGAACCCCCGCCGCAACTCTAGAGGTGCTGAGACACCTCGATTCCAGCACACAGAGCCAGGCAGGACATTCACTGTGTCAACACTTGGCTGACTTGTCTTTTTCTGTTTTTGTTTTTTGATGCTGTACTCCCCTTTGTTTTGTTTTGGTTGTGAGTAAAACAAAACACCAAAAATAATGCTTTGAAGTGTAATTTATTTTGGGAGCAACCACACTGTGCCCCACAAATACTGCTTACATCGGGCTACACATGGCAAGTTTGGGATAAACCAAAAGTTGTGGTCCAGCAGCCAAAAAAAGGGAAAACTTAAAAGACCGTCATACCTGATTAGGGGGAGGTTGCTTGGTTGCTGTCTGGCCTCCAGGAGGGCCAGAATTCTTGTGGTATTTTGAACAACCATTTGGCATAGGTTTGAGAGCTGGTAGGCATGGTTCTGGTGTCTGCTTCAGTTCCTGGATTTCTTTTCCTGGATTTCTTCCAGTAGAGGTGGGGTCTTTTTGGAGAAAGGTAAACATTAGTGTTTGTGGGGAAAGGTAGCCTCACCCTACACCTCCCTATTGTCCATCTCCATCTGCTAATCGTGGCTCCACATTAAACTCATCTAAGGTTTGGATCCAATCACTGTGGGTGGGGCTGGTGGATGGGGCAGGTCTCGCAGGTGGTTCCAAAGAAGGCACGGGTGCCGGGGTGCTGCAAGGCAAGACAAAAACAATGTAAGCAAAACAGATTCCTTAGCTTCCCTCCTGCAGATACTCAACTTGGGTTACACAGTGGGCACCCCGGCAACGTGTGCCCACCACACCTTTGCAAGTTATTAAATAAGCAGTCCATGATAATTATAGGTAACATTGGGGTACTAGTTTGGCAAACAAGTTTGTCCAGGCAAAAATCGATGTCAGTGCATGCGTTAGCCGCTCATGTTTGGTCCAACTGTTTGTGGTTTCCCTCCTCCCTCCCCTGGCCAGATCTGCATTGTGGAGGCAGTTCTTACCACTTGTGGAAATGTGCCATCGGTCGGTGTCCAGGTTCCCGTTTCAGGTGTCTGGGTGTAGCATATCCACCATCTGCTCCTCTGCATAAACTCTAGTGTTTTAGGGAGCCCTCCACCAGTTTGCAACCTGAAAACAAACAAAATGATGTGGGATCCTCTCTACCCAGAATTACCAACCCGAGGACCAGCTGTGGGGACTTGTAGAACAAGCTACAAGCCCACACAGCTTAAATGGCCATGGGCTCTTCTGCCCCCCTGGCGTTAGGGAGGCAGGTAATGGGGGGGGGTTGGGGGTTAATGGCAAGTCACCAGCTAGTCACATGTGACACACACACAGAATTTTATACTTACCTCCCATCCATCCTGAAGCACTGTGTCCACTCTGCATCGTTCACTCTGGCTTTTGCTTTCTTGCTAGGTTTTTAAGGGTTAAAAACGACTTAAAAATCCCCCCCAAAAAGACATAAGGTCCCCCCTACCCCGCATAACCAGCCCGGGGACCAGCTATGGGGGCTTGTAGAACAGGGCACATGGGCCAGCCTTGGTGACCCCCTGGCCTGCAAGCTACTAGTCCACATAGCCTAAATGGCCCGGGCTCCTCGGCCCCCTCCTGGGCATTGCGGAGGCAGGTAATGGGGGGCTGGGGGTTAATTGCTAGCCGCAGGTGACTTGCCAGCCTCTAAGCCTTGTGAATTGGTATATGGGTGTCATAGATTCCTTAACAGTTAAATGTAAAAAAACAGGGTTAAATGTAAAAAAAAAACACACACACACACATAGAAAAAATAGTCCTTCGATGTCCCCCAGAGATGCAATAACAGCTGTCGGGGTGATCGCTGGAGAGGGGGCTAGGGAGGCAAGGGATCACAGCCCCTTGCCCCCCCCCCAACCTCCTCAGATGAGCACACCGACAATACTGAGGATCTTCGGGTGGGTGCGGGATGATGCCACTAGATGACCAGGCCCCTGAATTGGCTGGCTGGCATTTAAGGGTTGGAGAGGCAACCACGTGAAGTTTATGTGCTTGGCACTTAAAGCAATCCCATGTTGTAGGGTCACTTCTCCCATCAATTGCACTGCAGTTTTCGTCTGGGGACGAAGGAACAAAAATCATTATAAAATATATTTTCTCACAAAAAAGTGAGAAAAAAACATTCTAACAGTGCTCAATCAGCCCTAAAGTCTGCCAAAAGCATGGGGGAAAATGCCCGTTCAGTCAAGAGAGAATTATGAACAGTACATTTTGGCACAAAACCTTCAGGCCTCTTTCAGAACAATTATCCACATCAAATCAAATGGTCAGCCCAAGTCTAGACCTAAATCCAATTGAAAATCTGAGAATTTTTTGAAAGAGTTCAAAGTTCAAAGGGTCAGCCAACAAAGTATTTGTTTAAAGGCGTGTATATTTATGTCACCGCATTATTTTACTATTTTTTTTTTCCACCAAAAAAAAGATTTCAGCGTGTTTTTCAATTGAACAGATTATGGGTGACATTAAATGTGAAAAAAGTTTCTAAAATCCTCCTTTTAAGGTCTAATTTGTTTACTTGACAAAACCATCATTTTAACAGGGTTGTGTTAAGTTATTTTATCCATGAAATATGCCTGTTTATGGATGTACCCCCAGTATTATTTAATGCAAAGATAAAAGAGTAACCTTTTTCAAGAGGTTGGATAAAATGACAACTTATGGGGCAACACTGGTATTGAAATAGTACTACGGTCTCTGCCCAGGAATTTGAGATGGCAATTAACTTGGATCTGATTGGGAGGGTCGTAAAATGGTAGAACAGGATCCAAGATCAGTGTGATCATGTTCAGTGTGGTTGGTACTGGTTGGGATGTTATCGTTAACAGTCTTGTTTAACAGATGGGATAAACTATGGTTCAACTCTCCACCCCTGTCTCTTGTTCTAAAGCTTAAATGTTGATCTATGAGTCCTGCTTTTGATGAGTTAATAAAAAATTCATTTTTAAAGACATGCCATTGGAGAACACTAGCTTTAATTATAATATAAAGTGCCATTGGCTGTCCCATTGAAGCATAGATTCTCAAGGCAATTAAATGCCATGTGATCTGGTACCATTATTTATGGATTAGAAAATTAACGGCCAGGAATTAATGTCCAATAAGTGGGTCAGGTAAGGGGGTGAGTGGTGTAGAAATGATACATGACATGACATGACAAGTCTTTTGTAGATGTTCCCACATCTAATTGTTTCTTCTTTCATATCTTAGAACTTTGTTAGTCCGGAATGAGCGTAAAACTATATAAAAAAATTGTGTAAGCTGCTACCATCCCATATTAATTTATATCAATAATACATTGATTATTGTTATTTTTTACTTTTAACTTTAAAAAGAGAAATGCATATACTAGTGCTGCCTTTGCTAATTTGATTTGCTATGTACAGCCAGCTAGTCAGAGCACCAAAATGCAGAATTGCAAATTACCCAGACTGTCCTCCAATGTTTTCATAAAGAATTCCCTTTAGAAAAATCTCGTTTTTAATTGTTTGAGTGATGACATTTTAAAGAATTGAATGACTAAAGATCGTCTCTGGGGCTGTGTGGAATCTGAAAAGGACAGAAGGATTTAAGGAGATAAACAGGAAATATTTCCGCTGTAATATTTTGACATGCTTTTAGTGTTCAGGAGAGAAAAGGGAAATGTAGTACTGCATTGAACTGTAGTGCTATTTTTAGTTGCTCAAGCACTCCTGTAAATTTATTCTTTGGGGTTATTTTGTAAAATTGTAAACATGCATCTGCATATTTTTGTTTGCTAAATTTGTAGAAAATTATGATAGCTTGCCTATCATGCTGATCCAAACAAATAGAAAATCACTGTGTTACCCAATGCCATAATTCTGCAATATCTAACACAATGTTTGAGTATTACCTATTTGTAAGCTCCCTTTTCGAGAAGACACAAGTCATCTACCTGGCATGGTCACCCCACATTTACGCACAAGGAATGACTCCTTAGGCTAGGCTACAAAGACCTATGGTCAAAAGATAAACAGAAGTTGTATGGGAATGGTCAGGGATAACTTGGATGAGCAATGTGTGGTCAGTACTCAATTTGATCCTGTGAGCTTTCCCCTTCAGCTATCCCTTGGATAAGTACCTACTTTTGTTTCTTGGTGGTTCCAGGCATAGGCGCCATAAATTGTATTGGCTGTCATAATGGCCTTCAGCACATTTTCTGTGTATTTACAGTAACATAATTCATGGAGCAGGTATAGATACTTTATATTTATTTATATTAGCATGTCACTTTTGTACAATATACAGTACATTATGTATTCATTATTATTTTTCTAGTTTTTTTCTAGTACTAGAGCAACATCTAATGGTGTTTATCTTATATGTTGGAAGATATTTTTTAATACGGGCTATTTTAATATGGGCAATTTTTAATTATAAGTAGGGATGAGCCCCATAGTTCGGGTTCAGCAAGTTCAGACGAACTTTAAATACAAGTTTGGTCCGAACACGGGTCCCATTGAGATCAGGTAAGATGGTTGGCAGTCCAACCAGTTTTTCCGTTTTGAATACTTTTTTGTGCAGCCGTAAAAAACTTTTAGGGAACCTCCCTGTAAGATTTGTATGCATTTTTTCATTTAAATATTATTGCATCCACTAATTCTGTCAAAGCACTATACTTATGGCTTAGCACATGCTTACCTAATTTACATTTTCTATAGGTAGTGCTGCCTTTTTCATCTAACTCAGGTGGTCAGTCCTCAAAGCAACATGACAGTCAACAGAGAGAATAGTTGAAGGAGAAGGGGTTGTGGCATAAGTTAAGCTTGATGTTGGTGGAAGGCAAAATGCACCCAATGGGGGGAAAGTGAGACACCTACCATGAGAGGACTCTCCCCCTGTGCATCTCAGAGGTCATCATCTAAAGTTGAAGCCAGATCCAGATCCTGGATTCTCAGATATTTGTACATCAGTTCCATGGTAACTGCCAGCAGGTCTCTCCCGGGCAAAGACCTGGCTCAGCAGATGATCTCCCACCAAGAAATGTGGTGCAGAAAATAAAGTTTGTGGCACCAAGGAACCCTCATTTGCACTGAGAACTACAACACAGTGGATATGAGGATGATTGGGGAAAAGCTCACCTCCTTCTTGGTTCCAGCAGCGGGGGCCTACTCTTCCCCCCGACGGGCCTCCGATTGCTGGTCAGGGGCAGAGAATGCCTGTTTTCTGCTTTGAGCACTGGCTTCTGTCTGCTTACTGCCACTGCAGGGAAAGACCGTTTATACTGGGACTGAGATGACATCAGGCCGCTCTCATCAGCAGAAGCCCAGGGTGATTGGGAAATGCTGGGTGTGGGGGCAGGGGACATTAGGATTGTGATAGAAGAAGGTAAGTAGAAAACAAAATAATAAAATGCTTTTCTCAGACTGTTTTCTACATTTAACTCTTTGTGAACTGATAAGGGGTCCTTTAGACCCCTATACCAGTTCACAGGGCAGGAGAGACTGGCAAGTCACCTGCCAGCAAGTGGGTGACTTGCCATACCCCTGCCCCATTATCTGTATCTCCAAAGCCCAGAGTTTAACACCTAAAAATAATAAAGAATAGGCCCCCTCCGGAGAAGAGGGACCCCACACCATTTAAAATAATTTGTTTAACTGCTTAACCCTTGATAGTGCATATAGCTGTTGTCCTAAAGGCCTAAAACTTTTCAGCTTGAGGTGCACCCTAGCCAGAACATGTGCCCACCAATAAATATGTGGTACCGTTGTAATTAGGAAGAATGGGGCTACACACAATATGTTTTTTTTTTCTAATACATACTTTTTTTATTTCAAAACACATGACAACATTTAAAAAATAATAAAATGAATATGCTTGCTGGAGTGCCCATTTGTTCCGAGTTCTATGTGGAGTTCTTGCGTCACAAAATGTAAAAATGACATCTTCTTAATTGTTTTCACATATTTTACTCACAAATATTATGAACGGTCTGAAAAAAATTACAAACAATTTAATCCAAAACTCTGTTGAAAATTTTTTTTTCATTTTGCTAGAAATACCTGCAAAAATCACAATTAAACATATAAAGTGCAAAATGTTGAAAAATGGCTTGGCAACAGAGGGTGACTAAATCTGTAGACAGGCTAGAACTGAAATAGTGAAAACTCAACATATTGTCACATTCATGTCATCACAGATTTTTCATATATGAGATTGCGTTCTGAGAGTCATGTCCCCTCTACTCATTTATCTGTGAGAGTCTATATGATCTAACTTGCTCAGTACCATTAAAGTGGTCCCCGCTGTGTGAAACCCCCCAGATCGCCTGAAGAAACTCACCTCTTCCCCATCCTACAGCGCATTTACAGCCGCTCGTCCAATCAGTCCGCTCCGAGCCACGCTGGGGGCTGCATCCCCCACTTCACTCTAACAGGGAGTGTGCCCGTTCCAGTCATTCACAAATGGCTGGTGCGGGCACACGTCCAGCTAGAAAGATAGTGGGGATGCGACCATGGCTCGCGCATGCGCCGTTGGACAGGGAAGTAAGGTATATGAATGGGGCGACCTGGGGAGTTTCACACAGCTGGCATCCCAATTTTGGATGCCCCAGGGGGAGGGAATCGAATGACCCGGGAATTGTATAGATTCCCTGGTCGATCAAGCTAGGTTTTGGTCCACTTTAACCCTTTTGTTGCCAAGCACGTAACACCTACGTGCTGGCTTGGCTGGGCCTTAAGTGCCAAGCCCGTAGGTGTTACATGCTTGATTTCCCCGCTGCTGGTTTAAAAAATAAAAATAAAAAATACTCACCTGACCCCTTGTTGGATCCGGCCGGGTCTCCTCTTTAATTTGGTGCCATCCGATCCCCCGTGGGGGGTCAGATGGCTCCAGGAGAGCCCCCGGAATAGGCCGCCCCCCCCCCGCTTTGGCAGCAGAAGCTGCTAACTGTAAAAAAAAAAAAAAAATGACATTCACTTACCTGTGTGTACGCTGGCTCCCGCTGTCCCTCCTCTTCACCTGGGGGGCCTCCGATCCCCCCCAGGACTTACCGATCTTTAGGAGAGAGCCCGAGAGGCTCTCTCCCCTTTCATCCTCGATGGCGGCCGCCATCTTGCCGCTAAGCCCCGCCCCCTTGGGGGCGGGGCTTATGACGCCGTCCCGGCCCCGATCGATCACCGGCTTCAGCTTTGTCAGCTTCTCAGATGCCGGTGATCGGTGCCCTGTATTTTAATAAAATACTTTTTTTTATTAACGTGTGGTGTTTTTTTTCAACATTTAACCCCTTGTGAACTGGTAAGGGGTCCATGAGACCCCTTATACCAGTTCACAAGGCTGGGGGGGTGGCAAGTCACTTGCCCTAGCGGGTGACTTGCCATTAACCCCCGGCACCCCCATTACCTGCCTCCCCAAAGCCCAGGGGGGGGCAGAAGAGCCCGGGCCCACATAGGCTATGTGGGCTCGTAGGCTGCAGGGTGGGGGGGCCACAAAAGCTGGCCCCCCACTCTGTGCCTACAAGCCCCCATAGCTGGTCCCGGGCTGGTTACTTTGGGTAAGGGGGGCCCCACGTCATTTTTTTTTTTTTTTATTTTTAAGGGTTTTTAACCCTTAAAAATCCAAAAAAAAATGGGGTCCGCCTCCCTGGGAGGGGGGACCCTATGTCATTTTTTTTTTAATTAACCCTCTCCTGGGCAGGAAAGGGTGTCTACCTATACATATGTGGTATCGCTGTAACCGTGAGAAATTGGGATTTCACACGCAATAAAATTTTATTGACAAACTTACATTTTTTATTACAAAAAAACACTACAAATTGTAAAAAAATATTTTTTTTTTTATTTTTTTTCACATATTTCACCCAAAAATATTGAGAATACACCTAAAAAATACAAACAAGAGATTTCATGTTAAAGCCCAGACTCTGCTGAAAAAAACAATATATCATTTTCCAGGGAAATCCCTGGAAATCCTTTCAAAAATGACAGTTGAACATGTGTAGCGCAAAATAGTGAAACATCGTCTGGCAACAGGGAGTGGGAAATGCTGCAGGTAGGCTGGCACTTAAAGGGTTAAGGGATGGCTGGGCCTTTCTATTCTTATTAATTCAGATCTCTTTTACCTGGCCAATTTTCAGCCTTGGTCTTGACTCTTGGTCCTACCTCTGAGCCTCCCCCCAAAGTTATTCCTGTGCAATTAAGGCCCTGTTGGGTTGGGTTGGCCTGGAAGCATGTCCCCCTGCTGTGTTTTCAGCCTAGTTCCCACCAGTTAGGACTTTTTCTCTTGGGAATATCCTCTTCCTCAGGGGTAATCAGAGGGGTTTTAAAATCATAAAATAAACACATTTAAAGACATTTATTTCACTAGATAATTTGCCATGTCAGCATAGCTCTACTTAAAATTAAACTATAGGCAGGAATAGTCTTTCCTTTTTATTCTGCTGATTTGTTGATGTGTTTCATTTCAACACCACAAATCTGCAGATGGCAGTAGGATTTATATGTTGCAAAGGAGATTTCTGATGAAAACAGATCAGTGTCTATTGACATCTGTCGGCACACTTTGTGTGAAGAAGGAGCTGACAGTAGCACATTCTGGGAGCAATCAGGGACATGTAAGAAACTGATACATGGCTGATCGAAAGAGATGACAGCAGTGTATGGTATGGCAAGAGCAGCTATTCTAGGGAGACCCCACTAAGCTACAGGTCAACAGAAAACTTAAAATTCCACACATTCTAAAACAGAAATGGTTTTTAAGGTAAAGAATGGAAGAAATGCATTATTCATGGCAAAAAACTGTACTAAGGCCAACAACTATTTTAGTACTAGCTCAGACAGTATCAATGTGTGTTGCAATGGTCCCAGCTTTAGCATTGCTGTTCCACACCCCTGCTACTACTAATTACGAGTGAGCAGGAACCCTCATTGATTGGCAGCAGGGGGAATATCACTTGAGTATCCACTTCTGAAATGTACTGTGGCACTCAAGTGAGGGCATGGTGCTGGCGTTTCTCTTTCAGCTTTGGAAGTGAGAGCTTCTCAGCCTTAGAAACAATAATGGATCAATCCCAGTAGGTGGTATTTTTATCAAGTTGCCTGGACTGTCCCTTTAAAGAGGGCTAGGAAGTCAACAATTGAGAGGGCTGCAACCAGACTTGCTCAGCGCTAGATACCATAATGAATCAATCCTGGTAGGTGGCATTTTTTTCAAATTGCCTGGGAGGGGCATGGTGCTGGTGTTTCTCTTTCAGCTTTGGAACTGCTCAGCCATAGAAACAATATTGGATCAAGGAGGTGGTATTTTTTTTTTTAAATTGCCTCTTTAAAGAGGTCTAGAACGTCAGGCAAAATTATCACACATTTGCGTTCCATCACTGATGGCAATTGATGCTATTTACTGCTCCAATGGTGAGTGATGACCAATAAATAGGGTTTGCCATGTGCACAAACTACATAGGCCACTAGCGGTCACAGGGCGCATAGGAGCAAAGACAACGTGATTAATTGTGACTAATGCCCTTATTGCTCATTAACCAGAGGGACATCTCAAATTGGGATGCCCTGGGGGTGAGATTGTAAGCTTTTTTTTCACTTTTAGTAATCTTTAGAAAACAGCCCTACAAAACAGGTGGGAGTGTTGCCCAAGACTAACAGACTAACAAATATGCCCCTGTTCAGTATGGATGCAGTTCAGATACCTTTTTTAAAATCAAATCCAAATCAAAACCTCCCTGTGCAGGGGAGAATGGCTGCTTGTCGTGCTGATTACTGAAATGAATTAAAACAGAATACCTACAATGGACCACCTCCTAGAAAACAAGGGTCCCTTACAATTGGAGAAATGATTTATGCTAGCTTGCCCAATGCCTTCAATATACACCCCAAATGAATATCAGCACTCATTTTTTTTCGAATAAAAGGTGAATATGATTATGTTTTTATCCTGCCTGTCCTTTAAAGGGCATGGCATGAACAAATAAACAAATATACCCCCCTCCCCCAGCTGTTCTTTCTTGCCCCAGTGTTTAAAAAACTTGCCGGTTACAGAAATTGAGCTTCTCGCAGATGAGGTGTAGGACAACTTCCTTGTCCAAGATGAAAGTCTGCCCCTTTTGCATGCCTACTCTATCCACCAAAGGGGGGTGAAAATTCTCAGCCACCTCTGTTGCAATGAATAGAAGGGGCATGCAGATAGGTGAAAGGTATGGCTCTAGATTGGGAATTGACAGCTGAACAATGTCCAGTGACTAGGAGAAATATTACAACAGTACTGGGTCTCGATTTTTGTCTAAACTTTAAAATGAATGTTGATTGAGCACTTTTTGATCCATCTTAAAATCTTACCTGGCATACCATAGTGACCAGACAAAAAAAAGGATTATGTGCACCAGTAATCTCATTTTTCTTTGTGTTGGCAATCTTTTTAAAGGTTATGTTTATCGAGCTACAAATCCTGTTCACCTATAAAACATTACCAGTTTTGATGCCAGGGGTGCTCATATCATACAGTGATTTCAATAGTTTGGGTCCCTATCGATGTCACATAATGAGTCCACAAGGCTCTTTGTGAAACCTACTCAACCCAACACCCACTGAAACCTGTCACCCTATAAATTTAGTTAAGCTGTTCGCAAATTTTTATTTTTACATTTTTGGATAATAAATATGTATAGGAAATAGAAATTTATGGAAAATTTGATTTCACCATGCAAAAATGATCTGTCCTAAAAAAAAACATGCTCAAAAGGGAGAATTATACTGTATATATAATTCAAGAAATGCTGAATATTCTGTGAATAAATTTAACAGTGAACAAGCGCTAGATTCAGTCTATTCTAAACCATTCTAAACCATAGTTGTTTACTATAAATTTCTGTGGAGAAGCCTTAATATCCTCTTATCTACCCACACAAAATCCTGTCACCTCCCCATTAGTCTTTTTAATTAAGAGATGTTCCCTTCTCAGGAGAAGGCTGAGAAAGCATTGTTCTCTAAATAGGATCAATCTCATCCTGCTTCTCCTTAAGATGCTTTTGAAAGGCGCCACGGAGGACATGCTTGTCCTGTAATAGGAACCATATCTTCTTTAGCAAGTAACAGATTTAGAATAGAAAAATGCTTATAGCACAGATGTTGACAGACTCGAAAAAGAAAGGAGATGTATCAATTGAGTGATTTATTTATAACTGTCATTACATAAATTGCCTTCTGTTCTCTAAATCTCCCATAGTCTTGACCTAATATTCCTGAGTTTGACTAAATGTATCTTACAAACATGGTTACTGTAATTGTGAGCTTAATCTACCACCGCTGATGCTGTATCTCTCCATGCTTGTTAATCAAGCCTAACACTTGCCTGGATTTATTTTATTACTTAACAAAAATGTATTTTAGTATTTGATGGTGGGGTAGACTTAGAACCATTTTATTATTTCCCTTCTTGGGAACTTTATCCCAACTTCCCAATTAGCTTAAGAAAAACAGGAGTTTCTTTAAAGCGGAACCGGCTTTATTAACTGAGGTGTAAACCCTCTGTTTCGACCATTGGAATCACTTCTCAACCTCTCCAAACTGGCAAAGATTAGGTTGGGATCTAAGATCATTCATGGCTTTTTATTGGCCTTAGAGGGGTTATTCTTAATGGAGCCCACAAGAATGGCCGATTTAATGTTATTTCTGTCACTGTGGTACTGCTCCTCAAGGCAGGATAATACCATAGGGAGGGTCAGTATGGACAGGGTAGGATATGGAGGCTGATTTATTACTAACACAAGGTATCGGCAGATAAGTGTTTGTATAGAGGCGCTTAGAGCAGCCACTAGTAGACACTGTAATCGGGTATCGGGCGCTGTAACAGAGCACCTCAGTCGCTGTAGTTACCTGGCCCGCATTGATGAATGTGATTTATGTTGGGCGCTCTAACACCTGTACAGCGCTGCAGGGAGCGAGAGGTAACACCAGCTCAGTGCATCCGACTCTCAGCGCTCCACATCATACTTATCAAAAAACGAGACACACACAGCGTCTGCACTTTTGAACACATATCCACCAGTAACAAAGCGAAAACACATGGAATGACATTATTTTAGCACTGTGACATTAACACTTTAGTGCCAGACCTGTAATGACAATTCTGCATAAAAAAATTTTTAAAAGTGTTTGTTTGCAGGTAGGAGAGGTGACACAATGATTTGAGCAAAAAAAAAAGACAAAAAATCAAACATGCTGTTTAAACACAAGCAAATGAACTGCCATTGAAATGTATGGGAGAGCGACACTGAGCGAAAGGTAATACCTGGCGCTCTGGAAGATAGAGTGCCGGCGCTATACGCTGAGCTGTCTATATTAATGCATGTGACACTACATGGCGCTGTTAGAGTCGCTCACCAGATTTGCTTTCATATATGTGGTTTTGTGTACAGCGCCCAGCGTTCACCAGGTGCTACCTGCCGCTACGAGATACTACCTGGCGCTATCCCTTCTTAAATAATTAGATGTTTCCTGTGATTAGCTTGTTAAAATGTGAGGCAGTTCGGTGGAACTGATACAAACAGCTGGTCCCGCTCTGGTGTGCTTCTGCAGAGCAGTGCGCTGTTGCAGAGCCTCTGTCCCCCTGCCGCTTCCTCTACTTACTGGCATAGTGACAGTGGCTATGCCTTTTCGAGACCCCCTGCCACCTCTCCGGGGTCCTCAGGCTCCATCCTCATTGCAGCAAACTTGTTTGGCTGCCATGGAGCTGGGCAGTTCACTGTGAGGCATGCTGCTGAATAACGTCACACACATCTTGAGCAGCACTCGTCAGGCAGCAGCGTGGTTGGATGGATTCTATATGGAGAAAGTGATGGGTGCAGGCTCCGCATCTAAGGACATGAGCAGCAGAGGCCGAGGATCATGTTTCAAAAATTAAATCACCGGGTAAACAATGAGCAGTGTCTGTATGTGAGTGCTTAGCTTAACGCTTTCCCTTCTGATAGAAGACTCCCCATTTGGATATGCTGTTATTCTAGTTTGCAGTCCCTTTTAAAACCCACCAGTGGCCAGCCTGGAATCTAAACGCTGTCTTTTCCCCAGGACATCTGCTGTGTAAACCTCCCCCAGGGCGTGGGAAATAACTCACCTTTCCCTGGTCCAATGGCTCATGACATGGGCTCTCGTCCAGTTGTTTACAGTTAGAACAAAGAAATGGGCCGCACTAGCTAAAAATACATATAGTGTGCACACCATAGGATAGATAAGTACTATACAGAAAACAAAGGCTGAGGGGTCCCACGCACCTCTCAATAGTATCCAAACAAGCAAGTGGCACTACTATTCTTTATGATGATAGAATAATTTTATTAGAATTCAAGCCAACATTGACATACACTTACACTTTAAGAAAACTAAAAAACATAAAACATAGACAAAGACCAGGGAGCGCTATTGCTAAGGCACCTATTGCTATTATAATTATAATAAAATGGCAGTCAGACCTCAGCTATCCCTAATATTTCCAGTCAGAATTACAGAATTCCAAGTATTTGCCCTGAAGAAGTGATGCATGTGACGTCACGCAACGCGTTGGCGGGGGGCTGGGGGTCCTGTTTGCTTTGTTAACCACCAGCACTTTGGACATGTGAGACCTTAATATGGCTGTACATAACTGTGCCTATTCCTACCCGGTTGGTCCTCATTATCTTTGAAGCACTTTAGCACATGAGCACTTTTTTTAGATATATGTTTGCACGAAAAGTTTATGTATGATAATTTACATGAATTATACACAGTAATTCTGACTAGGAATATTAGGGATAGGTGAGAGCTGACTGCTATTTTATTATAATAGGTGCCTTAGCAATAGTGCCCCCCTGGTGTTTGTCTATGTTTTATGTTTTTTAGATTTTTTAAAGTGTAAGTGTATGTCAATGTTGGCTTGAATTCTAATAAAATAATTCTATTATCATCATAAAGAATAGTAGTGCCACTTCCTTTTTTTGGATATGATTGAGGGGTGTGTGGGACCCCTCAGCCTTTGTTTTCTATACAGTTGTTTACAGTTGTTCTCAATGGGGAGCGCGCGCCTATCCAAATGGCTGGGGCGGGAGCTCGTGCGCTGCCAGGGATACAGGAGATGCAGCAGTGCGTGCTCCCCATTGAATTCAGTCAGAGCTCTTTGCCAAAGGATGTAAACATGGCAAAAGGCCTTAACTGGATGAGAGTATGCGCATGCGCAATTGGAGGAAGAAGAGGTGAGTTTTACTGGCAAACTGGGGGATTTCACAGAGTGGGGTATCCCAATTCAAGATACCCCGGGGCCACAGGACAAATCTCGGGAAAGTCCAATTCCTGGGGTTTCTGCTTTAACACCTACTCCCAGGCTCAGACCATGACAGTTGATGGGCAATCCGGTTTGTGAGACAGGCTTGCCCAATACCAGTTCAGTGAAGCACAGTGATGGCCGTGAGGGAGCATGAACGTCCTAGGAGGGGCAGATTTCGTGTTGGAGGGGTATCTACTCACTCTCTGCCTATGTACCTATTAAAGTGACCAAATCCTAGGTTTTTTACTATCCTGGGTTTTGCTCTATCCCCCTGGGGCAGTCCGCTGTGTAAAACCATGGTGTTCCCCGAGTAAACTCATCTCTCGTCGGGCCAATGCCGTATGTATAGTCTCTCGTCCAATCTGCTTTTTTTGGCTGCACATATTAATGTGCGCTGGAGAAGCTGTATGGATCAAATCTCTGGCGCACCCCATCACTCGCTTTCCTCGGCTATGCGCAGCTTCGCACAGCTATTCAGTTGCTGCAGGCGTGGCCGCACACAGCCGAAAGGGGATGCAAGTGATGCCACCACCGGCTGCACATATAATGCAGGTTTAACGGACAGGTAAGAATATTGGGTGACTAGGAGGGCTTTCGCAGGGTGGAGAGGTAATGACTTTTGGTCCACTTTAAAAACAGGCAACCAGTTGTCTCTGTATAGCAACTGGAAGTTGTGTGTGTGTGATGGGGTGCCTCATGTAAATCTCACACTGGGTGCCACATAACCTCTGCCCCTCACTACTGATGCCGGTGGCATGACTGCACTGGCATCACCCCACCAGCAGCAGACCAGCACCTGCCAGAATTGGTGGGAGCCCCTGACCTGGCAAACCTTCTGTGAGGATCCATCCAGTAGGGAACAGCTTAAGGAAGACGCGGTGTCAGTGAGTTTTTTTTATTTTAAAACTGTATTTTTTTTTTAACTGTTTGTGAACTTGTAACTAGGTCAGAGGGATCCCTATACCAGTACACAAAATGTGGTGGCTGGGGGTATTGTATTTGGCATTTAGAATTACCAGATGTCAGATACTGAGGACCTTCTGGCCACACTGGCCCCAGCTCCAGCTTATCCCTACTGTCAAGAACCTGTTTGATTGGGGGCTGGTTGGCTTAATACTAACCTTTAGAATAACAAAACATACAAACGTACAAATTCTTACACTCCAGAACAGGTTTTAATGTTCCCTTATCTGTCTAAAGAGATTTTTCATTTCAAGACGAATGACATTTGTTTGGCAGCAGCTGTTCCCCAGGCTTCCCAGCTATACAGCTTTGTATAATGTTTGGCACCTTCTCTATGACCTTTGGTATGCTGAATGCAGCATGGTTAGTCAGCACATTGCTTCATTAATAAGCAGAGACATGGTATTATAAGATATTAAGCACTTAGGGGCAGAATGAATGTGTTTTGGCAAGAGTGGCAGGAAGGCCATATTTATAGAGTTATGTGTTTGATTTGTGGACCTTTTGCCGCCAAAATCATTCTGGCTGCTGTATTCTTGCTGCAGTTACAAAAGCTACTCACATAACTATACACCATCTAATTATTGTACTGTAGTGTAAAACAGTCAACAGGTCAACGTGGAATAGTAAGTTGGATCAACAAAGTTTTTTGTTACTGATATGTACACGATTAGCTAAAGGTATAATTAGACAATTTAGATCATCTGGAAAAAGGTAATATTTTTCCAGTCAAAACGGTCGATTCATGGCCGGTGCGCAAAAAAACACAAATGAAGCGCAAACGATTCTGCATGCACCAGATGCATGGTTCGTGGCTTCATGTGCACGCCAGGAGCACCAAATGCGCTCGGCTTGAGTGAAAAACACCTTCCGCCTGAAATTCTGTTTTGAATGTTGTTTAGTTGCTCAAACGGCCTGCCACGTGGGCATATGGTTGTCCAAGCCCTTAACTGGTGCCGATGGCTGCCCAGGTTTCTCCCCTTTCTTTACTGTATTAGTGCTTAATAACTGTCCTAATAATGCTTTTTTAAATTACTCTAATGTCCAATGTCCATCTTTTTGGTGTTTTATCATTAAACATATTGAGATTTGAGATTTGTCAACTTTGACAACTTTTAACCATTTTTTTCACACCAAAACCCCAAAAAAGGGAAGAATTACTAAAATAAACTTGCGGCTGACACTTTCATTGCTAAAAAAACATGCAGGATGCTGCCGACATGTGTTTTAGGAATGGGCAAACTGGAGTATTTCACACAGCCCCGGGGCCACAGGGCAGTCAAGTTGGCAGTTCACTCCAGCTTTTTGCTGGAGGAAATTCATTCTGGAAATTGATACATTTGTGCACGCTTTTCTGTCCTCTAAACACCACATAAATCAGCCGCAGGCTCTAGTTTGGGCACCAAATTTGCACTTGCGGAGAGTTTCAGGCACAAGTTTCCACATTAGTGCATGCCTGTGTGCACATTTTTTTACCTTACGCATTGTGCTTCAAATGTTAACGATCTTAAATATGGAGGAATTTCGAGCGCGACTTGGCACTCCAAAAACAATTTTTGTGTTTATGTTTGCAAATGCATAGGTGCACGACCATGAATCGACCCTAATATCTCCACAGGTAAAGAGGATGGTGAGGAAAGGTAGGAACTGCAGGAGGAGGAAGAGAAGGAGCATTGAAGGGAAACTGCACACCTGTCATTTCCAAATCTGGTGCTAGTGATATGGATTAGCATGTTTGCTTGTTTACATATGGAGTAGCATGTTGCTCATAATCAACATCTCTAAATAGCTATCCTTCTCAACCCTTGCTACATGGTCTGAATTGTCTAAATAGAAGGTACTGTATTGCTGGTGTTTTTGATCCATGACAAATGGATAGCCATAGTGAAAACAGGAAAGGCAAATCTACTCAAAACACTGTAAAGACTTACTGGGCTACTAGAGTTGATAACTTAAGCATTAAAGCAGACCAAAACCCGTGATTATCAATCCCCTGAGTTTTGATCCACTTTATGCAGAATAAATGCATGCTAAGAGGACAGATGGGTGCAGGAGATGCTGCCAGAGGTCCTTACATGTGCTGTGGGGTCAAGGAATGAGATATGTTTCCTGGTAACCCAAGGAGTTTCACTCAGCAGGGCATCCTAAGCCATTTCCATTGGAGGGGAGGGCTATTTACCAGCCCTGGCATTTTTTAGACTTTAGAGTCACGGTGAAACAGTTTGGTCGGTTTAAATTTCTTACCCCAGCTATGGAAAAAGGGAGGCAGTGAATGATGGGTGGTTACTACACATTTCAGGGCAGTTGCACAAGTCAAGTTCACTGAATTAAGACCTGTTTCAAAAGTCTATCAACCTCCAATCTAAAACCACACACTTCACCTATAGCTGATATGCACTTACACTGGGAGCCACTATATGCTACCCAGTACACATTTACCCATCAGTGGGCTGTGGATGACAGTTGAGGTAGCAAAGACTAATAACTGGTCTGGGGTGGGGTGTCAAGAGCAACCCCTATAAACTAACCACACAACAAGATTCGCAAACATTACAATTAAAATACAAATCTTTATTTATTATTAACGTAAGACAATTACAACCAAGCAGAGCTGCTCTGATGTAGGGGAGAAAAATCACAGTTGATCAGCACCAAAGGCTAACACTAGGGATGGGTCAGTAGGCTAGCTGAAGTAATACATGGGAAATCAGTCCACCAAGGGACACAACGAAAAGTAATCAAAGTAAGTAGTTGGGTTTAAGCAAAAGGTTGGTTTAAGCTGCAATCAAACAAAAGGCTGTTTACAGTTTGCAACAAGATGCAGCACACCACAGCTGCAAAACACCATCATGGGCAAGGGCGTCTGAAGATAGATGTATGCAGCTACTGTCCAATCAGGCACTGGCTAATAGTACTTATTAATCAGAGGAAAACAGCTAGAAACCTAAAACTTTAACCCTCAACTTCCAGTGCACCATTGGCTCAGTACATAAAAATATATATCCATAAGGACATGAGAGGTGTGGCATGCTCTATTAGAACTCTGAAGCACAACATGAGAGCAACCAGTTTCACCCCCCCACACAATTTCACCACCATTCATTTTTTGATCCACCTTGTAAGCACTTAGATTTTTTAAATGAAAGTAAAAGGTTTAAGATAATTTTCAGCCTAAAACAAAAAATTGCTCCTCATGTGTCCCAGGCTGACTGTCACCGATAGTCAGAGGCTGCAGATCCTACCTGATCACTGGATCCATGTCCTGTGCTGCATGCCCGATCACACATCTCCTCCGTCTTCTCCGACATGGAGACGCCCATCAGTCATCAGTCACTGTTAGCTGCCACACCCGCTCCATTCACTACAATGAAAAGAGATGCATGTGCCAACTTTCAGTGACTGATGGCGGGGGAGTCACTGTGTCGAAGAAGACGGAGGAGATGTGTGATCGGGTGTGCAGCGCGGGACATGGATCCAAGTCTGCTTGGAACACATGGTGAGTAGAGATGAGCAAATCGATTTGGACGAACCCGAATTCGTTCCGAATTTCAGAAAAAATTCGATTCTGAACGAATCCGAATTTCCCCGCGATTCGATCGATCAAAGTTTTCCTTCAAACTCCATTTATTTCAATTGCAGCCATTGTAAAATGGTGGATGCACATGTCTGGACATATCCCCTGGGGCAAGTTATCATGGGAAGGTCACATGCAGCCGATCAGCAGACAGGAAGCCCGGTGACGTCACAGTTCTATATAAACGGCGGCCATCTTGCTTGTGCGCATTTCAGCCTTGCATTGCAAACAGAACGGAGGTTGCTGCAGACAGGGAGAGACTTACAGACAGGCAGGGAGAGTCAGGGAGACCCACAGAGACCAATACAGTGCCAGGGAGAGCCAGGGAAAGATAGGGAAAAATCGGGAACGATCCAGGCAGGGACAGCAGAGAAAATGACAGGGAAACTTTTTTTTATTTTCACTTCACTTCATTTGCCAGATCAGTTTTAAATTGCTTTTTTTTGTGCTGTAAATATTCATGGCCACTGTGCATCCCATCTTGGCTGTGGCATATTTAACCCTATCTGTTACACACAAGCATTTCTTATAACTCGATTAGTTTACATTTTTTTTGTATGCTGCAAAAACCCCAGTCTACATGGGCATACTATTTCAGCACATTTCACCCTATCTGTTATATTAAATCAGCTTCTACAGGCTCTGTTTTATTAATATATTGCATTTGGAATTGGTTTTGTGCGTCCTGTAAAAACACCAGGCCGCAGGGTATCCCAAACCAGCACATGTCACCCTATCTGTTATACTAAATCAGCTTCTACAGTCTCTGTTTAATTAATATATTACATTTTGAATTGGTTTTGTGTGTCCTGTAAAAACACCAGGCCGCAGGGTATCCCAAACCAGCACATTTCACCCTATCTGTTATACTAAATCAGCTTCTAAAGGCTCTGTTTTTTTAATATATTGCATTTTGAACTGGTTTTGTGTGTCTTGTAAAAACACCAGGCTGCAGGGTATCCCAAACCAGCACATGTCACCCGATCTGTTATACTAAATCAGCTTCTACAGGCTCTGTTTTATTAATATATTGCATTTGGAATTGGTTTTGTGCGTCCTGTAAAAACACCAGGCCACAGGGTATCCCAAACCAGCACATTTCACCCTATCTGTTATACTAAAGCAGCTTCTACAGGCTCTGTTTTATCAATATATTGCATTTTGAATTGGTTTTGTGTGTCCTGTAAAAACACCAGGCCGCAGGGTATCCCAAACCAGCATATTTCACCCGATCTGTTATACTAAAGCAGCTTCTACAGGCTCTGTTTTATTAATATATTGCATTTTGAATTGGTTTTGTGCGTCCTGTAAAAACACCAGGCCGCAGGGTATCCCATAAAGCAGCTTTTACAGGCTCTGTTTTATTAATATATTGCATTTTGAATTGGTTTTGTGTGTCCTGTAAAAACACCAGGCCACAGGGTATCCCAAACCAGCACATTTCACCCTATCTGTTATACTAAATCAGCTTCTACAGGCTCTGCTTTATTAATATATTGCATTTGGAATTGGTTTTGTGCGTCCTGTAAAAACACCAGGCCGCAGGGTATCCCAAACGGGCACATTTCACCCTGTTATACTAAAGCAGCTTCTAAAGGCTCTGTTTTATTAATATATTGCATTTTGAATTGGTTTTGTGCGTCCTGTAAAAACACCAGGCCGTAGGGTATCCCAAACCGGCACATTTCACCCTGTTATACTAAAGCAGCTTCTAAAGGCTCTGTTTTATTAATAAATTGCATTTTGAATTGGTTTTGTGTGTCCTGTAAAAACACCAGGCCACAGGGTATCCCAAACCAGCACATTTCACACTATCTGTTATACTAAAGCAGCTTCTACAGGCTCTGTTTTATTAATATATTGCATTTTGAATTGGTTTTGTGCGTCCTGTAAAAACACCAGGCCGCAGGTTATCCCAAACTGGCACATTTCACCCTGTTATACTAAAGCAGCTTCTAAAGGCTCTGTTTTATTAATATATTGCATTTTGAATTGGTTTTGTGCGTTGTTACTTTGAATTGGTTTTGTTACTCTAATGTCCAATGTCCATCTTTTTGGTGTTTTATCATTAAACATATTGAGATTTGAGATTTGTCAACTTTGACAACTTTTAACCATTTTTTTCACACCAAAACCCCAAAAAAGGGAAGAATTACTAAAATAAACTTGCGGCTGACACTTTCATTGCTAAAAAAACATGCAGGATGCTGCCGACATGTGTTTTAGGAATGGGCAAACTGGAGTATTTCACACAGCCCCGGGGCCACAGGGCAGTCAAGTTGGCAGTTCACTCCAGCTTTTTGCTGGAGGAAATTCATTCTGGAAATTGATACATTTGTGCAAGCTTTTCTGTCCTCTAAACACCACATAAATCAGCCGCAGGCTCTAGTTTGGGCACCAAATTTGCACTTGCGGAGAGTTTCAGGCACAAGTTTCCACATTAGTGCATGCCTGTGTGCACATTTTTTTACCTTACGCATTGTGCTTCAAATGTTAACGATCTTAAATATGGAGGAATTTCGAGCGCGACTTGGCACTCCAAAAACAATTTTTGTGTTTATGTTTGCAAATGCATAGGTGCACGACCATGAATCGACCCTAATATCTCCACAGGTAAAGAGGATGGTGAGGAAAGGTAGGAACTGCAGGAGGAGGAAGAGAAGGAGCATTGAAGGGAAACTGCACACCTGTCATTTCCAAATCTGGTGCTAGTGATATGGATTAGCATGTTTGCTTGTTTACATATGGAGTAGCATGTTGCTCATAATCAACATCTCTAAATAGCTATCCTTCTCAACCCTTGCTACATGGTCTGAATTGTCTAAATAGAAGGTACTGTATTGCTGGTGTTTTTGATCCATGACAAATGGATAGCCATAGTGAAAACAGGAAAGGCAAATCTACTCAAAACACTGTAAAGACTTACTGGGCTACTAGAGTTGATAACTTAAGCATTAAAGCAGACCAAAACCCGTGATTATCAATCCCCTGAGTTTTGATCCACTTTATGCAGAATAAATGCATGCTAAGAGGACAGATGGGTGCAGGAGATGCTGCCAGAGGTCCTTACATGTGCTGTGGGGTCAAGGAATGAGATATGTTTCCTGGTAACCCAAGGAGTTTCACTCAGCAGGGCATCCTAAGCCATTTCCATTGGAGGGGAGGGCTATTTACCAGCCCTGGCATTTTTTAGACTTTAGAGTCACGGTGAAACAGTTTGGTCGGTTTAAATTTCTTACCCCAGCTATGGAAAAAGGGAGGCAGTGAATGATGGGTGGTTACTACACATTTCAGGGCAGTTGCACAAGTCAAGTTCACTGAATTAAGACCTGTTTCAAAAGTCTATCAACCCCCAATCTAAAACCACACACTTCACCTATAGCTGATATGCACTTACACTGGGAGCCACTATATGCTACCCAGTACACATTTACCCATCAGTGGGCTGTGGATGACAGTTGAGGTAGCAAAGACTAATAACTGGTCTGGGGTGGGGTGTCAAGAGCAACCCCTATAAACTAACCACACAACAAGATTCGCAAACATTACAATTAAAATACAAATCTTTATTTATTATTAACGTAAGACAATTACAACCAAGCAGAGCTGCTCTGATGTAGGGGAGAAAAATCACAGTTGATCAGCACCAAAGGCTAACACTAGGGATGGGTCAGTAGGCTAGCTGAAGTAATACATGGGAAATCAGTCCACCAAGGGACACAACGAAAAGTAATCAAAGTAAGTAGTTGGGTTTAAGCAAAAGGTTGGTTTAAGCTGCAATCAAACAAAAGGCTGTTTACAGTTTGCAACAAGATGCAGCACACCACAGCTGCAAAACACCATCATGGGCAAGGGCGTCTGAAGATAGATGTATGCAGCTACTGTCCAATCAGGCACTGGCTAATAGTACTTATTAATCAGAGGAAAACAGCTAGAAACCTAAAACTTTAACCCTCAACTTCCAGTGCACCATTGGCTCAGTACATAAAAATATATATCCATAAGGACATGAGAGGTGTGGCATGCTCTATTAGAACTCTGAAGCACAACATGAGAGCAACCAGTTTCACCCCCCCACACAATTTCACCACCATTCATTTTTTGATCCACCTTGTAAGCACTTAGATTTTTTAAATGAAAGTAAAAGGTTTAAGATAATTTTCAGCCTAAAACAAAAAATTGCTCCTCATGTGTCCCAGGCTGACTGTCACCGATAGTCAGAGGCTGCAGATCCTACCTGATCACTGGATCCATGTCCTGTGCTGCATGCCCGATCACACATCTCCTCCGTCTTCTCCGACATGGAGACGCCCATCAGTCATCAGTCACTGTTAGCTGCCACACCCGCTCCATTCACTACAATGAAAAGAGATGCATGTGCCAACTTTCAGTGACTGATGGCGGGGGAGTCACTGTGTCGAAGAAGACGGAGGAGATGTGTGATCGGGTGTGCAGCGCGGGACATGGATCCAAGTCTGCTTGGAACACATGGTGAGTAGAGATGAGCAAATCGATTTGGACGAACCCGAATTCGTTCCGAATTTCAGAAAAAATTCGATTCTGAACGAATCCGAATTTCCCCGCGATTCGATCGATCAAAGTTTTCCTTTAAACTCCATTTATTTCAATTGCAGCCATTGTAAAATGGTGGATGCACATGTCTGGACATATCCCCTGGGGCAAGTTATCATGGGAAGGTCACATGCAGCCGATCAGCAGACAGGAAGCCCGGTGACGTCACAGTTCTATATAAACGGCGGCCATCTTGCTTGTGCGCATTTCAGCCTTGCATTGCAAACAGAACGGAGGTTGCTGCAGACAGGGAGAGACTTACAGACAGGCAGGGAGAGTCAGGGAGACCCACAGAGACCAATACAGTGCCAGGGAGAGCCAGGGAAAGATAGGGAAAAATCGGGAACGATCCAGGCAGGGACAGCAGAGAAAATGACAGGGAAACTTTTTTTTATTTTCACTTCACTTCATTTGCCAGATCAGTTTTAAATTGCTTTTTTTTGTGCTGTAAATATTCATGGCCACTGTGCATCCCATCTTGGCTGTGGCATATTTAACCCTATCTGTTACACACAAGCATTTCTTATAACTCGATTAGTTTACATTTTTTTTGTATGCTGCAAAAACCCCAGTCTACATGGGCATACTATTTCAGCACATTTCACCCTATCTGTTATATTAAATCAGCTTCTACAGGCTCTGTTTTATTAATATATTGCATTTGCAATTGGTTTTGTGCGTCCTGTAAAAACACCAGGCCGCAGGGTATCCCAAACCAGCACATGTCACCCTATCTGTTATACTAAATCAGCTTCTACAGTCTCTGTTTAATTAATATATTACATTTTGAATTGGTTTTGTGTGTCCTGTAAAAACACCAGGCCGCAGGGTATCCCAAACCAGCACATTTCACCCTATCTGTTATACTAAATCAGCTTCTAAAGGCTCTGTTTTTTTAATATATTGCATTTTGAATTGGTTTTGTGTGTCTTGTAAAAACACCAGGCCGCAGGGTATCCCAAACCAGCACATGTCACCCTATCTGTTATACTAAATCAGCTTCTACAGGCTCTGTTTTATTAATATATTGCATTTGGAATTGGTTTTGTGCGTCCTGTAAAAACACCAGGCCGCAGGGTATCCCAAACCAGCACATTTCACCCTATCTGTTATACTAAAGCAGCTTCTACAGGCTCTGTTTTATCAATATATTGCATTTTGAATTGGTTTTGTGTGTCCTGTAAAAACACCAGGCCGCAGGGTATCCCAAACCAGCATATTTCACCCGATCTGTTATACTAAAGCAGCTTCTACAGGCTCTGTTTTATTAATATATTGCATTTTGAATTGGTTTTGTGCGTCCTGTAAAAACACCAGGCCGCAGGGTATCCCATAAAGCAGCTTTTACAGGCTCTGTTTTATTAATATATTGCATTTTGAATTGGTTTTGTGTGTCCTGTAAAAACACCAGGCCACAGGGTATCCCAAACCAGCACATTTCACCCTATCTGTTATACTAAATCAGCTTCTACAGGCTCTGCTTTATTAATATATTGCATTTGGAATTGGTTTTGTGCGTCCTGTAAAAACACCAGGCCGCAGGGTATCCCAAACGGGCACATTTCACCCTGTTATACTAAAGCAGCTTCTAAAGGCTCTGTTTTATTAATATATTGCATTTTGAATTGGTTTTGTGCGTCCTGTAAAAACACCAGGCCGTAGGGTATCCCAAACCGGCACATTTCACCCTGTTATACTAAAGCAGCTTCTAAAGGCTCTGTTTTATTAATAAATTGCATTTTGAATTGGTTTTGTGTGTCCTGTAAAAACACCAGGCCACAGGGTATCCCAAACCAGCACATTTCACACTATCTGTTATACTAAAGCAGCTTCTACAGGCTCTGTTTTATTAATATATTGCATTTTGAATTGGTTTTGTGCGTCCTGTAAAAACACCAGGCCGCAGGTTATCCCAAACTGGCACATTTCACCCTGTTATACTAAAGCAGCTTCTAAAGGCTCTGTTTTATTAATATATTGCATTTTGAATTGGTTTTGTGCGTCCTGTAAAAACACCAGGCCGCAGGGTATCCCAAACCGGCACATTTCACCCTGTTATACTAAAGCAGCTTCTAAAGGCTCTGTTTTATTAATAAATTGCATTTTGAATTGGTTTTGTGTGTCCTGTAAAAACACCAGGCCACAGGGTATCCCAAACCGGCACATTTCACACTATTTGTTATACTAAAGCAGCTTCTACAGGCTCTGTTTTATTAATATATTGCATTTTGAATTGGTTTTGTGTGTCCTGTAAAAACACCAGGCTACAGGGTATCCCAAACCAGCCCATTTCACTCTATCTGTTATACTAAATCAGCTTTTACAGGCTCTGTTTTATTAATATATTGCATTTGGAATTGGTTTTGTGCATCCTGTAAAAACACCAGGCCGCAGGGTATCCCAAAGCAGCACATTTCATCCTATCTGTTATACTAAAGCAGCTTCTACAGGCTCTGTTTTAGTAATATATTGCTTTTTGAATGTTTTTTTGCGTCTTGTAAAAACACCAGCCTGCAGGGTATCCCATATTGCCAATTTTCATAGTATCTGGTGCAGAGAAGCAGTATCTCACTTTATTTAGCTTCTGCTTTTTAAAGTAAACACATTTTTTTAACTGCCTATTGCGCATTTCAAATACATAAAAATGTCAGGCAGACAAATGCCAGGATGTTCAAAGAGGAGTGGCAGAGGCCAAGATTCAGCAGGCAGATGTCGCAGCAGACTAGGGGCGAGTGGCAGCAGGAGTCACGGTGAAAGACCTGATCTGCCAGTTTCTGCTAGCGGTCGTGTCTCCACCAGTAATGCATCTGCCGTGGGAGATTGGTTAACGCGGTCATCCACATCATCACAAGTTACATCTGACACCCCTAGTCTAGGGTCGGTAGGTTCCTCTGACACAACCCTGAGTTGGCATGGCCCGATAGCATTCCCTGTCCTCCCATTGCCTCTGTCCTACGCGGTTCCCTCCCCCAGCAACGTATCCTATGCTTTGGGTTCAGCTCCACTCTTTAGTGAGGAGGACGGTCAGATAGAGGACAGTCAGCAGCTACTGCCCAGCCAAGAAATGGAGGTGGCTTCCTTCACTAGGCAATAGTGGTGTGGAGAGTGGCGTGGGTGTTGTTGCGAGCGTTCCAGCTCCTGCGCCAGACACTGTTGAGGAAACCGAGAACATCAGTGACATGCAGCCACAACTCAGTGATGATGATGAAGCCGATCACACTTGGAAGCCGGGTGCAGAAGGGGCTTCATCCTCATCATCAGGAGAAGAGGGGTGCAGGTTGCCCCGAAGTCAGCAACTGAGGCAGCAAGTTGTTAGCAGCATGGTTGGCAGTCAGCATGGGGGCAGAATTGTAAAACCTGGAGCCAAACGGGGCCGGGGTAGAGCACCTGCTGTGTGTCAGGATACCTTTTCGGGAGGTAGTGGAGTAGGGGTTGCTGGAGTTGGCGACAGTACCAGTGAATCAGTGTGGGCTGTTGGTGGGAAAAGTATCTACTTGGCAGTGTGGCAGTTTTTCCTCAAGCATCCGCGGGAGGGTAACATGGCCACATGCAAGATATGTAGGCAGAAGGTGAAGCGTGGCCAGGGCCCAAATGTTGGCACCACGGCCCTGCGTCAACATATGATGCGTCACCATAAAGTGGCCTGGGAGAACGGAGGTTCCAAAGAGGTGGTCCAGGCTGTTTCCTCACCAAGTGGCACGCTGCTCCCAATTTCTGCCAGCAAAGGCTCCAGCACCTCAGCCGAGGGCAGCTGTGCATCATACCCATCTTCTGTCGCTCCTCCTGATGCTCCTGCTCCTCCTCCTCCTCCTCCAAGTCATGCATCCCGCCAGCAATCCATCAGCGAAGCCATGTCCAAGAGACAGCATTATGCACCCACTCATCCTACGGCGCAGAAGCTGAATGTGCTCCTGTCCAAGTTGCTGGTGCTGCAGTTGCTCCCTTTTCAGGTGGTGGACTTTGCACCTTTCAGAGAACTGATGGCTTGTGCCGAGCCAAGGTGGAGAGTCCCAAGCCGTCATTTCTTTGCCAAGAAGGCAGTACCAGCGCTGCACACTTTTGTTGAACAGAAGATGGGCCAGTCCTTGAGCCTGTCGGTGTGTAGCAAAGTGCATGGCAGTGCCGACGTCTTGAGCTGTAACTACAGTCAGGGACAGTACATGTCGTTTTACGGCCCACTGGGTCAATGTGGTCTCTTTGCAGCAGCAGCAACTTGGACAGGTCACGCCGCTTCGGCCTCCGTGCTCCCTGGCAGTTGAGCCTGTGACACCGTGCGACTCGGCCTCCTCATCCTCCGCCATCTCCTCACCCTCCACTTTAGGCTCAAGTCTCAGTACCCCTCCAGCCTACCATGTGTGCAGAGCATGGAGGTGTCACGCAGTGCTTCACATGGTTTGTCTTGGCGAACAGAGTCACACAGGGGAGGAACTGCTTAAATTTATTCATCAAGAAATCCAAACATGCCTTACTCCAAGAAAACTGAAAATGGGAACCATGGTTACCGACAATGGGAAGAACATTTTGTCTGTTCTGCGACAAGGAAGGCTGACCCATGTGCCCTGCACGGCTCACGTCTTCAATCTGGTTGTGAAGCGGTTTCTGAAGTCTTCCCCCCATCTACAAGACATCCTAACAACTTCAAGGAAACTTTGCATGCACTTCAGCCACTCATACACCGCCAAGCACACCCTTCTTGAGATACAGCGTCAGAACGGTAGCCCCCAACTTAGTCTGATTTGCGATGTTTCCACCCGTTGGAATTCCACCCTGCCTATGTTGGACAGACTATACGAACAGAGAAAAGCCATCACGGATTTCTTGATGATTCAAGCGGATAGGGGGACTCCCCTGTGTAACTTCAATGTCAACCAGTGGCAGCTCATACGTGACACCTGCCGTTTGCTCAGGCCCTTTGAAGAAGCCACTTTATTTGTGAGTGGCCAGGATTACGGGATGAACGACGTGATTCCACTGCTTCATGTACTACAGAACATGTTGGAAACCATGGCTGGTCAGGGCACTGGAGACATGGCGTCTACATCTTATGGCCACATGAACCCCGTTGGAGCTGAACTGGAGGATGAAGAGGAAGAGGAGGAGGAGTGGCACAGTGCACAGTTTAGGCTTGGTGAAATGGCTCTGTAAGGAACTTACCTGTGGGCCGTTCCCACCGCGCGGCTCCGGGCGTCCGGCAGCCACGTGGGGCGGCCGCCTCCCTCCCGTCCGTCCGTGCTGGGGCTCCGGCTTTCGCCTCCTCTCCTGCGGCGGTGGCTGGGGCCTCTGGCGGTGGCGGCGCCGCTGCTTTGGCCGGCACGTCCGCGCCCTGCTCCTCCTCATTCGCCGGGGGCAGGTTTGATTGGACCTATCGCTCCAGGAGGGGGGTCCTGTGGGAACTATGAACCTAGGGACTGGACAGCCTGGCTGGTCAGGGCGGTCCAGTCCCTGGGGGGCTCCTATTAGGAGCAGGTTCATATGTTGCACCAATCACCAGTGTTGCACCAATCACACACACCCCTTCCCCCCTGACCATTGGCCAGTTCCCCTTTAAAAGTGTCCTTGCCCTGACCATTAGTGCCGTTATAGCCATTATTAGCTTGGGTGTGCTATTGGATTTGCGTTTAGTGTGTTCTGATCCGGCTCCGTCTTTGACCATTCCTGCCCGCTGCCCGCACCGACCATCTGCCTGTCTGACCTCGTCTCTGCCTTACCCCTTTGATACCGCGCTTTGGTGACCACCCAGCTTTTGACCCCTGCCTGTCTCGACCATTCTCCGTCTAACCCCTTGGATACCGTGCCCTGTGACCACCCGGCTTTGACCCCTGCTCGTCTCGACCATTCTTGCCTAACCTTCTGGATTTGACGTTTCGGACTCAGCCCGCTTGAATTTCCGATTTGGGATACCCCGCCGTTCACCTATCTTCACCATAAGCCAGCAATCTTTGCGCCAGTAAGTCCTGGGGGCAACCGAGTCTGGAGAGGCATAACCCGTGTCTCCAGCAAGCGGGGGCTTGTCTATAGGCACAAGAGGCGGTGGAGATTGGGGATTGCTTGGCTTATGAAAGAGGGGTGTCCGGCGATCCCTGACAGGCTGGTTTACCTAGTCAGTGGACAGGAGAGGAGGAGCAGGAGCAGCCAGAGGAGCTAGAGGGTTGTGAGGAAGGCAAGACAGAGGACTCAGACACACCGTGGCAGTATGCAGTGGAGATAGAGACAGGTAGTCCCTCCGAGTCACTTGCGCAAATGGCACGAAGCATGCTCACGTGCTTGAGTAGTGACCCCAGAATTGTTTCCATTTGTCAGCGGGATGACTTCTGGCTCTCCACCTTATTGGACCCTCGCTTCCGGCACAAAATGGGGGCATTTTTTAAACCCGCCGAGAGGGAGGACAAACTGACCTACTACAAAGACATTCTACGTAGTCAGTTAGCTGATGCCTATCTGCACCATGGTCCATACTCTTGCAGGTCTGACTCGGGGGGACCTCTGCGCTCACCTTCAACTGCCATGGCTGCTGGGGGGGTTGGCAGGAGCAGCAGCAGCAGCTCCATCAGCAGCAGCCTCAGTCTTCAGTCGCTAATGAGTAGCTTTCTACACCCGAATAGTGAGTCTACTCATGAGCAGCAGGAAGACCTGGAGCAGGACCTGAACCAGCAGGTCATGTCATACCTTGACATGACCATGCCAACACACCTTGAGGATCCGCTGGACTTCTGGGCAGCCAAACTTGACTTGTGGCCTCAGCTAGCTGAGTTTGCCCTGGAAAAGTTGTCCTGCCCGGCAAGTAGCGTGCCATCTGAGCGGGTGTTTCATGCGGCGGGGGCCATAGTTACGGCGAGGAGAACTCATCTGTCAACTAAAAATGTGGAGAGACTCACCTTTGTGAAAATGAATCAGGGATGTATCAGCCAGGATTTCCACCCACCAATGGCTGATGCATGTGACTAGATTCAGCATGGTGCCACGTTTTACACTTTCCAAATGGTGCATATTTATGTCTTTAGGCCAATTTTTGGGCTCCTGCTGATGCCAGCTTCAGGGTGTGCCTTTCAGCCAAATTTTGGCCTCCTGCTGCTGCCAACTGCAGTGTGTCTTTAGGGCAATTTTTGGGTTCCTGCTGCCAACTCCAGTGTCTCTTTCAAGATGTGTTTGGGCTTCTGCTGCTGCTGCTTGCAACTCCAGGGTGTCATTCAGCCAACTTTTGGGCTCCTGCTGCCAACTCCAGTGTGTCTTTCAAGCTATGTTTGGGCTGCTGCTTGCAACTCCAGGGTGTCATTCAGCCAATTTTTGGGCTCCTGCTGCCAACTCCAGTGTGTTTTTGAAGCTATGTTTGGGCTTCTGCTGCTGCTTGCAACTCCAGTGTGACATTCAGACAATTTTTGGGCTCCTGCTGCATACTCCAGTGTCTCTTTCAAGCTATGTTTGGGCTCCTGCTGCTGCTGCTAACGACTCCAGGGTGTCATTCAGCCAATTTTTGGGCTCCTGCTGCCAACTCCATTGTCTCTTTCAAGCTATGTTTGGGCTGCTGCTGCTGCTTGCAACTCCAGGGTGTCATTCAGCCAATTTTTGGGCTCCTGCTGCCAACTCCAGTATGTCTTTAAAGCTAGGTTAGAGCTGCTGCTGTTGCTGCTTGCAGCTCCAGGGTGTCATTTAGCCAATTTTTAGGCTCCTGCTGCCAACTCCAGTTTTTTTTCAGCCAATGTTTGGGCTCCTGCTGCTGCTGCTTGCAACTCCAGGGTGTCATTCAGCCAATTTTTGGGCTCCTGCTGCCAACTCCAGTGTGTCTTTCAAGCTATGTTTGGGCTGCTGCTGCTTGCAACTCCAGGGTGTCATTCCGCCAATGTTTGGGCTCCTGCTGCCAACTCCAGTGTCTCTTTCAAGCTATGATTGGGCTGCTGCTGCTGCTGCTTGCAACTCCAGAGTGTCATTCAGCCAATTTTTGGGCTCCTGCTGCCATCTCCAGTGTGTTTTTGAAGCTATGTTTGGGCTGCTGCTGCTGCTGCTGCTTGCAACTCCAGGGTGTCATTCAGCCAATTTTTGGGCTCCTGCTGCCAACTCCAGTGTTTCTTTCAAGCTATGTTTGGGCTCCTGCTGCTGCTGCTTGCGACTCCAGAGTGTCATTCAGCCAATTTCTGGGCTCCTGCTGCCAACTCCAGTGTGTCTTTCAAGCTATATATGGGCTGCTGCTGCTGCTGCTGCTTGCAACTCCAGAGTGTCATTTAGCCAATATTTGGGCTCCTGCTGCCAACTCCAATGTCTCTTTCAAGCTATGTTTGGGCTCCTGCTGCTTGCAACTCCAGGGTGTCATTCAGCCAATTTTTGGGCTCCTGCTGCCAACTCCAGTGTGTCTTTAAAGCTATGTTTGGGCTGCTCCTGCTGCTGCTGCTTGCAACTCCAGGGTGTCATTCAGCCAATTTTTGGGCTCCTGCTGCCAACTCCACAATGTCTTTTAGCCAATATTTGGGCTCCTGCTGCTGCCAGCTCCAGGGTGTGTTTTTCAGGCAATATAGGAGCCCCTCATAGTGATGCCACCTCAACTCTCTTCAATTGTGCCGCTCTGCGATTCTAATAGCAATGCCTCTGATCTGCATGTCATAATTATTTACAGTATTATTTCACTAACCCAGCACGCATCCTATGCATGTTACAGCAAGGCAGAATGGTTTACAACCCAATTGAGGCTCTAGGAAGCTTAGAAATAGCAGTTTTTAATAGCGATTCATCGCGAATAAATTTGTATCGAAACAAATTTTGTCAGAAAATTCGGCGAATCAGCCGAATCGAATTTTTCAAAAGTTCACTCATCTCTAATGGTGAGTATAATATATATATATTTTTTTGGCTGAAAATTGTTTTAACCTTTCTATTGCCAGCCACGTAAATTTTACGTGGCTGCCTCTCCAACAGTTAAACGCCAGCCACGTAAAATTTATGTGCCTGACTTTCCCCAGTAATTACAAAAAAAGTAAAAATAAAAGACACTTACCTGACCCCTCGTTCGATCCGGCCAGGTCTCCTCTTCAGCCAGAGGGGCTCCGATCGCCCATCGGCGCTCCTCCGGCTGCAGGGGAGTGCCCAAAATAGGGTCACCCCCCCCCTGTTTCAGCAGCCACCCGGTTTCCTGCAAAAAAAAAACAAAAAAAAAATGACAGTTACCTACCTTTGTCCTCGCAGGCTCTCCTCTTCACAGGGGGGGGGGGCTCAGATCCCCCCTGCTCCTCTGTCTTCTGGAGGGGGCATAACAGCCCTCCTCCCTTCGCAGCTTCTTCCGATGGCGGCCGCCATCTTGGATTCGGGGCCGGTGACGTCACCGGTTCAGCTGTCAGATGCCAGTGACGGCTCGACAGAGGAGGAGGGAGGCAGGCGATCGTCCGATCGCCTGCCTCCCCCCTCCTCTGCCCAGCCGTCACTGACATCAGATCGCCGCGGGACACTGGAAATGAAGATCGGAGATGAGTAAAGTAAAACTTTTTTTTTATTTAATAAAGTTATTTTAAAACATGTGTCTGTGTTTTTTTTAACTTTTAACCCTTTGTGAACTGGTAAGGGGTCCATGTGACCCCTATACCAGTTCACAGGGCTCGGGGGTCTGGCAAGTCACCTACGGCTAGCGGGTGACTTGCCATTAACCCCTGGCCCCCCAAATTACCTGCTTCCCCAAAGCCCAGGGAGGGGGCAGAAGAGCCGTGGCCCTAGGCTATGACGGCTTGTAGCCGGCAGGGCCAGGGGCCACTAAAGCTGGCCCCTGCGCCCTGTTCTACAAGCCCCCATAACTGGTCACAGGCTGGTTACGCTGGGTAGGGGGGACCTCACGCCATTTTTTGGGGGGGATTTTTATTGGTTTTAACCCTTATAAATCCCCCCAAAAATGGGGTCCCCCTCCCTGGGAGGGGGGACCCTATTTAATTTTTTTTTTAATTAAGCCTATATTACCTGTAACCCAGTAGGTATCAAAAGCTTCCAGCAGCAGCAGGAGAGCAGAAGCCTAAGTGATCAGCGTGGGACACAGGGATGGATGGGAGGTAAGTATTAAAAAAAAATATTAAAAAACATTTTTTTTTTTAATAAAGATATTTTTTAAAAAGTGTGTCTGTGTGTTTTTTTACTTTTAACCCTTTGTGAACTGGTAAGGGGTCCATGTGACCCCTATGCCAGTTCACAAGGCTCGGGGGTCTGGCAAGTCACCTGCGGCTAGCGGGTGACTTGCCATTAACCCCTGGCCCCCCAAATTACCTGCCTCCCCAGAACCCATGCATGTTGGGTATCATTCTGTTTGGGGGATGTTGCTTTTTCAGATTTTCTGTTTTTTTCTGGTTTGCATATAGTTTTTAGGAAAATGTGGTTTTGATTCTGCTTTTTTATTCATTTTTAGGGAAACCCTGTGCAACCAAAGAATACATTGAGGGATTACTTCCAGAAAACTGCACCCATGTCAACAAGCCTGGTACACCTAGAAAGCTTGAGGTGTATACATCTAGGGAATATATAGTTTGTGGGGGGTATTTCAAATGTAAAGGCTTGTTTTTCTTGAAAAACTGCAAGGTGCGCATATTGCATAGCATGGTTGTATTTTATCTGAAAATCTCCTAAAGCGTTGTTTCAGTTTGGGGGAGTCTCCTGGGCAGGAAAGGGTGTCTACCTATACATATGTGGTACCACTGTAACCGGGAGAAATTGGGGTTTCACACGCAATAAGATTTTATTGACAAACTTACATTTTTTTGCACAATTTTCACCCAAAAATATTGAGAATACACTTATAAAATGACAAACAAAACATTTCATGTTAAAGCCCAGGCTGAAAAAAACAATATTTCACTTTCCTGGGAAATCCCTGGAAATCCCTTCAAAAATCACAGTTGAACATGGGGAGCGCAAAATAGTGCAAAATAATCTGGCAACAAAGGGTGACAAAATCTCAAGGTAGGCTGGCGGTTAAAGGGTTAAATCTAGACCTCAGGAAATGAATAAAAACACTACAAGTGAAAAGCCCAAATGGAAATATTCACCTTCCAAGGCTTGACTGGTCGATACATTGCTGCACCATCAAGACCAATATTATAGTAATCAGTCAGTGGTGTCACTCATTGCTATCTGTATTTACTTGGTCATAATGGGTTTCAGCTGTGTTATTTTTTCGATGGGTCCCAAAATGGGTTAATATGTATCAGCTGCTTAATACAACAAACATAAACAGAAATTCAATGTCTCTTTTAATAGAGACCATTATCATGGAAGCGTTTGTGTAAGCTCAAATTAGGAGCTAGCTTTTACAATCAACATAAGAGAAGATAATGCTTTTATATTTCATGCTGTTCCGCGCAGATGGATTCTTAACAACAATCTGATAATCCATAATCAAATCTGGCCTTTCTATATTCTTGCCCCAGACACAGCATCCCCACCATTAATACTCTGTGCTAGTGTGACTCTTCCTCCTAACAATATTAGAGAACTTATCACACAGCACACACAAAAGAAAACATCAGAGCTTAGCCCATCCTTTTAACAAAGCCACATGAATGGGAATTGATTTTAGTATTAGCAATGTTTAGAGCTGGGAAGGGCTGGTAAAGGGAAATATTTTTATTTCTCAGGATTATTTCTACAAGGTCAGGATAGCAAATTGATTACAAACACACCTAGATGTATCTACTGTAAGTTACTAAGAACTAGTAGGAAATAATGTTGCTACATTTTTGCATGTTTTCCCCATTTTGTTGAATATCTGTTTTATTTGTAACACAAAACCGGCTAAAACTGCAAAAAAAAAAAAAAACACTTAAAGTGTTTTTCCCCTTTCAACAGCGTTTTTAAAAGTTTCCATTACTGTGTGGCAAAATGTGCTAAGCCTACCTGTTATTTTTTATTTTCTATCTGTTTGCAATTCTGTGTAATAAAAGAAAATAGTTTTCCATAGCAACAATGTGTTTACCTTAGCTATGTAGTGATTTTGAGTACATATCATAGACTTACTCTCTCTTGCATGCTAATCATCTGATTGACTAAGGCATGGGTAACTGGTTTAACCCATTCTGATGAAATTTAACTTCTTCAGTTTGGAAGGATCACAGTCTTGTGTTCCAGTAGCAAGGGTTAATGGCAGAAGACCATGGGCCATTAGACAGCTTAGACTTAGCCAAACCTGCAGTCAAAGTTCACCTGTTACATTGTAAGAATTGTGGGACTTGTAGTCCATGTTTTTTCCTTGAGGCCATGAAAACCACTCCCACTGTAGCAAAACCCAGGAATATGAGAGTCATGGAAACACAAATGTGTATTTTACATTTCATAAGGCAGAACACCAAAAAACATGCCAAGTAGGGTTAATATTTTTCTAAAGGGGATATTGACATGCAATTCTCACCAAATGTCTGTAATACCAATCCTCACATGTAAAGCAACCAAACTACAGTCAATACATTTTTGCCTCATCTCCTCGAAGTGACTTGAGATCATTGGATCTGGATCTTAAGCAGGACAGAGATCACTGATTCTCTGCTCCGCACTCAGGTTCTGACAACTCACTGCCCAACGTAGGCCCACTCCACTGGTATAAAAGGCCCTTCCCTGGCAGTGGGACAGAGGACACCGATCTATTGCTCCACTCATGGCTTCTGCCGCTCACTTTGGACTGTAGTAAAAAATATATTTATATATTAAACAACCCCTCCCTATATCAGTTCAAAGGCTAGGAGGAGCCTGCAAGTCACCTGCCAGCAAACAAGAGTTGCCTAAACCCCCTGTCCGATTACCTGCATCCCCAAAGGCCAGGGGGGTGCCAAAGAGCCCAGTGCCCGTGTGGCCTATGTGGGCTGGTAGACTCCGCGTCCCTGGTCTACCAGCCCACAGAGCTGGTGCCCAAGCTGGTTCTGCTGGAGAGGGGGGACCCCGTTATTTTTAAGGGTTTAACCATTGATAGTAATTGCTCATTAACTGCAATGTGCAATCTGCAATTGGTTGTATTTCGTTTTAAAATTTCATTAAGAAGTTTGGGCGGTCTCCTTGGCAGGAACGGGTACATACTTTGGAACCATTGTAATTAGGAAGAATGGGGCTTTTACAAGCAATATGGTTTTCTTGCAGAACCTTACAATCTCTATAAAAATGCTACGAAGTTTAAAAATAGAATTTGTTTAATTTTCTGTCCACATATTTCACCGAAAATATTGAGAAAGCACTGAAAAAGTCAAGGCAAGGCATTTCATGTTAAAGCCCAAATCTTGCAAAAATAAAATAATTTTCCTGGAAACCTCTGGAAAATCCTGAAAAAATCACAGTTAAATATATTTAGTGCAAAATGAATAAAATAGGCTTGGCAAAAAAGTGGTGAGCAGTGAAAGGGTTAATGAAAACATGTAATAGCATGTAATAGCTTAAGAGTACAAAACTTTTTGTAGTAATTTCTTCAACATCAAAAACATAGCAATGACCCCAAAGACAAACCACTAATAACTTTATTTAAAACAATTAGGTAGTTGTTTATAATAAAATAAATATTGGTTTTATCCTAATTATGTTGTAATATTTCTGATCTATTTTTTTGAATGTTCTTAAAGTTTTGTTGTAGCTTCAGCCTAAAACCTAACAATGACCCCAAACACAGTTACAAGACAAAATAGAACAATCACCCCTTTCTCAGTCACAAAAACTTTAGCACAGTCACTCCATTGATTTTAATGGAGGGTGCGTAATAAAACCTGGAATACTACCTCCAATGCACAGAATGAAATGGCTGTGGCAAGTAACTTTGACTGATACACGGGGGGGGGTGATTTACCTGGGGGTTTATTCATCAAGGGATAGCGGCAGGTAGTGCCTCGTAGCGACAGGTAGCGAACAATAAATGCCAGGCGCTGTACGTAATACCACATTTATCAAAAAGATTCCGGTGAGCAACTCTAACAGCGCCATGTAGAGCCTGATTCATCATCACAGACGGCTCAGCGTATACCGCCGGTGCTCTGCCTTCCAGAGCACCTGGTATTACCTGTTGCTACCTGTTGCTCTCCCATACATTTCAATGGACGTTACTTTTCTTCACTTTTAACAGGGTTTTCTTTTTCTTTTATTTTATATTTTTTTAGTTTAATCTCTTGTTTATTAAGATTTTTGATTTTAAAGACAAAGAATAAACAATACAGGTATAAAAGGAAAGGCAATACAAACAGGAGTTCAATCCGTGCTCCCATCCACCCCCGTCTCCAGTCGCAGCTGGGACAACGCCAAAGCTCCTGCCCCACCCTGTCGCTGACAATCCACCCCTGTGAAACATTACATGTATCCAACGGCGCATCGTGCTTGCATCTCTTACCCCCGACTGCGAGCATCGTAATCTTTAAGGAGCAGGTTACCCAAGCCATCTAAAATATCGAGGCCAAGGTCACCATCGGGAAACGTGCCTTACATCATTTTGAACACGTATGGGGGTGCCTCCTGTAAAGCACCGCACCGGGCCCAGCCCTCCCCCCCGGCACGCCCATCCCTGGGGAAGCGTGCAGGGGGTGCTCGACACCCAGTCCAAGTCAGGGGCCAAGAATTCATCCCTAGGTCAGTCCCAGGGATTACCAGGGAGCCCGAGGCGCATGCGCTCCATCAGTGGTTCCGTCTCGAGGCACAGGCCACGGTCGTAGAAAATACCCGGGGGGCCGGGCCGAGGTGGGTCGGAGGGGGGGGGGGGGGGACCCATCATGGAAGAGGAGGACAAAGGAGGGGACAAAGAGAAAAGACAGGAGAGGAAGGGGTGGGAGAGTGAAGAAAAGATGAGAAACAAAGAAAAAAAAGGTGGGAGGGTGGGAGGGAAGGAAGTGGAGTTGACGGCAAGGGGAGGGAGTGGTATGGCAAGGGGGATCTCATAAAGTTGGCGGGGGATGAGATGCATCGTGAGTAGAACCAGATGAGCGGGTTGTCTTCCCGGTGCACACAGCGGTCACCTGGTTCTACTCGCGATGCATCTCATCCCCCACCCACATCCACCGTCACAAAGGCCTTTTCCTCATCCGACTCTCTGAATCTGATCCAGTTCATCCAAGTTGTCCAATGTGCCTCAGTTCCCCTGCCATCAGCTCTTTCATCCTCAAAATATGGTCCATTTCAGCAAACCATTCCGCCAGACTTGGCAGAAGAGGGGACTTCCAGTGCCTGGGGATGATTGATCTTACGGCCATCAGGAAGTATTTGAGGAGCCAGGAATCATGGAGGGCAGCGCGACTCTCGGGTTGTTTGGTACCACAGAGCCCTCCACTTCTGTATGGATCTTGAGAACATTCTCCCAGAGCCTCTTGATTGTGGGGCATTCCCACCAGATGTGTAAGATCCCTCCCCAGGGAGCTCCGCATCTCCAGCATGCATCCGATCCCCCAGATGAGTATATTGCAATGCCCATTGCGCATCTGTACCATCTCTTGAGGACTTTGTCGTTTTTTCCTGTGCTGAACTGACCCCCACAAGCTTATGTGTCAACTCAAAGATCTTCCGAGATTCCTCTCCTGTGATCGGTGTCCCCAGGTCTTTTTCCCACTTGGATATGAACTCCAACTCTGAAGTATGCCTGGAGGCCACCAATAGGCCGTAAAATGTATCACACGTTCCAGTGGCTGTGTCTGTGTAAGATATTCCTCCAAAGGAGTTAGGGGGGGGATGCGTTGCTGAGGCTTCCTCCTGAAGCAAGGAATGCCTCAAGCTGCCAGGGATGTAGCCAGGACAAGTGGCCACCCCGTTGTGCGCCCTCATTTCTGCCAGGGAAGGAAGCCTCCCTTCTGCCAGAATGTCTCGTAATCTAGTGTCCTCTGCCGCTCTCCATATCAGAAAACGGGAGGTATTCCATCCCAGAGCGATCTCCGGGTTATTAAACAATGGGGTGAGAGGTCATGGCCTATTCACCAGCTCCCCCTGTCACTGTAGTCTATCCCAGCTGGAAAGAAAATGCTGGATCAGGTAAGGGAACCCTTTTCTGCTGGCATCCCCCATGGTGGAAACCCACGGGAGGGAACACGGGTTAAACCCTAGAAGATCTCGCTCCAGTTGGACCCAGAGCTTGTCTTCTCTCCTGTATGTCTGCCATCCTTGTAATGACAGCCGCAGCATGATACAGCCTTAGGTCCGGAGCCCCGGTTCCGCCCGCGTTCTTTGGTCTGGCCAATATAATAAATCTGATTCGGGGCTTCTGCGAGCCCCAGATAAATTTCAGGAATGCCCCTCCCATTCACCAGAGGCAGTGTCATCCCCCCATACCATCCCCATAGGCAAGGTGGCTTCCCCCCTCCCATTTCCTATGGGCAGCGTGGCATCCCTCCTCCCCTCCCGCATGGTCAGTGTGGCATTCCAGCCACTCTCCCATTCCCTATAGGCAGTGATGGAGAAGCATAACATAGACTCGGCTATGAAGGTATAAAACATGTACATGAAATTGTGTGGCAGACCAAATTCTTCAGTTAGGGGAGGAAGAAAAACCACTGCTAAGCCTTTTTCCCACTTTTTGGTGAAATCATGCCTCAAGAGACATTTGATGGAGAAGCTGACCATTTTTTCAAAGGGACAAATTTGGAAAGCTTAAATTGTAACAGCTTAACAGATCGCTAGGTTCATTTTCAATAACATTAATTTATGATGTCTGACCAATGTTATCCCTATGGAAAAATAACCTAGCATTTTGTTAAGCTGTTACAAATTAAACAACTCAAATTTGTCCCTCTAAAAAAATGGTCCGCTTAGATACCATGCTACTTCCATGGGGGACAATGTTCTTCAAGTGGGCGATTTGTCTTTTTTACATTTTGATAAATTGAAGATGATTTGTTGATCACAGTCACATGCATTTACCATTGTCAAATAGAGAAAGCAATGGTGGACATAAATCTAAATACATATTTTGTCTCAAGTGGGCCTACATAGCAACTCTATGACAGGGAGGTCCTGGTCAATAGGTTACAAAACTAATAGAAGCTGTGGTCCAACAAAAAAGCCATCCCCTAAACAGGTTTATTGATTTACTGTTTAAATAAACTTTACTAAAAAAATCTCATCAATTTTTTTTGTCATTGGGGTATTTAAAGTGGGCTGAAAGTCATTTTTTTTCAACTCCAAACTTTGAAAATAAAAAGGTCATTAATATGCATGCAAATTGCTGCATGCTTTTTAATGGCCTACTCACCTTACCTGGCCGCCAGCCCCCAAACATCTCGCTACCGCCCCGCCATCTTGCTTCCTTCTCGAGGGCCACTGCTGCTCCAGTTACCTCATCCCCTTTGCAGCTCTGGTCACTTGGTCCATACCACCGCCATCGCATTAGTCACCTTGAACCCCGTCATCGCTCTTTGTCACCTAGCAGCCATCGAGTTGCACCCGTGCTGCCATCTTGCAGCCTTTGACCTCATGCTGGCCACTTACAGAATGGCCGGCATGAGGTCAAAGGCTACAAGATGGTGGTGCTGGTGCAGTAGTGATAACAGGGATGAGGCGACCGGCAGCGGCAATGAGGTGACCAGAGCGGCAACAAAGTGAGTGGTGCCCCTGGGGGAAGGAAGTTGAGGACTGCTTTCAGTGATCCTCAGCTTCCTAATGGCTCATGTAGTGCTCTTTTACCATATTACATGAAACTGGAAATGGCTAGAAAAGCAGCAGCACAGTTGACAGTAGTCAGCTTTATGCTGCGGGACCATCCAGAATCTGGACCTGGGCCTAGAAGGTAAGTCCTCTGGACTTTTTTTCTTTTGACTTTTGGTCCGCTTTAATGATTGTTGTCTTTTAACAATTTGATTATAAACATGTGCATAGGTCTAGGTAATATAGGTATCACACAAAGATTTCACAGTAAGAGCTCTTTTATCAGCTATCCCAAACCAGCAGAATATTATAATTGCTGTTTGCTTTTAGAAATGCTCCCTCCTTGCAGTTTAATCCAGACCCGGCTACTTTTGTATTAATCTTTTTTAACACCGCTCAAAGCATGAAGAATACTCAGAGGAAATAAAACCAGTGCCGGCTCTGATCTCACTAATCCTATTCACAGTTGTCTGGAAGGATTACTTTTGGAGTCCCGTTGCACTTGTTGTGTTGCTGGTAAACAAAGAAATACATGATGAAACAATGAACTAATTATACATCAAAGATCTTAGGATCATTAGACCACACCAAGCGCCTGTGAACCAGATTTAAGCACAGCTGCTTTCTGAAACCTATCTAGAACCAGAGGGTCAGAGAGATTTCCGTTACCTTGAAGCAGATATAACCATGCATAATAAGGTGAAGTTTAAAAAATATATAGAGCCAAACTATAACTAGGAAAATACAACTCATATATTGTTTAGCAAAATGTTTGTACTAGTCTAGCTGTTAAATGATCTTCCTGATGAGGTTCCCTCTATGTCAGGGGGCGCACACTTATGATGACCCAGATCTGCTTCTATTCTGTTGTAGTTCTGCTCTGATGAATAGTTTTCAATATTCTGGTTTTGCATCATCTGAATGTGAACCCTGTTCAAGTCTATAAAGGGGAAATTAAGGATGTGTTTTGGGGAAAGCAGGAAAATTCCCCCAAACTACATGATGGGAAGAACGTAAAATCTGGAGTACATTGTTCTAGTTAAAATAAAAACATCCAAGGTCACCATAAACAAGAAGAATTCCTCTTTAACTCTTTGTTCCTCCTGTTCTACTAATATAGAGAACAATTCAAAAACTGTATCCCAATTCGCAGGGGCAGAACCAGACGCATATTGTAGTTTATGGGTCCTGGCATACAGTTG